>VZTF01000012.1:70516-149826 GCA_013397755.1 Cnemophilus loriae
CAGCCCGGAGCGGGCGGCGGCGGGAGCGAGGGAGGTTCGCTGGGCAGCGGGACGGGCTCTGGAGCGGAGCGGGACGGGGCAGGGGCGCGCCCGGGGCGTACCGCCGGGTCTGGGGGTCCCCGCGGGGGCGGGGGGGCTCGGCTCGGCTCATCCCGGCCCTCCGGCGGGGCCGCTTGTTGTGCGGCCGTTGCCTGACAACGGCGTCGCGATCCGGAAAGAGGCCGAGCCCCGAGTGCCGCATCCCCGCCCCGCAGCTGCTGTCTGGGGGATCGGAGCCTCCGGGAGTGCCCCAGAGGTGCTGCCGAGGAGGGAGGGAGGTCGGTCGGGAGGCGGGCGCTGCAGGCCCGGAGAGAGGCGCTTCCCCGAGCTGTCGCTCTTGGAGAAATAAACCTGATCTCCTGGGTCTGAAAGCTTTTCGAAATTAGTGTCTTTTTGGGTCAAATTACGTGCTCTTAAAAGTAGATAAGCCTTGTAGTGGAGGGAGAGTAACTCGCGAAACTTGTTGCTTGCTTGTTCAGAGGATGGATTGCCTTCTCAGTTGCGAAAACGTCGCGTTGCTTTAGTCAAGAGTTCATTATTTGTGAGCGGCCAGACCCTGGAATCTGCTTTTTCAGCAATGAATTTGAAAGAAAAGTGTGGGGAGCGCATCTCTGGCAGCTGTAGCTTATTCTAAGTGCCATTCACAAGGGTACAGAAGCAGTCAGTACTAATTCTTTAGGAAGTTTGGGTTAAACTTTGAACAGTGTTTCTTAATGACACAATTAGTGGCCATGTAACCTGTAAGTACAATTACTAAACGTGGCATACAGCATTTCTCTCCTTGCCACCCGTGCTGCAGTTCATGTGGATGGGAATTGCCATTTTGCTGGTGCTCCTGAAGATATTTTAATGTTATGGTAGCATAGAAGACATGAAATCTGCTTGCACATGCTGATTTTAAATTTTGTGCGTTTTCCTGAACAATTAGGAGGAGAAGAGAAAGATTAAAACGGAATGCAGTAAACATTGCTTTAGGTGATAAAGTAGCTACACAATACTAGGTAAATATAGTACATACAATACATATGCACATAGATGTTTTGAATACCTTGAATAGAGAGACATGCATTATTAACTCTGTTTGGGCATAAATCCAAGAAAAACCTCATGTTCAAACTTGACTTATTGTTCTTGAATATCTGTATGCTTTCTATTGCTTGGTATGTTTGCTTAAGTTGAAGTCTACCTAGGTGACTCTGTAATTATTTAGAGTTGTTTTTGTGAAAACTCTGAATAAGGAAAAGAGGCTCCAAAAATCTAAAATCTTCTTGAAAGAAAAAATATGTAAAAATATTTTTATGGGACATTTTCAGACAGTACTTGAATATATAGATAGCAGCAGTATGTTTAATGGAATTTTCACTTTTAATAATGCATTGTTTTGGTAATACAAATTATGCAAGATTTAAAGTTGCAAGAGCTAAAGGAAAACTGGTAGATATGTGCTATCAAACATTTTTTAGAAGTAGCATTTGGGAAATACTCTGTTTTCCAAAAAGCTTGAAAAATATGCTTACACCTCATAATTTTGAGGGCATATGGATGGATTTTTAAGTGTTTACAGCATATTCTGATTTTCCCCTTGAGCTCTCCCCATGCCCATGGGAGATACGGAGTGATGTCTCCCGGCTTGGTTTTGAATCTACTGCTTTTACTAGTAATTGCAAGGATCTAGAAATGCACAAAAAGGATTCGGATGCATTGCTAAACAGAAAATAAATTATTTTGTTCTGAATTGGTGTTAGAGTGTCAGGCTGTGTGTGCCTCAGTGTGTTTGTGCAGCCATGGGAAGTCAGTTTGAAGTTGACAGTTCCCTGTGAGTTCGGTGTTGTCACCTCCAACATAGTTCACCTGCACAGCTGGGGGCTGTGGAAGCCCTCGTCTCAGTTAGAAATGTGTGTTATTTCTTTATTTTTATTGTGATTAGTCATGATCTCTTCACATGGTATGGTAGATGATAAAATTGATTAATATTCTGTAGGATATTTACTTACATGCTGGTATATTTTTGGAACTTAACAGTATATGCATCACATTGAAGTTGTCACTCTTTTGCTTAGAATGACTAAGAAATTTTTCTTTTTTGGTATAATATACTCTTTTTGCTTATCTCATAAAGTTTGCACTCACGCGTATTTTAAGAAGATCAACTCAAGTAGAAGGATGTTAAGACATAGAATGTCTAGAAATTTCTAAGAAGGGTTTGGCTACTCTTCCTGGCAATTGTGCTTTATTAAAGGTATGCTGAATCAACAGTGCTGTGGCATTAGTCAGCTTAGTGTTCTCCAAGGCCTGGAGTTGCCAGCTTTCTTCACACCAGTTGAATTGCCTGTGTAGTTCAACTGTAACTGTTTTGTCTTTGGTTTTTAATTTATTATATTGCCCTTTTGAGCAATATGATAGGAGTGCAGAATGCTGTAATATTCATTGTGTTCCTCATGCTAGTTAGGAAATATACTGCGAAGACTGCTTTCCTCATGCCAGCTCTCAGAATAGGCTTAGTACCATTCCCATACAGTGATTTGGAAATAGTTCTAGAGTTTATAAATGCTGTTGTAAATAGAGGTAGGAAATATAGATGGTACAGTCAGTGAGCTTTTGGAAAGGCTTCTCACAGTGCCTCCTACGTGCAGTAATTTTCCTCTTGATGACTGTGCAGCACGGGGTAGGTGATGAGACCAACTTCTAAATTCTTTAGTATGACGGGTTGTTTCACCCTTTTAGAGCAGTTTTTTCATTATTGTTATGTAACTTAATAGGCTAAATAAAATTTACCATGCCTGGAAACTTATCCTCTTTCAGATTTCTTTTATCTGTTATCAGTGTGCAAAACTAATGAGATTAAAGATTTAGGACAAATCAGATGGGCGTATTTATTTTTGGCATTGATTGTCCTGTATTACCACTAGGAATTGTAAATGGGTTGGCCTAGTTCTGCCTCCTTTGTAACAATATTATAATTGTATATTATGGATCAAAAAAGAGAAAAAGTTTAAAGGAGTACTTTCTAAGGAATACATCAAGCAAATGTATTCTTTAAATTAAGTTAACATGCTTCACTTTATCTTACAGAATTTGTGCATTTTTTATTTCCATTTTGCTTCTACTGAGAATTTATCTCAGTCTCTCTGGACGTGTTATTTTTACGTTTACCTGTGTGCTACCTTATTGTCTTTGAGATGGTGGTTTAGGTTTTTTTGTTGCTGTTGTTTTCGAGTTCTTTGATCCTCTTCCTGAAACTGTTTTTAAATATACCTTTATAATTGGCCAGTTGTTTACTTCATACAATATTATAAAGATACTGAATTAGCCTCAGAAAAACCTGTTTTCTTAGTTTAGATACGAGATGTGATGGGATTCTTCAGGAACCTACATAAGCAATCCTTTTGCTTAAGCTGCATGGAGTCATTTGAGGGTCATAATTTCCTTCTCAGTTTCATGCTTCTTTTAAGAATGGAATATAACTTGAGGATTTTTTTTTTTTTAATCAGTAGGCTTGGTTTTGTAAAACTCCTCCTCCAGTGCAGTTGGTGAAAATGCTGAGTGGAGAATAGGATGAGTAGGTTTGTATGCAGTCATTCTTTTTGTTTTTGTCTTTTTCCATAAGTAGTTAGTATGCTTTGCAGTATTTTTAGTTCTGACATGACTATTCTAACTCAACTTCGGTACAGTTCCATTGATATGAATTTGATTGACTTTAGTTCTTATTATGAGGTTATTGAAAGCAGCAGTATACACTGTATTCCACAAATAAGTTGCTAAAATTTCTGCTCTAAAGGACTTTCAGTTAAATATGCAAGGTGCACAACTAATGGAAGAGATGTAATTGCTGTTCCTCAGTACATATTTTCTTATAGATCAGTGTCTGATTCTCAGTCAATGCTTCCCCATATCCCTGATCTTAGGAGTATTGCAGACTTGTAGCTGTTCTTATTGCCTCTGCTATTTTAGTGGTCCAAGAGGTAGGTACTGTTGGCTCCAACTCCAGAAACACTATGCATGTATTTTTGAGGTTTTTTTTTTTTTTAATTCATGTTTTATTTTGTTTTGAGTAAGCTTGGTTATTTTTAGACTCCTCATGATAGTAAGTTAAGCACAGAATTAATTGTATGATTTGGTCCTCATTTTAGACTGTACGTGTATTTTGCACTTTTTGTACTTTTTTTCTAATGATTCCTTCATCCTGTTTACTTTTCTATGTTTTCTAATTCTGATTTTATAGTTCACTAAGAGTAAGCTTGTGCTAGTGTGTAGTGAAGGGTCACTGGACGACTTGCAGTTAAAAAAGCACAACCCCCAAACACTTCAACCATGTTAGGAAAAAAGATTAGAGAAACGTCTTCAGTCTTGTAATCTGGAATATTTGAATTTTCTCTCTGGTGAAACGTCGTCTCCTCCATGGGTGGGTTTCCCAAGTCAGTTGTTTTGTTGACCCAGCAAACATCTAAAGGTTCATAGTTCTGAGGGAGAAATTTGATTATTTTTAACTGCTGTCTTAAGCAACAGTAATTGAGCTTTACATTTTTGAGGTTCTAATGCAAATGCCATGTTCTATATCTTTTCTGTAACTTTAGAAATAATGGCGGATGATTTAGAAAAATTTATTGAAGACCAGAAGGCCAAGTTGGCACAAGATAAGGCAGAACTTGAAAATGATCCGCCTTACATGGAAATGAGGGTAAGAGTATTAAACAGCTTTCCTGAATTTAAATACTTCTGTTGCCAAAGTCTTGATTGAAGCTTGTTTTTACTGTGCTCTTAAAACTGTATTTGTTGTTAAAGAATATGTTAAAGGTTTATCTATTCAAAGTAATTTCCAACTGTAGTACTTCATATCTCTATGTAGATTTTAAAAAACCTGTTTGCCACCAGGCATACACAGTAAGATTTGTGTTTTACAAATGAGAAAAGTCTTGTACATGGCTTTTATTACTCCTTCACCCCTCCCTAGGGAAGCTGATTAGCAGGGATCTGTCCTCTGCCCACTCCAGAGCTTGGGTATTGGTGTGGGGATTGAAGGTATAAATATCCTCAAAATTTCTGTTCTAGAAACTATGAAATATAAAAGGTAAATAACAATTTAAAAAAAATCTGTTCTTATCACAGTTTTCCTATTAGTAATTTTAACATGTTAATTCAGCATTACTTTCAATCTCTCTGTTCTCCAGTGCTAATAATTACATTACTAATGTTGTTCTTTTATGTGATATTTCCTTTACTTTGTGATGCAGTAAGGCATTTTGTTTTGTTTTCAGAATAAGGAATCAGAGAAGCTTTCTGAAACTAGCAAGATGTTAATCTCCATGGCTAAAGAAAATATACCTCCAAATAGTCAACAGAACTATCCTTTAGGTATGGTATGGAATTTTTAATATGCCTTCTAGATTTAAGTAGCATTTAATTATCTTTGACAATTTTTGAAGGGTATTACTGCTTTGTATCTTTAATCATTAGGATGATCATTGTAATTCAAGTGCATAGTAATTCCTCAGTCTTCCAAAAGTCTTGGGATTGTATGGAATTTTTTTTGTAGATAGGCTTCTTTTTTTTTTTTGAATCAGGAAAATATGCCAAAAGCTTCCTCTTTCTTCTTGCAAGGCAGTGCCATTGAAAATTCCCCAAATGAACCAAACCAAAAAAAAAGAACAACCCAAAAAACCTGCTTGCCAGTCCTTGATAGGTGATGTCTCCTTTCCTGTTGTATTTGTGTGGAGCAAAATCTTTGAAAGTCCATCTTTCATCTGGACTTTACTGCAAAAGAGTACATTCATTCCCTGTGTGTTGTGCCAGGGAAGTAGGGCCTCTTTCTTTCAGCCTCTTAAGAGTCCTAGCCCAACTTGGCTAAGATGTACACAGTTAAACTAATTTTTCTTTTAAATAGTTTCTTTCAAACATTTAGGCAGTTTAAACTGTTTTTATTGATTCTGTAATTTTGATACAATGTAGTCATTTATTGTACAAGGAAAGAACAGGGACTTCATTTTGGTTGAAATCTTAACCGAGTGAAATGGTTAGATTTGTTTTGGTGTGGCTACCAGCTTAATATCTATTTTCTTTTATATATTGTCCTTATTCTCCTTTTTCTCTGTGTTATTTGTGATGTTTGATTGAAAATGTGTGATAGTGTTCTTTTCTCCATTTTCCTGTTTCTGCAATGTGCCACCTTTCCTTACTTGTCCTACCATCTCCCTTCTGTAGGCACTACTCTGTTTTCTTAGCTACACTCGTGTAGCTCAGGTTTGTCCCGAGAGCTTTTCTATATCCTATTTCTTGTTGATAGGTAACTCTTTTCTGTCACAGGTAGACAATTTGGGTTAGTACCTCATTAATTTTCGTACTGTGCCTACTCTTAATTCTGATGTAATTCTGCAGCTTCCAGTGGGATGGAGCCTGAGTTTTTGCATCTGTGGGTCTGAACTGGTCTTAGCTGCATAAGTAAAACCATGGTTTTTAGAGGGATGTTGTATATATAGAACTTCCAGCCATCAGCAAGGCAAGCTCCTCAAAGACCTTTAGAGGAAAACTTCACAGAAAAATACTTGAGATGATAATTGAATATTCCTTGGTTCCAGAAGTCATAATGGATAAACCTGGTTAGAGGGCAGCACTTGAATAAGCTTCTATCACGCATTTTTGGCAGTTTTATTTGGTTCAGCAGGTTACTCCTGGTGTCGGTAATTCTGTGCTTAACTGAGGAACGCTTTCTCTGATACAGAAAACAGAACACAAAAGGCAGTATCTCACTGGCTGTGACAGACCATTACCAAACAGTTGAGCTTTATTAATACTAAAATAGTTTTATCTCTTGTTGGAGAGCTCTATTAGCATGTTATGTTGTGTTTGTTACTGTAAATTTGACTTAACTGCTGACACCTGAATATAGTAACACAATGAAGTATTACAGATGAGGGGCATTCAGGTGATCTTAAATGAAAAGAAGAATTAGGTGTTGCCATGTCATTATTTAACCCCAGCTGGCAACAGAGCACAGCTGCTTGCTCGCTCAACACCAGCACGGTGGGGGCAGAGAACTGAAAGAGCGAAAGTGAAAACATTCATGGGCTGAAATAAAAACAGTTTAATAATTGAAAAAAAAAAAGTGATGGAAAGGAAAATAACAAAGAGAAAGAAGTAAAACTCAAGAAGGACAAGTGATGCAGATGTAAAGCAATTGCTCACCACCACTGACTGATGACCACATGGTCGTTGAGCAGCAGATCCCACCAACCTCCCTCCTAGTCTTACTGCTAAGCATGATGCCATGTGGAATGGAATATCCCTATCGTCTGGGGTCAGCTGTCCCAGCCGTGTCCCCTCCCAACTCCTTGTGCATCCCCATCCCCCTCATTGGTGGGTGGGGTGAGAAGCAGGAAGTGTGAGCCCTGCTCAGCAGTGACTAAAACATCCCTGTGTTATCAACGCTGCTTCCAGCACAAATCCAAAACACAGCCCCATACCAGCTACTATGAAGAAAATTAACTGTGCCAGCCAAACCCAGCACTTTCTATAATAATCATTTAGGTGCTGAAATGGATGGTTGCTGATATTATTGGCTTGCCCTGCTTTAAAGCACTGCAATTTCCTATGGGTTAAATCAGATGGAGACTAGTTCATTGGTAGCTACTAAGTATATTCTATAGTTCTAGGAGTAATGTTGAGGTTCAGACTGAATAAAGTTGCAGTTATTTCTCAACATTATATACGCAGAAATGTTTATGTAAAAATGCATTTAAAATCTTAGTATTTTAAAAAAAATCATTGTCAGTGTGATTGTATGTGGTTAATAGAATGTGAAATGGCAAATAAATACATCAAATACAGAATAAACAAAAGTAAAAAAAATTAAAAAGAAAGTATATCTCTTATTCTGTCAGAATTCAGACAAATTTTGCATGAAATTAGGTTGGAGTAATTTTGCTCTGCTAGGCTCTCCTAGAGTAAGTTTTTGAAATGAGTATTTTTCAAATATGCCCCAGATCACTACCTATAATTGTTATCTGAGTGCTTGTCTGATGGCCAAAAAAGTCCTCTGTAACAAAATTAATTTTAAACCATCTTTTGTTTGAATACTTGACGTATTTGAATCAAAGCACTGGATTCTCACTCCTTTTCTCCTTTGTTTTTTTCTTTTGGTATTGAATTTCAGTGGCATCTTTGAAATTACTGAATGAATCTTTCCTCCAACTTGTTAGTTGCTTTTGATCTTTTTCTTGGTTTTCTAGAATTAATTCAACGGTAATTAGGCATAAAATAAAAGGCAAGAGCAAGTAGCTGAAACAAACCATTTCTTTGTCTGTATTCTATTCCACTTTATAACTCCTTTTCTGAAGTTTGAAATGGTGCATTATTTTTTTAAATGGAACTCACGCTTACCTTACGTGCAACATTAGGAGAAAAGGAACTTGAAGGTTGGAGAAGAAGTTCCCGTGCAGGTTTTGTTTAATAGTTGGACTCTGCAGGCTGTTTCAGAATAGCATAGGAGATATTTAATTAGGTATTGGGTCCTTTGGTTCTGAAGGTCAGGCTGACTCCTGTTTGCCACTTCTTCCTGCTCCACTGTTTTCCTGGCTCGTGAGGATAGGGTAGGTCAGAATGTATCTGGAGCCAGGCTAAACAAACTACCCTACGATAAATTGGGACTGATCTAAGAGTAAGTCTTGAATATCCCTCTCTTCCCTCTTACTCCTTGCTATTAATTTAACATAGATCACAAGATGTAGAAATGATTTTACAGAAACCATATGAAATAATAATAATAATAATACACACACTCACTCCCAGTTGTCATCTTTGTCACTAGTTGTGTGATTTTGTGGAATTCACTTCTCTATGGAAGGTGGTGAGAGTGACTGCAGAGATGGGCTTCTGGGGTAGAGGATGTTTCTTATAAAGTACTTTGAAACGTATTTTGGGAACAGCACACAGCTTGCATAGCATTATATTTTATTATATTTTAAGAGTGCAGCTCTTATGAGACCTGATAGTAATCTCAGAAAAGTACTAATGTGTTTTGGGTCTTCTACGATTGAAAACACTGAGGTGGAAGGAAAAATGATTATTATTTTTATCATATAGTCAGACTCCCTCTAGTTGTGTAGGAGCAAATTTTTCACATGCTAAACAAATAGCTTGTTGCTTTTGCTTGGGAAGTATGTTTTCTATTGTGTGGTAAACACAGCTTAAAATGTCAGAATTATTTAGAAGCTCACACGTCAAAGGAGATTTCTTCGGAAACATACATTGACAAAAGAAATATGTACAATATTCAAGTAAATTCAGCTTATGTTGCTTTTTTTTTGGTAATGGGAAGAAAAAATCAAAGGATGAGAGGAAAACTAATATCCAAATACCAGTCTATTTTTCTATGCTTTTCACCCAACTACTCATATGGAGAAGGGGGGGTTTTTTTCAGCTGTTGTGTAATTACTGGTTGCATAGTTAATTTTTTTTTTTTAATTGCTTGTGTCTAATAAAAATCCAGATGTAGCTTTTGCTTTGTATTGATGCAAAGTAGTAAATAATGATATTTAATGGTGTTAAACTTTCAGGTGACTATGGCTTGAGTTTACCTCTTGGAGAAGAATATGAACGGAAAAAACATAAGCTCAAAGAGGAACTTCGACAAGATTACAGGCGATATCTTTCTCAGGTAAAGCTGCTTGTCTGGTTGCTTGACTTTAGTGAGTCTCTTAAAATTATTCTCTCATTTAATTGAATGAAAATTAATATCTGTAGTAAATGTTTTAAGGAGGCATTCATTATGAACAATGGCTGATTTTGAAGACTTGAGTGAAACTAATTTCAAAATGTTACCTAGGAAGGGTTATATATTTTAAGCTTCTACAGATCTCGTTGCTGTGTGACTACATATTACTTAGTACAATTCATTCTGAATATTTTATTTATTTGTTTTTGCTTCTTCATTAGTTTTTTTTCTTAAGAATTTAAAAGCTGTTACTTCCTGAAGTACTTATGTATTCTATGGTCTGTAATTGGGGTAAGAATATCCATATGCTTAATGTGACTCCATTTTACAGCTTCTTTTCAATTTTAGAAAGAAAAAACCTCTGATGTTCTGCTTAACATGATTTACTAAATGTTACAGTAAATTTAAAATTGAAATGATATGTATGAAATGTCATTGTCTTGGGAATATTCTGTGGCTGCTCTTCATGAGTCAGAAAAAAATAAGGAACCAAATAATTTCTGTTTTATGAAAATGCGATTTACCAGTGTCTTTAGTTCTTAAAATGAATGAATGGATTTGCTTTAAGAAAGGAAGTATTTTTTTTTTAAGTCAAATATTTTTGACTCAAAGACTCCTTTTGAATAGTATCTTTTCCCTGATTTTTAGGGTATTTCACAGGCAAAAAGAAAGGTAGGGTGCTTTCAATATTTTTTTTTTTCTTTCAAATCAGTTGCTTTTGCTTTGTTTGAAAACTTTATGCTCTTGGAATTTAAAAAATCATTACTTTTCTTTGTGCTTTGTGTCTTTATGCATGCTGTAGTGATTAGTTGTGACTAATAGCATTGCTTGCTTTGTGCAAAATGATTACTTATATATATTATTTTACATTTGTAAGTTTTTAAAACACTTGGCGATTTCCTTTTCCCTTTGCAGTTGCCATTGTTGCTGTCTAATGCTGGCTCTACAATAGCTTGTATTTTTGTAGACATTTGCTTCAAGGATTATCAGTTGTGCAGATATTAAGAGTTCAGATTTTTTTTTGTTGATATACGTACTTTATAAAGCTGGAATAAAATAGTAACCTATATAAATATTATAATATATCATCACAACCAGAGTCAGGGCTTTTTTCTTCCCTGTCTCTATGAAATCTCATCAGTGGTGCTTAGGGAAGCAGTAGAGCCAGTTATTTAGCACCTACTGGCCAGAATGCAAGAATACAAACAAGTATTATGAGGAAAAAATAACACTTCTGGTGTTATTTTTGCAAGCTTTGTTTAATTAATTTTAATTTAAAAAGTATTTTTATACTTCTGTGTATCTATAATTTTGAAATTTAATGCTGTCCATCCAAATTGTTCAGATTGAGCAACTTCAGTAAAGGACCAGGAGGTAATGTCATAGAAACACAATCTGCTTTTTTTTTCTGGGGCTTTGAATAGCATGCATATGATACAAATTGGCTATATTAGCATGCACTAGAATTCTTAAATAGCAATAGCAACATCAGAATAAACTGCTTTCTTAACCTCTAACCAAAATCTTCCTTATATAATTTTTGTTTCTTGTTTAATTTAAAACTTCAGATTATTTTCAAAGTTAGAATATTGTGTTAAAACTTAATGTCTCATAATTATCACCAAAGTCCCCAAATAATATAATTTTTAAATTAGTGTTTAGTGTTTTATTCTCAACTGGACTTCAGTTTTACAAATTTAGGTTTACAAGGCTTTTTGTTTGTTTGTGTGTTTGGTCTAGTACATGTTAGCTATGTTAAGCTGGTAAGGACTGAAGGAGAACTAAGATAACAATCTTTAATTTCTTTTTCCCACCTAAAGAGATGGTGGAACTTTTAGCAGTTCTCACAGTGATAATTTTTTTGTTAATAACTTGCTTCGTCTTGCTTATCTAGAAAAATCAGGTTCTGATTTTGGAAAATATGTTTTTAAGATCAGAGGTAGTCTCTAGAGATGTCTTCAAGATACATGTAAAGAATTCCTTAATAATGAAGATTACAATTTATATACTTTTTCTAGTAGAAATAACTTGATTTTTCATATAAATCTAGTTGTCTTGGTGCTTGGATGTTTTTGCATGATTATTAAATCCCTTAAATCTTTTAATGTCTAGTTTGAAATATCTTTTATAATGATGATGTGGGTTTGTACTGGAACAGGTGGAGCTCTTACTTCTTGACATTCCTCTAAGGTTTTAGGCCACACTGCAACATAGATAAAGAGAGGAAACAATGCTAGTTAAATACTGTATCTCACCCATTCCCCTCTTCAGCCCATGACACACAAATAGATGATCTTTTTATTAATGATAGTCAGATTTATAAAACGTATGATTGACTGGGAATGGCCTGGGGATGCTTTTAATAAAGGAGTGATGTATGACAAATCCACTAGACCTGGAGTCTAAAGACCTGCTCCAGCATTGGTGTTTGGTTTGAAGAGCAGGGACTTTGACTTGGTGCACAGCCCAGTTCCCAGGCTGTGGCCCAGGGATCTATATGGAGCAACAACATACTGGTTTTGATGGGAAGTTCTGTTCTGGAAGTAGCTGACGGTCCATAAGGAATTACAAGATTTGGTGATGGGTCATTATCCTGAAAAATTTGGGCACTGCTGGTATGGAAAACGATGTTGAGACACAGAGGCATGCTACTGTTAGCATGAATTCCATCTGTTAAAGTAAGAGGTAGACATATGTTTTCTGCTGTTAGAAAAAGCAATTTTTCATCTTAAATAAGGAAGTGTCTCAGAAAATCCCTGGTATGCTTGTACAGATGCTTGTGCTTTTGCTACAGAAGAACTGAGCGGGGTTTCTTTGAATAAAAATAGGGTTTTTTAATATGGAGACTAACTTACATAATACTGGAAATAGTGTAACATGGAAGAACTGAGAAACACTTTCAAACTCAAGCTTAAAACTTGACAAAGACATTTACTTTCTGCATTCCTTGACTTCACTTCATTCGTGTGTTCAAAGAACAGCCTACGTTTTCAAAATGTGAAGGTTGTCTTCAGTCTTTAGTTCATTAAATTACTCAAATTAATTTCAGAAAATATAATTCCTAACAGCTCTTTAGTGAGTAAGATTTGGTATTTTAAAATGTATTGAATGGTTTTAAATTTTTCTTTTAATGTAGAAAAATTATCTGACTACTGGTGAAGTAGATCCATATACTCAGGGATTATCTCTTCCTATTGATGAGCGAAGATCTGCCAAGGTAAATATATGAAGGAAATTAAGTAAATGGAGTATAACTTGAAAATGTACCTGGATGTTGAAACTTATGGAAAAAATATTTCCATTTAAATTTTTTTGTTTGGTTGGGTTTTTTTCTATTTTTTTCTTACACAGATGAATGTTTTTGGAGGTGGTAATTACTAATAATTTTCAGAAAAGTCTGGCCCTTCAATGTTTTGGCTTTTTTTAAAATTTTTGATCCTGGGTTACCTGTACTCTTAAGTTTTAGATATTTCTTTTTTATTATATAGATATAATTCTGTACTGATACTAGTTTGTGGTTTGATACCTCTGATCCACACATTTAGAGCACTTGGTCTCTGCAGAACCTCTCGTGCTTGTGCTTGGGTTTTGTTCTGCAATCAGTATTGATCTGAT
Organism: Cnemophilus loriae; assembly: GCA_013397755.1. Classification (NCBI taxonomy): domain Eukaryota; kingdom Metazoa; phylum Chordata; class Aves; order Passeriformes; family Corvidae; genus Cnemophilus; species Cnemophilus loriae. The sequence continues at coordinate 83,877 of VZTF01000012.1, forward strand.
CTCCTGCCCTCACACTGTTGGCCTTCTATTCCCAGTTTTTTTCTTGTGTTTGCTTGTAAATTGATCTATGAAGTTGAATCAGCAGAAACATTGTAATTTATCAATAATTTATCAATATTTTTTCTGACAAACACCACTAATTGGTTGTTAAGACTGGTCAAAATACAGCAGAGATTCAAGACAAAAAGATAAACTGTGTTGCTGGAGGAGGACCAGACATTTGCACTCCTGGGGGTTTTGTTTGTTTTTGATTTTGTGTTTAACCGTTGTTGCCTTCAAGTTGCACTGTTGGTTTGGGGCTATGCTGTCACTGCAATCTGGTGCAAGACTTGTGCTATGGCATGGGTTGGCCTTGACCTTGTTCTTAAACTTTCTGCCCCTCTTGTGCTCTTGGTTTGGCTGTAGGAGGAGCCAGGTGAGAACTCAAAGTGAAAATTGCTTTTATGAAAAAGCCCTAAACTCCAAGTTACACAAGTGTAGAAAGGAGGCAGCAAGAATGAAACACCCAGAAAGGGGAAAAGGACTCCTCAGGGGCAGCATGGGCTTGTACTGAGTTTATGTTACCTTCAGATGCTCATGAACTTTGTATTAACCCTTGCAAGTATATGTGCTGAAACAGTGAAAAATAAAGCATGTTTGATTAATTCTGTGGAAATTAAAGACGTATTTGTACTGTAAACACGTCTTATCATTGATGGGTTTATATCACATCAGCTCTGTGCAGGTGTGTTGTATCCTTTTTACCCATCTATTTGTTGCTCTTGCAGAACCTAAAAGCTGCCAGGAGATGTCATACTGTGCCCTGTTAATCAGTTGGCCTCTGGGCAGAATAATGAGAGGTTAACATTTGCATTTTGGTTTCCTTTATTAGGTCAAATGTGCAGTCACACAGCATATTGAATTTTCTGCTGAGTGTTTTGCCACCTGTTAAAGACAGTGCTGGTTTCTCAGCTTTGGAAAATGCGTTTCAGGCAGCTTTCATGGCTGGCTGCATGTTTTATAATGTCACTGTTAGAAAACCTATAGACATATCTTTTGGAAAAACCCCCAAAAAACTGAACAGTTTTGGACAGCATTAGTCTAATCTGCAAAACTTCTAGTAATCTAGTATTGACGTGGTGATTGAGGTATAAATTGTTTTTGTTTGAAATTTGTTCATGAGAAAGTAAATTTATGTGTAATGTTCAGAATTTTTTAGTACTTTTACTTTTTTATTGGAATATGCTGCAGGGGGAAAGACCGTGATTCATAGTACTGTAAGATTTATCTGGAGACTTTTGTATTTCATATTGTATTATTAGGCTATTGATGTACAAGTCATGCATATTTTTAGACCTGAGAAAGCTGGTTATAAATGTCATCACCTTGCAAAAGCAGCTAGGACAACAAGCAAAGATCCTGGTTTTCTTGGTTTTCCTTGCATTCTTTGCACTTTTGACTTTTTGCAGTCAGTTTAACTGCTTGTTTGAATTTAACAGTTCAAGTTACACCCTAAGCTGTAATTGATACATCTTGTCTATGGTTGTATTTGTTATCCTGTTTTAATTGTGAGGGGGCAAGTCACAACTAACCTTAACACAAAGAAAGAACTTGTGTATTTGAAAATCAACTGGAAATATGTTCAGATTGGAAATTAGAAGGCAATTCCTAATTGTTGGAGTGAGGCTTTGATAAATTTTGGAATAGGCTTAGAAGGGGAAACCTACATGTTTTTAAGATGGACCTTGGTATACAGCAGTGTCTCTGGGGACTAGACTTCATGCCCAAGAAGCTGACTTCTGCTTACAGATTTCAGATTAAGAGAAAGTGCTGTGCTAAGAGAAAATGAACTAAAACCTCAAAGTAATTCAAGCCTTATTTGTATATCACAAAGAATGTGGGGGNTTTATTCATTTAGTACTGCAGTTCTATGAAGTTTAAAGCTACTAAAAATGCAAAATTATGATGCCCTTTTCAATGCCTATTTTAGGAGAGATTACGGCTTGAAAGAAACAAGGAGTACAATCAATATCTCAGGGATAAAGAAGAATGGAATGAAAGGCTAAGGAAATTAGGGAAGAAAAACAGAGAGGTAATACAGTTTTGCAGTCTTCTCATTGACTCAGACATACAAAGTAAGACAAAATACACAAATAATATTGTTCAATTAGGCCACAGTTTTATTAATGCATCTAAGCAAGTCCTGGTTACGACCCACACAGTGCAGTTCTTGATTCTTGCTTTTGTCATGTCTGTCTGGTAGAAGGATGGTTTCATTCTTCTGTGTGTCTGAAGCGAATCCCTGGATTGTTCTTGATGATAAAAGTGGTATCCAAAAAAGCTGTCTATTTGAACAAAGTGTTGAGCTCCACATAGTGTTCCTTAGCTTTTGTTTGTAGATGCTGTTTTCCTCTGCCATGTAGAAAGCCAGGCAAGTGTAAGCAGCTGTCCAGAATATGGTGCTGTGCATTTGTGAACAAAAACCAAAAAGTCTTTACTGCTGAAAGTGAACTAGACATATGCATAATTGAAGTCTAGTTCTGAGCTGAGGCCTTTGATCTGTGTGGCAGTAAGCAGGTGGGAACACGCACACGCCTCTGTCGGATGGGGAAGAGAATCACAAGGGTGAAAGTGAGAAAAAGTGTAGGTTGAGTTAAAGACAGTTTAATAGATAAAGCAAAAGCTCCTCACACAAGCAAGGCAAAACAAGGAATTCATTCACTTCCCATGGGCAGGCAGGTGTTCAGCCATCCTCAGGAATGTTGGGCTCTATCATATATAACCATGACTTGGGAAGACAAACACCATCACTCTGAATGTCCCCCCTTCCTTCTCCTTTCCCCAGCTTTATATGTTGAGCATGACCCCCTATAGGATGGAATATCCCTTTGGTCAGTTGGGATCATCTATGCTGGTTGTGTCCCCTCCCAGCTTCCCATGTACCTGCAGCCTCCTTGCTGGTGGGGCAGTGTAAGAAGCAGAAAAGCTCTTGACACTGTGTTAGTGCTATTCAGTAGGAATTAAATTATCCCTGTGTTATCAACACTGTTTTCATCACAAATCTAAAACATAGCCTCATACAAGCTACTATGAAGAAATTTGTCCCAACCAAAACTAGTGCAAAAGCCAATGGGATTTTTAGGTCTGATTAGCATTGTTGTGACATTCTTTGTTTTAGTAATCTGGAAGCAATATATTGATCTGTAAAATCTTTTTAACTTTAAAATCTTGTCTAGAATAGGTAAATTTCTTTTTTAAAACATTTTTGCCTCAGTTTAGTGATGAATTGTAATAACTCGGAACTCCCATCTAATGAAAGTTAGATTCAAGAAATCATTCCACTTCTTTTTAATAGGGAAATTCCAGTGTACAGTAATGTGAGAGCTAGGTCGTTCTATGAAGGACCTTGTATTTGTACCCAAAACAGCTGGAAGTTTGTCTTCCTTACAGCAGATGACAAATGCAAATCTGCCTGTATTTCTAATTTTTGTTTAGAAGAATATTACTTGTCTATCTCTAGAAAGATTGTTTTCTTATGAGAAACATCTTTTCTTTCAAGTGCATTGGAGTGCCACATAGTTGAAAACTATTTTAATCTGTGAAGGCATCTATAGAGCAGCATTCAGGCTCCCTTTACATGTTGGAATTCAATATCTCATTCTTACTGCCTTCTTCAAGGTTTGGAGTGCTACACAGCAGTGATCCCTAGGAAACACTGGCAAAAATGCAACTTATTTTTGTGCAACTGAGTCTGTAAATCTCTAAAATTTTTCTACGTGTTTGAGCACTTAAGTTTCCTAAGCTGACTTACATAATGAAATCTATTTAGGGACTCAAGGGTTTTTCTTTTTCCTTTATTTGTCATCCAAATGACCTTTAAATTTTTATTATTCTTGCGTAGAAACAATTTTGCTGTCAGAAAAGAACAAACAGGGAAAAAAAAAAGGTCAGGATTTGTTGAAATTATGCCATCTCTGAGGGGTATTTAACTTGGAGTGAGAGTCAAATTACATATGTGACCTCCAAAGTTTGATCCAACAGTTTAGATAGTCATAGGATAAATCCTGCTCAGAGTAGTGTTAACTTCACGGTTTAGATTAGGTTTGTTTGGCTTCCTTTGGTGGAGTTTTGAAAGGATAGAGAACCCACAGTCCCCTGGGCAACCCGTCCCACTGCTTTAACTGCTTGATCTGAACTTCTGTCGCTCTGTATCCCATTGGAATTTCCTTTGCTGCAACTTGTGACTATTGCTTCTTTGAAAACCATGAATACTGGTGACTCTGTAACCACCTTTTACATAGAGACTGCAATTATTAGTTCCTCCTGCCCCATACACACCCTCCTTAATCTTTTTCCAGGCTGAATAAACTCTGTCAGCTTCTCCTTTAAGTGCTCAAATACCTTAACCAGCTCAGTAGCCACCCTCTGCACTTTCTCCAGTTCTTCAGTATCTGTGATGGGGGGGAGGCAGACACTGGACACACTACACCAGAACCTAAATACTGAGCAGAGGAGAAGGATCACTTACCTTGACCTGCACTGATAGTGCAGCCCAGGGTGTGGTTAGCAGTCATCACTGCAAGATTGCTCTGCTGTCTCATGTTCAGCTCCTTGCCCATGACTAACCCAGGCCTTTTTCTGCAGAACTGCTCTCTAGGTGGTCAGTGCCCAGCCTGTCCTGGCACATGGCACTGTTCTGTCTCAGATGCAGAGATTTGCCTTTGCATTTGTTGATTTTCATGAGCTTCTTGTCATCATGTTTCTCCAGTTTGTCAAGACCCTTCTGAGTGGCAGTCATATGCTCTAGTGTATTGATCCTTCTTCCCAGTTTGGTGTCATTTACATCCTTAATTTATTTTTCATTAAATTTTGTGAAGTATGAGTTACTGTTATCTTTATTCCATAGAGGAAAGATTAGATCGAAGATTCGTACACAGAAATACTACAGGATTTATCCAAACCCATGGTTTTTGTTAGGACTGTGTATTGAACACTAGTCCAGAGTGTCATAGGGTTGTTTTTTATCTGTTTAACTATCGTTTCTCATAATGACATTTCCTGAGGAGCAGAGGAATAGATTAAGAAATGTTTAGGTTAAAAGGTTGTGCTCATAGGTAAGAAGTATTGCAGACTTGCCTGAATCTGGATAGAATAAAGATGTCAAGTCTCTTGATGAAGTGAAGTTTGAAGTGTTTTTTGGATTCTTTGCACCTAAAAAACTGAAGGTCGGATTGGAGTTCGTAAAAGGCCTGTCCAGTATTGATAGCTTTTAAGCACTTCTTGAAGTATTTTCTTTTCTCACCTCTTACCTTTCTTCTTGTTTAGGGTTTATTTGAAGAAATACAAAACTAAGGTTTTACTCAATGTGATTTCTTTATATTCAACCCTTTCAATATTGCTTCCCTTGAACAGAATGAGATGCACAGGAATAAAACACCTATTGCTGTTACCAGGCTCCAGCCAGAATTACGTACAGAAGTCCAGCCCTGTAATACAGGTGCAGAACCTCCCAAGAAGGATGCCTTTACTTCCACAGAAGGTTGTGAAGAGCTGCTAAAAAAGAGATGGCTGGAGGAAGACAGGTACCACAGGTTAGATGATGAGGTTGAATTAAGAAGTCGACTATTAAATAAAAGACTTGATGAGGATTTGGATGTTCCCAATAGAAGACATCGTGGTTTTGCTAGCCAATCTGTAATTCCCACTAGGAAGCATCACAGAATTGATGAAGATGGCGATTCTGGTAGAAGATACTACAGAGTGGACTATGATCCTGAGGCAAATGCAGAAATGGACCCTAGATTTAGATGTGAAAGCACCTATGACAGAAAAACTCCCCGGGGTTTTTACGCTGAAAGGTATTCTTAATTCCATTTTCTCCTTTATTTCTGTAGTGCTTGTTGACATCCGTGGTTTACTGTCTTTAAATGTTAGAGGAGATTCCCATGTGGAGGCAGGATTGTTGTACTTATTTTTGTACTCACTACAAAGAGGACCTTTGCAATAATTTATAGAAAAAATGTTGAAAAATCAGACCAGTACCTAAGACCATATATCATATGTTAGAAAGCATTTTATATATTATAGCAAGCCAAGGATACTAGAGAAATTGCCCCAGAAGCAGCAGTCCACAATTCATTTTTATGAAGAGTGGTTTGCCAGAAAACGTATTTTAGAGCAAACCCCTGCACTGGGAGCCCAATGTTGCCTCGGTTTCCTTAGTCTGTAATAGTTACAGCAAGTCAGTTTTCAGTTCAGATTCCAAAATTGGTTTGAGCTTCAATTTTTGGTACATGTGACTATGTGTATAAAATGTAAAAGTTTATTTTTTAAAAATCCTCCTTTTTACTTCATGTCTTGCTAAGTGACAGGCTTTAAACATCTGTGTAGTTGAACCAAATACTGATGGTTTTAATAGGTGTTTATCTCTGTAATGACTACACAGGTTGAATAAACATTTTCAAAAGCCCAAACCAAACAAAAGAGGGTGTCTTACATAAGTCATTCAGGAGGAAAACTGATATTATGTACTGTTCAGTATTAAATAGGCTCTACTGTGTCAACTGATACATCAGTTGGGTTGCTTTGAAATGAATTGTTAATCTTTGTCTTCTAATTTACTCATTTAAAAGAAAAAAAAAGTATAGCCTTCCTAATCATTCAGGGTTTGGCATTCTGGCCACCTTTAGTTATTCCATTGCAGGAACTGGTTGCTTTCAAAACCAAATGGGTTCTGGTGTGAAACAAAACCAAAATTGAAAATGATTTGTTTATACAGATAGACAAAGCAGTAAAGTTTATTGTAAATAAATTTTCAAATGATATTTTAAAAGTGTTAATTTGTTTCCAGTCCAGGTCTTGGGATTGTGAGTGTTGTAGTTATTTTTATTTGTGTTAAGCCTGTTGCCAGAGTTATTTTGCTGCATTTCCTTCAATGAAGGAACCACCAGTGTTCTTCCTTTGCAAGGCAAAATAAACACTTTTTCTTTTTTCTAGAATTAACGCTTCTAGGAAAAACAAAGACAAATTGTGCCACTCTCAACCATGTTGAATATTACTATTATGTTTTGCTGTTAGTTGCTGGTGGATGGGTTAAATGATCTTTTGAGTCATTGTTTACAGGGATAATTTTCTGGATAGTACTGCAAATTAATGACTGGGGGGAGGGGAAATGCTCTTCTACTGCAATAGCATTTTCTGAATTCAATGAACCCATATTTCTTTTCCAGTTTCAAATGCCAAGAGAGTTAGAATAATTTTTCTCCAAAAATAGCTCTTTCTCAGCCTTTTAAAAAAAGTAATCGTGAAGGACGTAAGTCCATGGAAAAAGTGAAATGACTGGAAGTATTTGGGAGAGGCAGACTCTAATAAATGGGTTATTACAAAGTTTCAGTCTGTGTGTTCTGGTGTGTTTCTAAAAAGCGTGTATTTATTCATGCAGTGTTTCTGACAAAGACTAGGAAATGGAAACAGTGGCTAAATAGATGAGAGGAACAAGATTGCCTGTTTTCTGCTGAGATTTAGAGAAGAGAATGCAAAATTCAAAATCTATGCCATTCTGTAGAGTATTATTGGTAGAAATGAGCAAATGAGGTTTTAGGATACAGTTGACTTGTCCTGTAGCTTTTCAGAAAGAAAAATAATTAGAAGCTTAACTTGGTGTCTAACAAAGACAACCAAAATATTTTTGAAGCTAACAGCAATGTTTAATTCTCTGTGTTAGTTAATACTAAGAAGGGTGAGTGTCCTTTTTATTAGGCAGCTGTTTGCCACTGTCTAATGCAGTTGGACACAGAGTCTAATATTTAAATAAAAGTAATCATTTGATAATCTTTGAGGGTTTGCTTTGTTTCCAAAAGAATTTATACAGACTTATATAGATGAAATATCAGCAAGTATGATGTTTGAACCAACAGTAGACATCATGTTGAATATCAGTAAACTAGTTTTTAGTTATTCCAGAAAACGTGGATGGTGCTTATATAAATATCTGTGACTAGTGTATCACCAGGCAGTTCATGGGTTATTTGGAGAGACCTCTGAAACTGCTTTATCTCCAGTTTTCTTTTAAAAGAGAATAGAGAAGAGAGTCTTATCTTTGCTGTTGGCAGAGTTGGTGCATCTTAAAAGAAGCTGCTGGACCATCACCTGAATTACCTGAAGTTAATTTTTTACGTAAGATTGTTTGGGGGGTTTTTTGTGTATTTTTTACTAATGAATTTTTATTGATAATTAATTTTCAGTATTTCTTTATTAAATGTGTTTTTTAATCTAGTGCTTTTGTCTCCTTTGCAAGGAGCTCCACTTGACATCCTATGAAGTACATTCAGTCTCTTCAAGGAGAAACACATCTCTTAGTTAGTGGCAGCTCAGCTTCTGAAGAGTTGGCATTTTTTTTCTGCATTTCAGGCAAAGTTAACTTTTCCCAAACACGTTTGATTAATGATGGAAACTAAATTCAAAAGGAGGCATATTTTTATTTGCTCTACTAAAGTTCTTAGGTTTTTGTATGGGGTTTATTAGTTTGGAGAGGCAAATGTTCATAACAGGACTTTTCAGAAGGGTTTCTGTTTTGATGGAGGCACAAGGTCTGTGGGGTATTTCAACAAACAGAAATGGTGACCAGGAAGTGAGAAGAATTGTGAAATGTTTTAGTTCTTAGGAGTGGAATGCTTGAGTCCATCCCCAGCTGTCAGGTCTGTCCTGTAAACAGGAGACAACAGCTTCTTGACTGAATTGGGCCAGCATGTCTGGGCCTGCCGTGCTAAGCTGGCTGCTTTTTATAAAAAACATTGCCTCTTGAATCTCAAGGTTTGTTTCTTTGCTTCCTTCCTGCATCCTTTCATTACACTGGGGACTTGGCTTTCTATTTCCTGGCTGTGTTTCAGTCTTACGTGACCAGCCTTGTAAGGAGCAAACTGATTGTTGTCATAAAGATGATCTTGACCATGAAAGAAAATCATATTATGCCAAGAGGGTAAATGTTCTTTCGTGTTGTTCTGGTGGGTTGTTAAGATGCCAGATCAATGTTTAATAATCTGCTTGCATCCTTTTGCCTTTGATTATTGACTTTTATTTAAATTAGAGATAGGCAGAGCTGTGGTTCTTTTTATGTAAAAGAATGAGGTTTTTTCCCGTGTTTACCTAGTTTTTGGGGTTTTTTTGGTTTTTTTTTTTTGTTTGTTTGTTTGTTTGTTTGCTTAATAGGAATTCCATGGCTCTGTCCAGCTCTGGAAAATGTATAACTTTGTTAGCATTCGTTGGGTACTTTATTTTTCATTGAATACCTAATTTTGCCCTATGTTTTCATGATAACTTGAAGTCTTCATTAAAGAGTTGTTATTTTGCAAGTCAGGAAAAGCTTATAAATTCTACTACCCCAGATCTTTTCAGGAACAGCTCCCTTGTGTCCATACAATATTTGGCATCTCTGAAGTTACTTGAAGTTTCAATCATACGATTTCACTTCTTATGTAGATAACTCAAATTTTAGCTCCTGAATTTTTGTATTCATGGTATTTCCTGTCTTTTGTCTTGATCAAGTCACCTCACCCCTTTAAATTCTGTCAGGTGTGTAGTGAAGTGTAGATTGTCATTTAGGAAGCTTTTCATATCTGAATTGGCTGTTTCACCAGACTTACCCAATAGCTGTGTGCCAAAACCTGTTGAAGGCTTTGTTGGCTCCTGGGGATCAAGAGCAGCAAGGTCTGTTTCAGTTAATGCAGTGTGAGTCTCAAAAGCCCTTTAGCTCTCAAAGCTCTTAACCACGCTCGTTAGATAAAGGCTGCAGGAAAGCAGGCTTGAGAATTCACACTCCAGACAGAGAGCTGCCCTGACAGTGCTAGCAAGATGAATTATTTCTAGAAAATTTGTGTGATATTTTCAGAACTGATTATGCTGTCCAGTGTGCATTCAGGCAGCAGATCCATTTGCATGAAACTGCTGAACCTTCCATTTCAGATTGGCTGTTTCTAGGCAAGCATAGCTGAGTATTTTCTATTTCTTTAAGGCCCTATCTGAATGGAGTGGTAAGAGATGTGCCTGCAGATTATGAAGATGAATTAAAGGAGAGAGCACATGTGCGGCCGTTCTCAAGAACTGGAGATTCTAGGTGTGGTATACTGTATACTTTCCTGATAATTGCACTGCAAAATCGTGGTGAGAGGGAAATGTTGACTTCAAATCCCAAAACATTGTCTGAAATGCCTGATAGTTTTTCCTGCAGCTAGAATATAGTATAACAAGAAAAACGTGTTTCCTCTGAAAATGGCCGTTGAAGCTTGCCTGCCAGTTTTCTTTTCGAATTAATAGAGCACCTGTTCTCCAACTGATGGCTTTTATTGAGTCAAATAGTGTGGAATCCTGTTTTGGTAGTAGATTTAAAATTCCTTTTCTTCCTCTTGTCTTGGTTTTACACATCCTGAAGTGATCTAAGTGGGTGAGGCAGAAGCAGAACACTTGTAAAGTCCTTACATAAACTCTTGACTGGCACCATTCAGTCTATCAGCACGGTTGGAGTGCTCAACTGAGTCAGTTTTTCTGATGGCTTCAGAAACCACAGGCAAATGGGAGTTGTGAGAAATGCCTTTTTGCCAGGCAGTTTCTTCTTTTGCTTGGGATATTTCTTTGGATTGTAGGAAAACTGTTTGTCATAAATGTGTCACATAGTGATGTAAGTGAGTCTGTAATGTTTCCCACAGCCTGTGTAGGAAATTTATGAGTTTGATTGTTCCATTTTCTTTTTTGTCTTTGCCAGAAATCAGGTACAGATTAGTTCTTCAGCTAATGAACAGGCCAAGTCTGCAGCTGAAATGCGGTATGCAACAGGCCTTGTTCTTGGTATGTATAAAAACCTAAATAATAACTCTTGAGTTGGACTTTCTTTGCATATATTATTTCTCCATGTGAATGGTTAAAAACTAGAAAAATGAGCTTTCTTTTTGCCTTTTGGTAGTTGTCTCCAAGACTGGTAAATAAATGTTATTTACATGGAGAAATTCAAGCAAAACATACTCCTTTTCCCCCTTAATGTAACTTACTAATTCATTTTGGACTCACTAATTAATTTCGAAGAGCCCAAGTTTCTTCTTAGATTTCATCAACATTTTAAGGCCCAGATAAGTGATTAAATTACTTTTACAAAATGAAGTATGTGAGAAATCTTAACCTCTGTATTTTTAGACACAGTTTTATAGTGAATTTTAATTGCAGAAATACGGAAAATGGTACTGTTCACAACCCTGGATGAGAACAAATGATTCTGATTATCTCTCCTGTAGCCATAAAATTTAGCAGGAAGCACTAGTATTGAGTGTAATAGAGAGAAATACTGGCGAAGACATAGTATTCTTGGCTGAATTCAGGAAACTATAAGGCAAGAATAAAAGAACTGTAGTAGTTCTTTGGGTGGGAGCTTTTGAAGGCAAGCTAGCTTTGAATTATGGGAAAATAGATTAACGGTTGTCAGAATAAATTCTGTTTATTTTTTCATTCGAATTTACCTGATCTTCAAAGCTATATGTGGCAGGTGAGTTTTTTGGAACTGTTTAAAGGCAGCATTAAACGAGTGGTGTCGTAGTGGTCAGTCTCTGGTCTGCCCAGTCATCTCATTTGTAGTAGCTTGAGGACATGGAGGTATGAATTTGTACTCCTGGCAGTCCTGGTTAGAAGAGTACTGTAAACTATGTTGTGTAAAGATTACGTAAATTAAAACTTGAATTTTTTGAAAATGAGAAGTGGTTTCAGACTCCCCCAAACTCAAAAAAAGCATGAGGTTATCTTGCACATTTTCGTCACTTTGTAGTCCCAGCACAGCAGTTAAATAAAAAAATCAGTCAGTCATGCATCAGGTTTTGTTGCTGTTGCTTATTTGGCTTTTGTTTTAGTTTCTTTCCAGCTTCCTTCTCTTTATTATTCAGGTCTACTTCACCAGAAGTCCACACTTTGTGTACGGAGTATGTTAGGAGTCTTTGTGTGTGATAGTCATACTATACAGAAAATCCTGCTGATGTTTTTTGGGGTTTGTTTGCAAAATAATAGAAGACCTCTGCACTTACTGTGGGGGAACCACGACAAACTGAAAGTTTTTTGTGTTCCTTAAAATCTACGTGAGCTGTTATCGCTGTTTCCTTTTACATTCACACATCTGTCAGTACTTTGCTAATTCTTAGTAGTCATGGGAACCATCCTAAATGTGGAACAATTTGCTTTCCTCCCTGTGGGTTTGACTCTCTTCACTTTTAATTTTTGTTTTTATCCAGAGCAGTGCCTCATAATTTTGGAGTGCTGCACTGTATCTTCCTTAGGTGAACATTAGACAAAAAAAAAAAAAAAGAAAATAAGTTCCTTTTTTTAGTTGCTGTTGTATCAAATAGCTTTGAAATTTGTAGCTTCCTCACTATACAAAACCAGGGAAACTAGGAAAATAATAATGAAAATTTTAGTAGTTTTGATCATCATAGTTCAAATAAATTGTCTAGTAAAACTAGATATCTATTTTTTTTTTTAGTCAGTAAAGATACAGTGTTCGTATAGTCTGCACTGTTTCAGTTTTTAAATTGACTGAAGGGCAATGTTTTTGTCCAGTACCTTTTGTATATTTTGTGGAGCATTTACACAAATGTGTGGTCATTTCCACTAGGTGGTCAGGACCGAGAACTACTCCAAAGGAGAAAGGAGAAATACAGACAAGAACTAATGGAACAGATGGCTGAGCAACAGCGCAATAAGAGACGGTGATGGAAAGTTACTATATTTTTAAAAGATAATGGCTGAAATTTAAAGGCATTCCATTAATTCAGTGTCGTGAGAAGCAATTTCATAACTAAGGGTTTCCAGGTAGCTGAGTAATATTGCATTTAATTAAACTCATTGTCATGAGAGCTTTAGTTTTTAATGAATATATTCACAAGCTTTCAGTGGAACAAAGAAAACCCAAATACTTCTTCATTTTTAAAACCGATCTTTTAGTTTCTTAAGGGTAAGGAAGCCTTAACTGAAGTTGTCTTTTTTTTGCTGATACAGGAGTGCCTAACTGGTTGGCAAAGCTGAAAATTAGTTTTGTGTTTGCTCTCCAATTTAGGAAAGTAACCTTTCATTTTTAAAGCATTTGATCATCTGGCTTATGCAGAATAATAAAATATTAATTTCTTCATTACCTACTAGTAGCTATCTACCGAATAATAGTCTGGATACATAAAAACACCCAGCAATATTAGAGAAGGGATAAGAAATTAAAAATCTATTACTACTGACAGTGTCACTGTGACAAAAATTGTACATGCAAAACAAGCCTGAGCCCAGAAAGCACAAAACAGTATTTATTACTGCACTTTTGAATCATTCATTTAGATGTGTTTCATATTAACTTCTTGAACGTGAATAAAGGCAAATTTTTTAGAAGCGTCCTGAAAAGTTGTAGTAAAAAAGAATTGTGGTGGTTTCTCCTTTTATGGTGGTTGGATTTTTACTAGGTGAAATAGATGATAGCCAGATACTTCTTGAGAGTTCTGTTTATTTACAAATATTATATAATTTCTTTCCCTGACTCCAGAAGAAATCAAGTGGAATGGTTGTCTTCTGTTATCCTGTATTTTCAGAGTTCTTTTAACTACAGAGTTGTGAATTTGTGCTTTGAAAGAATGAATATAGTTGTTATTGCTTTCTGATTTGATCCTTTTTTTAAAAAAACAAAACAAAACAGTGAGAAGGAACTTGAGCTCTCAGTTGCTGCTTCTGGAGCTCGAGACCCAGAAAAGAAGGTAAGAAATTTGGATTTTCTTTCATCTATATAGCCTATTCCTTTTTTCTTACATGCACACTGTGGTTGCTCAGTCACAAAACTCTGTAGAGCTTCTACAAAATGATAATGTTGGGCTATTTAATAAGGCATCAGTGTATAAGAAAATCGAAGCCAAGGATGATGAAGCTGTGTTGTGGTTTAACCCCCTCCAGCAGCCAATCCCCACGAGCAGCCGCTCGCTCACTTCCCCACCAGTGGGATCAGGGAGAGAATAGGAAGGGTAAAAGCTGGAAAACTCATGGGTTGAGATGAAGTTTCATAGGGAAAGCCACACACACCAGCAAAGAAAAACAAGGAATTAATTCAGAGCTTCCCATGGGCAGGCAGGTGTTCAGACATCACATGTCTTGGGAAGACAAACAACATCCCTCCAAACATCCTCCCCTTCCTTCTTCTTCCCCCCCACTTTAAATGCTGAGCATGATGTCCTATGGTCTGGAATATCCCTTTGGTCAGTTGGGGTCACCTGTCCCAGCTGTGTCTCCTCCCAACCTCCCAGGTGCCCCCAGTCCCCTCGCCAGCGTGGCAGCACAAAAAGCAGAAAAGGCCTTGGCTCTGTGTAAGCCCTGCTCAGCAACAACAGAAACATCTGTATATTCTCAACCCTGTGTGCAGCACAAATCCAAAACACAGCCCNCTGTGTGCACCACAAATCCAAAACCCAGCCCCATACCAGCCGCTATGAAGAAAATGAACTCTACCTCAGCCAAAAGCAGCACAGGCTGTAAGTCATTACACATACTTTACATACACTACACACACACATACAGCTTAAGAGGAAAATGTCTTTATGAAAGTTACCCAACGTTTTCTTTTGCTGTGTCCAAATGGAAATTTGTACCAACAGTGGGTATCATGGATAGAATACTTAGTGTCCAGTGGTAGCCTCTTAAATGCACACAGTAGTAATCTTTCTTTGGGAATGTGAAATATGCTGCAGAAAGCTTTTTCTCAATTAAAAAAGGTTGTTTTGCAGATGAGTATATCTCATTATACCAGTTCTTAATTTAAAATTTGTGATTTTTTTTTAAGTGATCCAATATAGTGTTTAGGATTACAAGCATTTTTATAGGATTTTGTAAAAAGCAAGATGTTTGTTATTGTGTTGTTCGGAAGACAATGCAGAGTTTCTACTGTCTCCACTTCCGTAGTAAGGTGATGATTACATTAAGAATTTTGATAACATGTATCCAGGAGTAGGTTGTCAGCAGTAATAGCATTATTAGGAGACTGATAGTCTTGCGGAGACTGACAGAACTTGTGTGATTTGCATGTACTTGCTGTGTGCCCAAAGCCATTGCAGGTTGGGTATGGTGGAGATGTGCTGTTTAAGATGTAGGATGGTAACTTTCAAGCAAGAATAGACTGGTTATTAATTTAACTGGTTACCGGTTTAAATTATCACCAGTGCTGGTTTTGGGGATGCTACAACACAGAATGAAACTTGGGCCATTTCTGGAGGGTTCAGTAGAGGTGAAAGAAGGTCCTATTTGCTAGAAAATGGTGAATGAATAGCTAGAAGATGCTATTAGTCAGATCCTTATGGGTCCTTTTCAACTCTGAGTATTCTGTGAAACCATTTCTTCCTTGCCGTGAAGCTTGTGAGACAGGAGACTGAGAATGCACACAGACAAGCAATGAAGCTGAATCAAAATTCTTACTCCTAAATGGGGAGGGAAAACACCTGTCTGGTTGCATGTTCCTGCCCTCCCTGCATGAAGTGTGTGTCTTGCTTGTTTGGTCCCTGTTGCAAACTGATTCAGCTCGGTTATCTGACAAAACTCTGAGTCTTTTTGCTGCTTTAGTTTGTATAGAGAGGTCGGCTGGATGATCAGGGATTCAGGTGGTGAAAGGGAGAGGGATGGAGGGTACAGCTGGGAGGCAGGCAAGAGAGGAGGCAGAACTGAGCAGAGAATGCCAGCTCTTCTGGCTCAGCAGGGCGCAAGGTCAGTGTAAACAGTACCGTGCAATCAAAGCTGACTGTGCAGAAGCGTGCTGTGCTGCAGCACTCAGTATACCATACACATCTCAGTCGGAGTCTGCAAAGTGCCTGTTGTAGGACAAAATTATATCTAGAGCAAGAACAGTGCATGCATAGTGTTTTAAAAGCACTAATTTAGCTGAAAGCCTTCAATTAAGTTGAATTGCTACGTTCATTAAGCATCAGTCACTGTTAGCTTTAAATTGCCTCTCGGGAGAGAGACTCTAATTAGGTGGATTTCTTGATTAATTACAGGTTGGTTAAATAGCAATGCCTGATTAAGAATCTATAAATGTAGACTGTTGTATATGCTGCTTGTTTAAAGTGAAACAATCCCCAGGATGAACTAAGTACTGAAGTCACATCAGAAATCAGCTGTCGGGCTGAAATCTGGGGCACTTTGGGAACAGTTCAGATTAAAGTTATTAGTGAGAAAGGCTATTTTAAATGTCCTGCTGCTCAAGACACTGGATTTGAAAAGACAAAAAGTCTGTACACTGCTTTATAAAATTCAATTGTTTTAGCTAGTATCTGTTATCTAATTCTATATTCGCATCTAGAAATTTGAAGTTAAATGTTATAAGCAAATACTCGTGTCTAGTAGATTTTAAGAATTTTTATCTAAACACTGTAGTCCGTGATTAGTGAGTACTAACTGCCTTGTATATATACTGTCTTGCAGCTAAGTGATGAGGAGGTAAAGATTTAATATTTTGTTGAACTATTTCCATATTGTAGGGTATATGGTTTTCTGATAGATATTTAATACGTTTCTGGTATTACTTTCTCCGAATGCGTGTTAGTTGAAGAACTTCAATATTAGGACCAATAAATTCAGAACAAAATCTCTTTTACTTATACAATGTATGATTTGTTTCCATTCTTCTATTAAATTGCCTTATTTAAACAAACATTAAAATAGTTATGCAGAGCAGTTGCTGTAAGGGCTTTCTGGATGTGATAGGATAGTTCTAAAACTAACTGACTTGCATGCCTTCACATTATTTGCATGTTGCTTTTGACTTTCTTCTGAGGCTGCCAGTTATCGATAAACATTTGCTACTTCTGTTTTAAAAAGAACTCCCCCCAAAAATTTGTAATTGTTGTGGTTGAAAATATTAATAAGATCAAAGGAATTTAAAAAATAAAATAATGGTATTGCAAGGAAATGTTTATTGGAAAAAGTCTCAGTGTGTATTTGATTTTAGTTTTTACTGATTATGGGCTATTTCAATCTTGGGGTAGAGGGGAGGGATTTCAGAAACTTCTCCTATGCATAATATGAGAATACTTTCACTGTAGAAAATTGGCAGCTGTAGATTAACTGTTCTGCAGACAGCTGTGGTAACATTCTTTTTTTTTGGACATTAACTATATTCATATACTTCCTGAAACCTGTGATAAGGTTGCTTTTTTGTTAATCTCTGATAAACTTCCTAGATTTCCTTGTAGTATTGGATTCCCAGTAGATCAGTGGGAGGAAAAAATGCAGTTACTAGAAATTTGAACAGCTGGTTGGGATCCGGTGAAGTGTTTAACCCAACATAAATGGAGGTTCAGAATATTTCCTAGTAATAAGGTAACTGTTTTGTTTTGGTTTTGTTCCTCTCTCTTTTTCTCTTACTTCTTTTTTTTCCTTCAGCCAAATAGATTGAAGCAGTTTGGCTTCACAGGAAGAGCTTTTGAAGAGAAAGTTCCTCCTGAAAGACCCAAGGTGGCTTTCCAAACTCCAATGCCTGCCCATTCAACCTCTCCAGTGAATGAAGACTCTCAGAGCGATAAAGACTTTCAGAGGGGTCTAGTCAGCAGTCTTGGGGAAATGGCAGCTCCCAGGTGCTTCACCATCATGTTCATTTTGCATGTTAAATAAGATTGTTGTTTAGCATGTTATTACTGCTGAGGTAGAGCTCAGTGGTGCTGTTGATCCTTCTCCAAGGAACTGATGAAGGTAGAAATAATATTTTGACAGTTAACAGAAAACTGACTGCTTTGCACTGGAATAAACTTTTAATGTCAATTTCTTCACAGTTTGTTTGAAAACATCCATGGAGGCTGGATTATCTCTGAAGGCAGCTCTCTCATAGTGGATGTTTGTGTAGGATAAGGATTGCGCTATAAAAGTTACGTCCTTGCCTGTAATATTGAACCATGTTGTGAGAATGCTTGGGCACATGCCCAGCAGAGTCCATGTTTTCAGAAGGCTGGTATGGCATGAGTTTGGCTCCTGCTAATTAAGCAGTCTCCTGGGGCTGAGCTCAGGAATGCACTGTAGGCAAGGACAGCTTCCACTAGGTGCTGTGATTGTGACTAAACTGTTCAGGGAGAGAAGGAGCTTCAGGCGTATGGTTGAAGCTGTGCTGTGCTACTCACCCTTTGACCAGATCTTGCCTTGTTTTCTTTACTGATGTAGCCAGGAAGTACCATTAACTGAGCCACTTAAAGAAGGTGTGCTTGTTTTATGTTCTTTGGATCTCTGGAATAGTCTGGGTTCATGTACTACTCCCTCAGGGAAGGTTAATTCCCTACTGAGACTTACTGCATCTTGTTCCTGCATGCCACTAATGAGATCTTCAGCTGAACTAAATCTAGAGTTTTTCCATAATGAATTCTCTTTCTATCCCCGTCCCTGCTCTATTCTCTTTCCCTCCCTCTCCTTCTCTCCTCCCCCCACTTCTTTTGATGATATCTTTTCAGTTGTACAACAAACCAAGGAATTGTGTCCCTTTTTTCTTTAAGGCTTGCACCGTTGCCACCGCCTCCACCACCAGTTTTGACAGACGACTATAAAACACCTTATGATGATGCTTATTACTTTTATGGGGCTAGGAATCCTTTGGATCCGGCTCTTGCATATTGTAAGTTGATGATTTCAAGTGGATTGGTTGTTAGAGTGATTCATATGACTTCTTTTAATCTAGTTAAATGATGAATAATGTAGAACTGGTAACAGCAAATTAAACCCATTTTTTAGATGTGTATTGAATGAAAAGGGCTTTTTTTCAATACTGTTTTTGATTGAAGTAATTTTCTCCAGCAACAAAAAGGGCTGTGACTTCCAGAAATCTTGTTCGTCACCTGGACAAGCTCTAGTCTCAGATTCTTTGCTGTTATTCCTCCCAGATAATTTTCTTTATAATTTTAATAATTAAAACATTATTTCCTACAATCACATCATAATTAATTACATGTTTAGGCATTGTTACCATTTCAGATATAATTGTCAATATTTTAAAGATATTTATTAATACATTAAATATATTAAAATAATGTATGAAGTGGTCCACGTTTATATATTAATAACTCCTTTTTTGTCTGTCCTTTGCTTTAATGATGATTTCATGATTGAAACAACTGCGATGTGTGTAGGGAGGGACTGGATTATGTGGTGTTCGATTTTTCTCTTTTTTTCTTCTTTTTTCTTTTTTAGAGAAAAAATCAGAAATACTTAAAAAAAAATTTTGTGCTACCTTCATAGAAAAGGTAAAATAAAGGAGAAAAAAAACCTTAGAAAAATAACTCTTTTACTAGTTGATTTTAATAACATTTGGAAAGAATGAGGACAAGTGTCACCATTAAGCAAGTAATTTCATTTTAGAATATTTTAATGAAGTAATTTGTAAAATTTAAAGAGGTTTAGTTGAATTAAAGAAATAGACTTGTACCTTGGCGTTATATTTCTTGCTTTAGAGGGCATTAAGGGTTAGCTAAGTTTGTTATAGAAGTTGAGAGTTCTGTTTGTTCTGTACTCAGAGGGTTTGAGCAGTGAACTCTGTTCTTTTAAATAATGATGAATATTTATATCTGAGCATTCAAAATTTAAAATGTGGTTTTGTTTTTTTTTTTTACTTTGCAGATGGTACAGGTATGATGGGAATGCAACCCACACCTAGTCTGGATCTTCCTTTAGGCCAAGCCCCAGCAGAGCAGCCCGTGTAAGTATTACCTATATTCACATTCTTTGTGTGTATTTATCTGTATTGATATACTTTTTGTGTTGGCAATATTTTGCTGAGAACAGATATGCCTTTGAAATAAATTATGTTAAAGACAACTCTTCAAACTTCTAATTAAGGATTTCTGTCTAGACAATAAAAGAGTAATTCAGTGAACTGCTATTTTCTTATGGATTTAAGAAAATGTTTGGGATTATAAGGTGCCCAGCTGTGGGAAACAACAGCTCTTAAATGCTTCAGGAAGGGATTTTTTTTTTTTTTTTTTTTTTTTAATTACTCCACCCTGGACCCTATGATGTTTTCCTTTTATATGTGTGATTTTTCAATTTAGAAGTAACATTGGACAGAGGAATACAGGAGACAGACAAAGAAGCATAGGAGTGTATTCTGAAGAAAAAACAAAGCCTTCCAAAGAGGCAACATTATCTTATCAACAAGAATTACAACGGCAGGTACTGAGTGATAAAGCTTCTGACTCTTCATTCTTTTATTTTTTGACATGTAATGGTTGTAACTATAGTACTCTTTCAGACAATTTTATGTAGCTTACAAGTAAAAAGCTTTTTAACTCTCCTTCCTTTCACCACTTCCTTCCTCCGACCCTGCTTTAGCTCATTTTAGCTCCTCAGGTGGACAGTAAGCTCTTCAAATTTTTTGTCAGAGGCAGAGAAAATGTTAAGAATGTTACAGCAAACAGATTAGTTCCAGGCATGTAGCTTTCTATAATTATTTTCATGAGCATAAGAACCTGCATCTTAAAAGGAATGGCTTGTGTTGCTCTGGTATTCCATTATTGCTATAATTATTAGGAACAGTCTAATTTTAATAAGTTGAAATGATCTTCTTCGTGATCATTTGGACACTGATTCAAAGGCTCGCCTCATGTTTATTTCCAGTGTGTAGGTGGTGTCTTAATTCTTTTTAACTTCTTTTTTGATGGACTAGACAAATTGTTCTTATCTCCTGTTCAGTAGACATCCAAGTCCTGTATTCATTTTAGTGGCCTTTTGCTGCTGCACCTTATGGGACTTTATAGTTATAAAATGTATTTGACCGTGATGAAACATGTTACTTTGGAAGAAATTCTCCTAGAACCCAGTTCAGGGGCACTTAATGTTTTCTTACCTTATTTGTTATGTATTTCTTTGGTAGAGGTAAATAATAGCTATAAAAATATTGTAGTTCTAATTGTGATTGTGCATGAGGGATAAATGAGAGGCTGCCAACCAAGGTCAAATAAAGAATAGAATAATCATTTAAGAATAGTGTCAGATACTGTAAATGTAGTTCTCTGAAGGCATTTTCTCACTGTAGTCTTAAGTAAGTTTTACCTTGCTATATGAGAGACTGCACAATTTGACATAAAGGTCTAATAAACATGGCATGACACAGTCTTTGAAAGTTATTATGGTTCAAAGCAAACAGAGGGTATTATTTTTTTTCTGTAGACAAACCTGACTGATGATTTTTGTTAATAGTTGAAGGGGCTAGATGGGTCTTTGTTGACTCATTATATCTCTGTCAAAATTGTGATTACTGGATAAAGGGAAATTATAGAATCATGGACTATAGGTTGGAAGGGAGCTTAAAAATCATCTAGTTCCAACCCCTCTGCCATGGACACCTTCCACTAGACCAGGCTGTGTGAAGCCCCATCCATCCTGGCCTTGAACACTTCCAGGGATGGGGCATCCACAACTTCTCTGGGCAACCTGTTCCGATGCCTCACCACCCTCATAGTGTTTTATCTAATTATATTTGTCTAATGAAATGTTTTTCTAAAGCACATGAGAAATAAACTTAAGAAAAATACAGTAATATATTTCAACTACATAAATAGTTAATGTTTTAAAAGCTTTGAGTAGAAGATGGACTTTTTAACAGCGGCCACTTTATAAACGCTACAGTTATTAGGAGACTTAGTTATATAAATGATTTTGAAGAAAAAGAACCACAAAGCATATGAACATTCCTGTGTTATATACATAGATCATAGTGTATTTGTGCAGAAAACTATTTTATGAATGATTATAGAATTGTGTAACATTCTGTTAAGGCATTTGTTATTAGGAATCATCTCCAGTCTAAGTTTTGGTTAAACAAGACATACCAGATTGAGAGAAGCAAGTGCATTAATATTGTAGAATTTTGCCTTTTTAATTTTCAGGCAGTATAAACATCTGTATCAAAGATCCAAAGATACGGAACTTTTGATCTAGTGCAAATGTCACATGTGAACATTTCTGGAACTTGGAATTCTTATAATGTGTAGGATGTTTCTCTGATTATGCAAAACTGGACATGCATATTTTGACAACAGAATTCAATGCACTGTCTGCAGTATAGACGGTAAACTGTTTGCATTTGCTTGATACAGATGAGGGAGATAGATAATGAGAGCATTCAGTGTGCTCTGTTAACTTCTTATTAAACTTCTACTTAATGTGATATTATTGTGGAACTAACTTTGGTTGGTTTGTTTTTAGATAAGAGAGAGAGAAGAGCGACGCAGGCAAGAGCGAGAGGAGAAGGAGAAGTTAGAAGCAGAAATGAGGAATTACAATCCCTGGGGAAGAGGTGGTGGTGGTGCTCCTCTCAAAGATGCAGAAGGAAATCTAATAAGTATGTTTGTGAAAATTATGCGTTCTGTTTTCAAGACTGATGTTTTCTTGCCTATTCAGCCATATTATTCCTTGTTTTGTAACACTGGAAGCCCTTGACAAATAAGACTTACTTGTTTCAAGGAGATGCACTCTAGGAATAGTTGGGTTATTATTTTGATTTCTGTAGAATCATTCAAAGAGTACAATCCAAACAAAATGGGAAACACAGGATATGTCAACTATAAGTGAAGACACAATGCAGTTGTAAAGGGAGAAGGAGGGAAACAAGCTGCCAGAATCATCTGCAATACAAATATGCTAAAGTCTGTTGTGAAGATTTTTATTTAAGCATGTCCTAGGAACAGGTTTTAAATTTTTTTTCTTTTTAAAAATAATTTCTAGGCTTAGAAATCTCTATTTGTAAAAAATGGAAGCATATTTATACAAATATACAAAGTTAAGTGGAATATTTAGATTTCTCAAAGTAACACTGCTGGTAAATGGCTGTATAAAGAGCACTCAGCAGTAATGCTTTTAAGGCTTACTTTTTTCCAAGCTGTTTTATACAAGATGGGAGTAGTGAGCTGGAAGATAGCTATGATCCAGGTTGTTCATCTACCCTTCCAGTACATAATGAAATACTTACTGGATAACAGTTTATATATATAATTAGTTTCAGTTGTATGACACCTGAGCAACATATGTCAAAATTAATAGTATATTTTGAGAGTAGTGAGTAAAGTTTAAATGCTTTTTAAAGATTTTGTGGCCACATTACAAGTTTAGAAGCTTGTATTAAGTATCCAGGCTTGTGTTTATCCTCAGGGCAGATAGAGGTGTTCATACTGCCTGACTTCAGGCACTGCATTTACCTGTTTGGCTTCTTCGTCTGGGCTTTAACTGTGGTGTGACTGGAAATGTAAAGGTCTCATACCGGCCTGAGCTCTGCATGTAACTGCTGAGAAGTTTATCTCTGTCCGTAAATGAGAAACCAAGAGAAAGAATCTTCTTATCCTGTTTCCCTGAATTACATACGTAAAATACTTTTCCCACCATAGCTTGGCAGCATGTTGGATAAGCTATGAGTCAAGTGTCGTGAAACAGAACATGCTTTCTGACATGTCTCTTTTTTATGCGCTGTGATTTGTCTTTTTATCCTCTTAAAAATGTCTGTAAATAGCTTTTGAGACTCTGATATATGCAAAGGCTGCTTGACAGAGAGGCATGGAATTTAAAGTTCTTGGAATCTGTGTGCTTAAATGACTACAGTAATACATAATTATCAGAAACACTATTTCAAAAGGTAATCTGAAAACTGTGCAGTACTTTTTTGTTTTGAAATGAGCCTTCTAAATCTAGTATGGTAACACTTCAAAATGAGCTGAAATTAACATCTTTGATCAGGCACCATGTAGATTTTGATGAAAATGTTGGATAATGTTGCTTTGCTTGCATATAGAAATCTGCACCTGGATTATTACTGAAGACATGAAGACCAAAATACGCTTCAGTGCTTCAATTGCACTTATTTCCCTCAACAGTAATTAGAGAGATTCAGCACTTAGAATATCAATACGAAACTCGAAAGTATTTTACAGCTTTAAGGAGATAGAAGAAAGAGCGGTTTCTAAATATGTGCTTGTCAACACAGACTTGTCAGTCAATTTTGTCTTTGAGTTCTTTATCTTTCCATTTAATAGCATTTTGAGACAGGGGAGAAGGGAAGTTTGTTGTGAAGAATAATTCCTGACAGAAGAACAGCGACAAAATAGATCTTTTAATCTGTTAGTTAACAGTACTTAATTATTAGTATTTCACCCTTAGCCTCTCTATTCTTGTCTTTGCCTGACACAAACAATTTTTTGTTCCCATGGCTGATATGCCCAGGAAAAGCGGAATCTGATCAAAACCCCCTGTATTTTGGAGAATCTGTGGTGAACATGCCTTTATGAGATTAAAATACTATAAACAGTTATTTCCCCTTTCCTTTAGCGGACTTGAATATCATGCACAGGCGAAATGAAGAGGCATATCATAATCCAGAGGCAAGACTATATGAAGATAAAAGGGCTATTGTTGACCTAAGTTTGGCTTCCTCAAGACCTGAGAACTCAGAAGCATCTACAAATAAAATAGCAGGTTTTTAAGTCTATTGTATTACTCTTCTAACTATCTATAAGTCTTAGTGATCAAAATTCCATAGTTCTTTATCTCTTTCTGGTAGTCCTATGATAGTGTTAGTGTTCTCTGTCTGTGAAGTCAGTATCACGCTTCTTTCCCAGATTTCTTCACTGCTGTCACTGTGTGCTCTTAAAATCTTACCTGTCTTGTCAGTAAAAATAGCTAAAGCTGTTTTAGCCCTGAAGAGTCAGGATCAGTATATTAGTTTTTCAGATTCGGTGTTTTCTAATCAAATCTTCATACATGTTTGTCTTATTTTTAAATGACACAGTAAAATACAGCTGTGTGGTAGGTGAGAATATGGAATAAAAAGAGATGGAAGGTCTTCATGTGTATGATGTTAGAGGTTAAGATGAAATTGGTACAGTAACTAGGTTAACAAGTTCTAAAAAGTTACAGGTAAATTGGGTGCATTTACCTGTGCACGGCCTCCAAGTTTTAAGGATTTTGTTTTATTTTCATATTTTAGAACTAATGCATCTTTATCTTCTTACGTTTTGTGAGACATCTAAAAGAGAGCACTGTGTTACTCCAGACCTGTCCCTAGTTTAGGATGGGCAAAGGCTGGGATTGGTGATGATCTTCTCAACTCAGCTTAGGTGCTACTTTTCCTTATCTTGTTTGAATTGTTGCACTTCTGAATAAAGAGTTACATGGTATTTGGGGCATGAATCTATTTTGCACAATTACGATTCAGCATCCTTACCACTGACCTTTGTTCCTTCTGTCCCACCTCTCTCTCTTTATCCCCAACAGATTATATATTTAACCATTTAGTAAGAAGTGAAACAGGAAGGCTGATAAAGTAATAATGTAAAACAGCCAAGAGCCCCCTGGTTAGATCACTTTGGGATCAGGAGGTGGTGCACATCAGTGATGGGAACTTTACAGTCTTGCACCTTGAATTTGATCAGCCACGCAGTAGAGTGGCTTTGTGTGTGTTTTGGTGGGTTTGGTTATTTGGTTTTGTGGGATTTTTTTGTACACTGCCCTATTAAAAGAGGAACTTGCAGGATAGTAGCTGGTACACAGCAAGCGTTTTCTTTGATACTTTCCATAGTAACTTGTCTGTCTTGTACCTATGCCTTCTAAGTGGTATATAAAATTTATTCTGCTTTTTTATGTGGAAGTAATTCCATCATGAAAGAGCCACATGTGAATTTAGTTATATTTTGGAAGGATTCAAGCACTGCTTCCACGTAAGGAAGAACAATCTCAAAGTGTACTTCTTGGTATGCAAACACATGCTCCTAAGGCTAGGCTGTAGCAGTAAACATGTGCATTCCTATGGGAATACTTTTATGTGTTATTTAGGCTTTCATCTGACTTGGGTGTTACCTCACTATATAGGGAAATGTAATGTTCATCTCACCTCAATGGAGATACTGCTCTTGCACATCCTTGAGGTACTGTCCTTCAGAGCAGACATGATACGAGTGAAGAACATGCTGCATGAGCTGGAAAGTTAACACAACTTACTCTACTTTTCCTTTACTTCCTTTCTTTTTCCTCTGCTTCTTGTATGGATTCTGTTCTGCAAAACCTGCTCTGCGTGGTATCTGAATTAATCCTCCTATCTAGGGCCTTGGGGACCATATGGTTATGTTGTGGTCGTAACTCAGGGCTAAAGGAAACCTGACACTTCAAACTTCATGGTACAGAAAGCACTTTATACTGGCAGAATTCAGTTTTCTGACTGCTTAGAATTTTATTTGCCAGTCTGGGGCTTTCCTTTTTGTAGCATCCTTTGCTATTTTGCGTAAATATTTGCTCTGTTAGGATGCTCTGTTTTTAAAGAGTGAATAAACCCAAGGAACAGAACTGTATGTTCTAAGTCAGAGGAATTGCAAGCAGTAAAGTTATGAGGTGTAAAGTATTTGCTATTCTAATTAACTTGCAGGTAATATTCTTAGATACTAAGCTGCAGATTGGACAGTAGAATAGGTGACTTTAGTAGGTGTCATTTTGTAGAAATACAGCTTGCTTGGATGGTATTAAACAGTTAAAACCTGGCAATTATTCCAGGCAGAAAATGTAAGAACTTTCAAGCCCATCTATGGCCTTGAGTTACGGCTGTCATAAGCTTCCTTTTGAAACGAGTGTCTCAGATTCCCTCTTCCTCACTCTGGCTTGCTGTCCAAAGTTTTGTTTGATTTTTATCTGTAACCTTTCCCCTCCCTTAGGTGTTACATTTGCACAGGCCTCTCCTTTTGCTCGAGGTAATGTGTTTGGTGAACCTCCATCTCCAGAGCAGCTTAAGCGACAGGAATCCTACAAGAACTTCCTCCGTCTACAGGTGAATGCTCATGCCAGATATCATCTGGTGAAATAAATTGTAAAAAGAGGGTTTACGGTCAGAGTAAATCATCACTGCCCACCAAAGACCTTACTTGTGCTATCATAGCCAATTCTGTACACAAGAGGTGTACATACTATCAAGTTTCACACTATCAAGTTTCTTGGATTTTGGCTTTAATCTAGGCTCTCTATTTTTTTTTTTTTTTTGAAGCACGGCTCGCTAAATACAGTATTGATTTCTGAAACTGTGCATACCGTACAGGGGTGCATACATGAATGACTACAGAAACAAAGATGTTTGCCCTTGGTTGTCTACATGATAAAAATGCACATTCATCAAAATGAAACGGTGATCAGTCATAGTGTAGTTACTTATTGATGGGTA
Organism: Cnemophilus loriae; assembly: GCA_013397755.1. NCBI lineage: Eukaryota > Metazoa > Chordata > Aves > Passeriformes > Corvidae > Cnemophilus > Cnemophilus loriae. The sequence goes on from VZTF01000012.1 coordinate 111,058, forward strand.
TATAAAATCTGATTGTTTACATGATACTGTAAATCATACTGTCCATAACACTTCACATTTAATCTTACGCTGCACGAACTAAGTATCAATGTAATTAAATACCATGATAAGGAAATCATAGATAATTTAAGAGACTACTAAAATCATTCAGTAGTTTGATGTGAATCTCTTGAAAAGAAAAGATCAAGGGTTTTTTTTCCCATGCATAGAACTGCCAAAAAGATTAAAGAATGGGCAGGCCTTTTGCTTCAGTAAGTCAGCACTTTGTCTAATAATACTGCAATTGTAGAATGGAAAAAGATAATTACCATATCTTTTTGGTTTCCCATCTTCCATTTTTTAATCAGTGAATAAAAGTGTTACTCCAGCACATTTGGAATTGAGCAAGTGTTAGGGAATACTCTGGTTTTATTAGTAGTGTTTTAAAGTAGTTTTCTTCCTGGGGGGTGGCTCCAATGGCCAAAAAGAAATAGTAAAATAGAATCTCATTTTAAAGGAATTCTGAAGATGAAATGTAGGAAAGGCTCTAGGATTCTTTTGGTTGCACAATACAGCTTTTGATTTTGCAAGTAGGTACTGTGAAAGTCATAGTGGTAAATATTGTTGATCAGATTGTTGCTGGCTACTGACAGTTGAATACTTCTTTGTTTTATTTTTAAGATTGAAGAAAAGAGACGTAGGGAAGAAGCAGAGAGAGAAAAACTTAGAATGGAAGAAGAAAAAGAGGAAAAACGACTCGCAGAGCAGAGGATGAGAATTCAGAAAGCATATGAAGAGGAACTAGAGGAGAGAAGGAGGAAAGATGAGGAGGTGTAGTATTTTGATGCTTTGACTTCTTTCCATCCTAAACTAACCCTTTGTAATATTTGTTGTCTAGGCGGTAAGCCGAGAAATGTCCTGTGAATTGGTCTTTGCTTTAAAATGGGTCTGCATTAGGCAGAGGAGAGGTGGAATATTGTCAGCTTTAACTAGCACATTCTTCTCGCTCTTTATGGTATACTACAAACTTGAAGTACTGTTAATTCTTTTAAGAAAAACCCTGTAGTTTTATAAATGACAGTGGTCCTCTCCTTTCTAAAAGAAATTGGTGGTGAGGCCAATAAAAAGCTTTATCAAATTGAATATCATCCCAGTTTTTGTCTAAATCTAGCTGTCATGGAATTATTTGTAAATGTATCTATACAGGAATATTTTGTAAAGCCTTTTTTTGAATTGGCAAGGAGATATCTTTGAGATAAGAATACTGCTTGTTTTGGAAGAATGCCAAGCAAATCTAGTGAATACTTTTCATGGAGGTAAATTCAAACCTAATCAATACCCGTAGCTTTAATTCAAACCCCAAAGTTTTATTTCTTGAGTTTGCATTTTTTATTAAATTTGCAATATTTAGAATATAATAAATAATTGTAGGAAGAGGACACAAGGCCATCAGAGAAGGAGGAGTGCCCTATGGGATTATGAAAGATAAGATTAGGATGTAGGACTTGAAAATTTCTAAGATGGAACGTTTATCTTATATTCTAAATTCTCCTTCCCTAGTGTGAGCAAATTAGTTGGATGAGCCTTGTCTTCTGGATACTCTAGTCTAGCAGAGAGTAGGGAGCTAACTGATGGCATTGCTATTCACAGTCACACGACTAAAAGTGAGACCAGATGATAATTTCTCTGTGGTCTTGTGATAGTGTGGTGCATGCCTGCAGTATGTTTTGATTGAATCTGAATTTTTGGAAATGACTCCTACAGTTTAGCCTTAGCTGACGGCAGATCTGGAGTCACAAACTGGTGTTTATAGAAGTTATTAGGAATTCTGTTTAATGATGTTAGCAAAGCCAGAGCTGCTGGTGTTTAATATTTACATGAGATATATTTTAATTTGAATATTTGAAGTCAGACTAATGAAATATGCTTTTTTATTTCATACTGATCACTTTGATGTGTAATTTTAACTTCTCAAAGAAAAAGAAAACAAAACTTTGGTAATTGAGTCTTTTTTATGTATTAATTATGTTACAGCGAAGATTGAAAAATAAAGAAGTAATTCAGTTAGATGAAGAAAGAAAAAAAGAGGCAGAAAAACAAAGAAAAGAAAAAGAGGAGAAGCAAGAAGAACAACTTCGACAATATTTTGAGAAAGAAAAGATGGAAGAGGAAAAGAAGATGGTATGTTTGAATGACTTTCTAAGATAACTTAAAAATAACTGGATTTTAAGGAAATCACATGATTTCTTAGACCTCTACCTTCAGTGTTGTTCCCCTCTCAGTTTATCACACTGCAGTATACTTCTTGTATGTCTTGATTGTCTCTGCACAGAGAACAGCTGATGGAAAAATCAGACATACTGCAGTAGAAACTTGCCTTGTTGACCAAATTTGCATTAAAAAATAGTAAAAGCAGGATTAATAATCTGCACTCAATAGTTGATTTTTATATCTGCTGTGAAATACTGTGACTTGCATTTTCTGAGGTGTAAATACAAATAAAATTGTTTGGACTGCTAGGACTGTTCATCTTGAACAATGGTGGTTTTGGTAATTTAATTATTTTTCTTTGACCTGGATGATGTAAGAAGTCTATCACATAGAATTCTGATGGACAAAATCTAAGTAAATTATAAAACTGTCTCTCTTATAAAATTTCTACTCAATTTCTGTCATTTCTCTAAAATGGACAGATATAAAGGAAGTGTCTAGATGAAAAAAGGTATGTAACTGAAATATAAACTAAGAAAAAAACTCCCTACAGCATAGCAAAAAAGTATTAAAATTGCTATAGGTAGAAAACAAAAATCACCTGAAATAATTTTTGCAGTCGTTTTATGCACTTAGGAACATTAACAAAACTTTCCCTGTCCAAAATGACACTTTATTCAGAAGGTATAGGAATGTTGTTTCAGTCTTGGTTTCCTCCCTGCAGTTGTCACGACAATCTTCACCCATCATTCCCGCTCTTCAGAACAAATCCGTAAGAAAAGAAGAAAGGATTCCCTCTGCTGAGAGCCATCTGTCTTACTGTGCACAAGTATGATTGTTATAGCAAACTTCTACTGATTTATTTAAGACAGTACAGTATATAAATTATATAAAAAAATTTGTTTGTTTGTTTTTTGCCAACTCTCTGAACTGGGCTAAATACTTTATAGTGTAGTTTCAGAGAACAGTTTATGTCACACTTTAAACCTTATTAAAACCATTGCTTTCACTAAATATGAAGAATGCTCTGGAGGTAGGTCAGTTTATTTCTTTAGCAGTACTTGGTATAGGTTTTTTTTGTGTAGATGTCTGAATAGTGCATTATAGGTATTGTCATAGTAACTTGGATTATACATTTAAGGACCAGATTTAAAAAACCTTAGGCATTCACAACCTGTAAGGTTACTGTTCTGTCTTCCAATTGTTAATGTAAATTAGATCTAAAATAAGGAAATCAAATGTACTGTAATTTCTTCCTTTTCCAAATTAACATTTCATATTCATGATGATCACTAGGATCCTGTACAGCCAAGAGCTCCTTCTCCACCTGTCCCTGCTAGAAGAAATCAGTTGCGTTCATTAGGTGGGTATTTGTCTTCATTGCAAGCCTGCTTTCTATTACAACAAAACTGTTCTTGATTACAATTCCTTTTCTTGCCTGCAAAAGAATAGTCCTTTGAAGTTTGCATTTCTGTCTAGGTGTTTTCTCTCTCTTAGTACTATCAATGTATTAGCATGGTATGTCTGAAGTTTTAAGACAAAATCAAAATGCATTTATTATATGTCTTCATCAGGAAATATGTTTTTGTAAAAACTCTGATAATGGAATAGTCTGCATGGGAAGTGCTGGATCTCTCAGAACAGTGGTACCACTGTGACCATTTGAATATGGTCACATATATTTGAATATTATGCAATATAGAATATTGCAAAATGGAAGAATTTTGGATTGGCTGAGTAAGGGATTAGACCAACAGAGGGTAGAGCATTGCAGTCCTAACTCTTAAATTCTACCTTCCTTTATTAGTCTGCCTAATCCTCTCCTCATTCCTCTTATCTTTCACTGGTGGTTCTAAAATTTGAATGTGCTGGAAGGATCTCGTTTGCTTTTTCTCATATTAGTTATCCTGGCAATATGTGGGTGGAAAGCAGTAATTTTTCTGCTGATACGTTTTTTACAAGTATATAAGAAACAACACATGAAATGTAGCAGTAAGTGATATCCTACAAATGCTAGCCTGCAGCAGAAAGTACCTGGGGCCATTCCAGGGAGTTGTGGATTTTCCACTAAATTGAAGACAGAGTGGTTCTTCATGCAGCCATTGGAAATTGATTGACTCAGACCATCTGTCACTAGAGAAATAAAGATATATAAATTAAGTCTCATGTTTGAGGATTTAAACCAGTAAGACTTGCTTGCCTGCTAAGTTCTGGACACTGAAGTCTAAAAGTCAGTAAAATACCAAATTATAAGTCTGTTATTTGGAAAATGAGGAATTTCTGAAACTGGTTTAACTTGTGGAGGAATGCTGTTCTGACGACAAAAAACAGCATAGACCCAAAGTAGGTCTGAAAAGTCAGCAAAAGCAAGTACTAAATCTTGGAGTTAGAACTCCTGACCACTAAAGAGAATCTGCACTAGGCAGACAGGTACCCCACTTCTGAGTCAGGAAAATAAATGTTGTTGAGTGCTTGCAGATACCACTTCAGTTCCTGTTATCTGAGGACTGTGTAGGTTTGCATATTTCAAAATAAGGCTATTTACTGGTAACACCCATTTGTATTACATAGCTTTTCCTTTTTTGAATTTAGTGAAACATTTCCAGTGACATTTGTATGTTTTCTGCTGTACAGGGGTTCTGGTCCTTGTGCTGTCTCAGAATATAAACTCTGATCTAATTTCTAGTGTATGAAATGTTGCGATTCTTGTGTTTGTACAATCCTTGTTTTAATTAACATTTCATTGTATCTGGTTTTTCCCTTTATTTTTTACTTATGTTTATAAGTAGGAGGCAAAGTTGCTCTGACACTCTTTATTTTAAAATTGTTTGTGCTAAATTCCAGAGGAAAGGAAGAATGTGATAAACGAGTTATCAGAGATGAGGAAACAGCTTCGAAGTGAAGAGAGGCGACTGCAGGAACAGTTGCTAAATGTGGCCAGTCATGATAATGTACCAATTACACAGTAAGAATTTAATCTTCTGTTTTAAAAGCTAGATCTTTCACAGGAACTTAGAGTTACTGTGTATTACTAGCTAGTATTAGTTGGCCAATATACATGAGTGGAATGAAAATATAAAGGTAGAACTCGTATATAAGCTTTTTTTCTTTTTTTTTCTAATGTGTTTGGGTTTTTTGAAAGATTTTTGCTAAATTTTCTTATAAGAATGGTTGTACTAGTGAGATAGGAAGTTGCAATGCTCTGTCTTGAAGAGTGGTCTAAAACAGATGTCTAAGGCAGAATTTTATCTCATTACCTTTTTTCCTAGGGCATAATTTGTTCCTGTAAACTGCAGTATTACTGCTGCTGAATACGCTTATGAGTACCGTACTGTTGTGGAAGTACTTTCTTTCTTACTGAAAAATCATACTCTATTTAATAAATTCCGTTTGCTTCCAAAATGTATTAGTTAATCATACCAATTAGCTAGAAAAGACTCATCTCATTACCAGTCTTAGTTCCACTCTGTAAAGAATGAGGGTTTTTTTTATTTTAAGTAGGTTATCTCTTTTTATAACACAATATGCAGTGTCATTACTTTCAAATTTATTTTCCTGTTTTGATAGCTTTATTTAAAGATAAAAGATCTGAACATTATCAATATTATATTTCCATCCAACTCATTGATACTATGGTGTTAAATTGCATTCTGCTTGTTTTACAAGCCTTTCAAGCAGGAGGCGAGAGAAGAATCCAAGGGACATTTTTGAGATGGCCAGGCTTCGTCTGCAGCCTCCAGTTCGGCGACCTTCCTTAAAGGAGGCACAAGATCCTGTCAATATACAGAATATCTGGGAATTTAATGAACTTAAATACAAAGGCAGGTAGATCTTCTTGTTACTGATGAAGAAGGGTAGGGAAACATCTATGCTTTTCCTCCATCTTCCATTCCACGCAGGATTTAAAGACAAAAATAAAAACCAGGTTCTTCATGAGCTGCTGCCTGTGCAATGCACTTTGTGGACAGTATTTCATGGGTGTGTGTGTGTGTATCTCTCTGTGGGGCTGTTCCTGCAGTTCCACGGCATTCTTGGCATCACAGTGCTGCGTCATCACTCTGAGCACTGACCTGTCTTCTAGCCCCTGCTGCTTAAACTTCTTGTGCATTTGATATCGTGGTGTTACTGAAAATAGACTGACTTTTTTACGCACCAACAAATTATGTTTCTGTGTAACTTTCTGTTTATTCTTTAGCAGAAAACACGTATTTTTAATATAGTAAAATTGTAAAATCATTGCTAAGTTGCTCATCCTTTTGGCCATTGTCACTATTATTTTTAATGTTTTTTATGACTTTGTAGCTTTTTATTTAAAAATGCTGTTCAGAAATGTTGATTTAGGGAAAAAATGTAAATTTCATATCTGCTCTAGATCCTGAAACACGTATGGGCTTGAGGCACATGTATCCCGATCCTCCAAAAGATGACCGGACTCTAGAGATTCAACAGCAGGCTCTGTTGAGGGAGCAGCAGAGGAAACTTGACAGAATGAGAATGAGGAGAGAAACAGAAGGTAAGGAATGAATGCTTTGAGATAAACAAAAATCATTGAAATTATGTGTTTTGTATTTGATAAGAATTAAAACCCACTAGCACTAGCTTTACTTCTTTCAAGTGCACTGTCAGCACTGCAGTACGAAACAGCAAAACGCCAGAACACTGAAATTCTATCATAATGTATGCATTAAAAAATTGAGTATTTGGAGGAGCTTTTGTGGTTTTGTACTTAGTTCTGGGGTTTTTTTTAATTACTGTGTCTGTTTCTCTCTGGTTCCCTGAAAGTAATTCAACTAGTGCCTCATACTTCAAAAACTGTAAGAGAAAAGTAGTTTTCTTACTGTTTCTTGAAGAAAACTACAGAGCTGTGAAACTCTTTTGCTGAATTGTGAAAAAAGTGTTAGCAGGTACGTTCCATGGAGCAATTATTGAGTTCTCATGGAGGAAGTAGGATGGCTTTGAACTGTGAATTGATTAAAATGCAGCCAGTGTATCTTCTCCTTGGTCTCCTTTGAATGGATGAAATTTCTTTCATTTCCATGATCTTGGGTTGATCTATTTCAAAGTTTCAGAAACCTGTATCCATAAAAAGCCTTTGCTTTAGAAACCACATGTGAGATATCATAACTACTCTGAGGTAGTTAAAGTTAAAATGTTGCTTGTATCTCTTAATAGAGATGATCCCTAAGGTAGTAAAGCATTAACATCCTCACATGATAAAATATTTTGGCTGCATATTCCAGAAGTGGTGAAAAGTAAATGTATTATCCCTTTTTTTGCATGCTACAATTAATTCCAAATGTAAGGTTCATTCAGATATCTTTTAAAAACAGTCATGAAAGAGCAGGATCTCCAGTTATTTTAGAGGATATTTAAAATTACAATCAGAGTTGCTTAAACCTCTACAAATGAACTCAATTTTGAGTGCAAGATACAGATTTCTCGGAAAAGTGTTCGCCTCTGTAATTCAGACTGGCCTAACTAAATTTTTGAAGAGAAATAACTTCATTTCTGTGATGGCTTAGCCTTTGCTAGCAGCCAGACTCCCATCTGGCTGCTCTCCTTTTTATATCCCCTCACTCCTGCCCTTTGGTGAGGTAGTAGGGGAAACAGGGAGAATAAAGCTTGTTGGCCAAGGTGCAGATGGGGAGACTGGTTACCAATTGATGTTGTGCGCAAAACAGACCTGCCTTAGGGAAAACTAACCTAATTACCATAAGCCTAAATATTTGATTACTGACTTTGAGTAGCAGAAAATGAAAAGCATGTCCTCAGTCCTACTGCCACACTTTGATTTGTTCTTTCTCAGATTTGTTCGGAGAGGCATCGCAAAGCTGACTGATAGGCCTGCTGTGTCCTGCAGCAGCTCCCTTGTGGCAACAGCTATGCCCAGCACAGGGTAGCCCCTGACATCTTCCCACAGCCACCCATCTTGCCACAGTCACCCATGGAATTGCTCCTTAGACTTTATTAGCCTTAGGTGAAAGTTGGGCATTAAATAAAACCAAGCACGTGTGGAAAGAAAATACTTACTTTTTTGCATACTGCTTTGGAAAAACTGAATGCCTCTTCACCCGTGCTTTGAGGCTTGCTCCTGTTAGCTGTTGCCTGACCTGTAAGATTAACAGAACTGATACCAAGACGTGAAGGGTGACAGTCACATGTTTTGTTCAGTATCCTGTTGAGTGTTAAAGATGATTCCTATTCTATCTTGGACAGATGTGCTGGTGTTCAAGCAATGTGTGCCATATTGCTTATGGATAATAGAACATCAGAGTTGCAAATAAGCATATCTATACCACATTCTGTGTTAATTATATGCTTGTGAATATAGTTTAATGTCTAAATGGAATGTATAGGGTTGTCTTCAGTCTTCCTCTTCATGAGATTGACTGAAATGGTGAAAAATAATTCACTGACTCCAGCTGAGATCTCTCTGGGGCTTGGTTCTGGTTTTCTGCCATTAGAATATTTTTTAATAGACGAGTCTGAGAAAGTTTTCATTTAATGTTTTCTGAAGAGAACCTCCACCCTCTAGAAAGCAAATTTGCCTTTTCCATTAATTTCAAGCACATACAGTCATTTAGACATCTGCTGATGGATGATGTAGGCTTCCATGATGGCATCCAAGGAAAGGCCTCTTCAGGTTAGCTTAGATTAGTTGATAGACAGGCAGCTGATTTTTATAAGTATTTTCTGCTGATGTTTCTAGAGGATCCTTACACAGCTTTTTCTCTTTCTCCCACTGCTTTACAACATCATTTAACTTTATAGTCTGTCACTGAGTACTGAGCAAGAGAATTAGTTCCCATCTCTCTGTTTCCAGTTTATTTTCCTCAGAGACAAGTTCATCATCTTCCTCTTGCTGAAAATAGATGAGTGGTTTTATTGTCTGATTTAAGGCAGAAATAAGATGAATTAAAGCAGTATGTACTTTTATATTGTGGGTGAAATAATCTGTTATGGGCTGTTGTGGCAAAGGCATACCTTTTTTCCCCACACTATGTGTAAGTGTTCTTTGCCTTACATGCTTTTAATACAGTTTTCCCTCTGATATGTTTGTTTTTCTCTTTATGTGAAACAGGAGTATGTTGACTGTTAATGGAACTATAAACTGAGAAATCAGTGTTTTAAATGTCCCAAGTCTTTAGATGCTAGCTATGTCCCTATAAATAAGGCAGTCTTTTGCAGACTTCTGGATGATTATTATTCAGGTGGAAGTGAGGGAAAGCCCCAGGAGCAGGTTTGATTGTTGCTGTGCTGCAGTGCTGGGTGCTGCTCGACTGGAGCAGTGTGTCAGGAATGGGCTGGGGGTCAGCCTGGGAGGACTGACAGCCCATGTGCTCTGATGCTGGGCAGAAGGTCAGCTACACACTGAGTAAGGTTTTGTTTCTTGCATCTCTGCCTCAAAAGCAATCTAATTCAATAATTTATTTGAAAACTTAAACTAAATAAGAAAAGTAACTTCAGTTCTGCTTCTTTGCATTTCCAGCATGCATTGGGTTGTTGTTAGCTTAACTTTCAGGATGATTCTCTGTGCTCTCCAGAGCTGAGTTTTTTATCCCTAGATAAAAACATATATATTCTTATCACTTTCCTCTGTGAAACGATCTCTATCTGGTTCAGTTTCTCTTTGAAAGCTGGAAATGTGGTGTGCTCAGCATGTTGAATGTACATTTACTCTTGGGGCTTTCTACAGTCTCTGCTGTGGTTGTTACTCCCTGCCAGGAGCCAAAAAACAGATTAGAAATAATACACTACAGATTTCTGTTTGATTTCTCTGATTCTACTTAAATTTACATAAGGAAACTGGAATAATTGTTGCATTCAAATGTTTTAAAAACTGATTCCTTCAGCAAAATTTATGTATATTTAAAAATGTAATGCCTACTGGTCTTCATTTTTACAATAATAAGCTGATAAAATATGTTTTGTTATTAACTATTTTTATGTCAGCCCTGTCGTTTTGTCTCTTGTCTATGTAGCTTTTGTTGATCAAGATGATTCTGCTTTGGACAGCTACCCACAAACCATGGGCCTGGTAAGAATAAAAGGTTTTTTATTATATTACTTTTTCAAGTGTGAGAAATACTCTGTCTTTCACTGATTTGGAGAAAGGAATGACACTTAACAAGACAGCAAGCTTATTTAACTTCTTTTTCTTGTCCACACAAGCAACAGCTTCTTTAAACTTGACGTACACCTTGCTTATCTTAGTATATAGAGATGGCCTGATTCATTACCTCACTTCCAAAATTTTGTATTCATTGGTACTTATTTTTTATTCATATGATGTTAGATTGCTGCTGGGGGGTGAGAATAAGTAGAAAAAGCCAAGCCAGAAGCAGTTGCTCTGAATTCGGGTGGTTTAAGTAAAGGACTTGGCAGTCAAGAGTTGGATCTGTTCTCAGATGGGACGTTTATTTTCTGACTTGGTGAAAAGAGCAAAATAAAGTCCTATCAAATTAGATTTCTTCACTAACCCAAAACACTGAATAACAGAGTTCAATTGTGTTTCATGGTAATGTGAAACAATGAAAAATAGGAGACCATGCAACAGCAAAGACATTAACCTCGAGGATAATACTGTAACTAAATGCAGAAATGAAACAGTTTTTATTTAAAAAAATAATCACATTAATGCACTTAATAGTTGTAATTTAATGTCTGAAATGCTCATTCAGAGCAATGCTTTGCAGTAAAAGATTGGTTTTCTCTTGTTCTGTTTCCTCTGATAGTTTCTACTGCTTTGATTTTAGAGTGGTTTTCAACATAAATTATTCCACAGTAGGATTTCTTTAACAAATGGTTGCAACTATGCAGTGAACTACAAGTATTGGTCTTAGTGCTTGATATTGTGATGTAGAAATTTGTTATTTTAATGCTTTAACATCAAAGATTGTATGTGGTGGGATAAGTGAAATATAAGGAATCATTCTTCATTTGATCAATACTTCATACAAACCTTAAGTGGAAAGTTCACTTCGAGCACTAACTGTTCTGAACCTCATGCAGAGTGACAAGGATCAATTTCTTGATGGAAATGTCTGTGTTACACAAATCATCACAACAGTTTATATGTGTAGGCAATTTCAGCAAATGGGTTTTCTACAGAAAAGTAAAAAAAAACCCCTAATGCTTAAAGAGAATATGAGTTATTTAAAAATGTATTGGGTTTTTAGAACCACAAAGTCAGGGATTGTAAAATATTAACACTGTAGTGCTGCTCTTTGCTTTGCACAAGTTTGGCAATTAATTTACATTAATTATAATTTGGCCCCAGACATGTATTGAAGCCTCTGAATTTCCATTCTTTCTGTTTTGCTTTTGTAGTTCAGGAACAAATCTAATGAATTCCAGAAAAATTCACTGTTGGAATCGGATAGCGCTTTTATTGGTGAGTTTATACCTCCCCTTAACCATGTTGTGAGTGCACAGACACGTGGTTTACTCTAATGCTGTGTCTCTAAAATGATTATTACTGTTTTACAAGTTGCAGTGGTTGTAGCTATGGTGATTGGTTTGAAGTATTAGAAAGTTACATCTCCAAATTAAAATGCAGAGATTTATGAAATTTTACTGCAATAAATTTGTGTAGATGACACCTAGATTTAAAGATGCTGTTCAGTTGCCCTTTACCACCTTACATCTTTCCATGGGAAAGCATCTTTCTCTGCTCTTCGTGCTTCGTCTGGGATGTTAGTCTTGGCAGGGGGCTTTTTTTGACATCTTCCCAGCTTTGGATAAAGAAAAGCTAATATTTATTCAGGAAATGTGTTACAATGGTAGCATAGGCAAGGCTTTTCCATTGTTCTGCTGCAAATAATATAATTTATTGGCAATCACAGCTTACAATTGCAATCTGTCCACAGTGAAATATAAAAGCCTTAGACAGTCAGCGATTTTTTTCATGGTTATTCTTTTGATTTACAAGCATGCTTGATTTTAAGTATGATTATATGGGTATAAAATACCAATTCATTCTAAATTAGTCACTTTTCTTCTGTTCACATATTGTTTCATTTCACTTGCAACATCATGCTTACAGACACTGTCACTTATTCATCATCTGAAGTGGAAGATTTCTAGTTTTCTAAAGATTTTTGTATAGACTGCCTCATGTCATGTCTCTTTATTCAATCTTTTTGTGTATGGATGTAAAAATGCTGTTTTATTTCCAGTTACTAGAAATAACAAAGCTAGAAAAACCCAACCAGCTCAGGCCTCTACATGTTATTTTCCATTAGCAGGCATTACAGTATCTTGAAATTTCTTTCAGTCATTTATGAGAAATCATCTTGCAAGGTTTTTATTCTTTGCTGTAGGGGAGATGCAATAGAGTCCTACAGGTACTTTTTAATGAAACAATGTTTCTATAAACTGATGATTACTATCTCTGGCTTTGGTTAAATGCAGAATTTTTCATTTGGAGTGTATTCAAGCCTGTTCTGTTAACGTGCAGGTCCTGGAGTACAGGATAGAACCTGGCATTGGGAAGAGCACAGGCTGGGACTTTCAGCCTTGTTCAGTGCATTTGGTTCTCTCTGTAGTGTGCAGTACCTTCCTTTTCAGGTTAGGGATTACTGTGTGTTAGTACGGCCCGATGGTGAAGGGATGCCTGAGGAGAGCCCATCAGTCTAGGCTGGGGCCAGATAGCCCATCTCAGCCAGGACAGGCTCATGGAGAGGAAGGGCAGATATGCAGGACTCTTCCAGCTTCCAATGACCTGTAGCTGATTGCTCTTGATAAGTCTTGCTAAGCTGGGCCTTTCCTAGGTTGTCCTTCATGCACTGGCATCAGCATTTTTGAATCCCTGTTCACCATCAGCAGTAACTATGTCTTTACCTGTTCTGAGTGTGCCACCTCTGTAATGGGGCACTCTTGGTTTTATTCACCACTTTCATAAGGTTAATGATATTTATAGTCCTCTCACCTTTTTCCTTCTTCTCCCCATCCAGCTGGTACTTGCAGTTTAGTGAGGTGTTGGAGTTAACCTAGCATATTATTTATTCCCCCCCCAACCGCTTTTTTCACCTTTTTTCCCTCCAGATAATTTATGACTGATGAAAACCACGTTCTTCAATAGTGAGCTGTATGCATTAACTAAAAATGTGTTATCCTTTGCATTGTTCGGGCTTTATAAATAGCTACTAACATTCTGAACATGAATCTGGTGACTTTCATCCCTGAAATGAAAAATAAAAACTATCATTATCTGTGAGCTGCCTTCTCTGTGAGTTGTGCTGCTCACATTGTCTGAGGGGCTTTTGTGAAATACAAGGGGTGTATTTTAACAGTGTTTTCCATTTTCTAAGAAGAGTGTAACACTACCCTCTGTTTTGGATGAGGTTTTTTTGACATGGGTTTAAAATCCAACTCAATTTTGACATCTAGTATGTCAGCATTACATATGAATTTGTCTTCTAAGGCTCAGAAATTTGAGGTAGTTAGAAATAAAGTGGTTTTTCAGTTTCTTTTTTCCTTTTTTTGCCTCACTGAAAACCCTAGAATCCATTAGTGTTAAGGTGATTTAAAAGCGTCTCTGTGCAGAAGGATCTGAATGATAGATGCTTACAGGAACAGGTAGCATCTGATACTGATGATACACTAATGGTACAAATAAATTCTTAAGCTTGTCCTTTGTTGTGACAAATTCACATTGTTAAACCTTTTTTTATATTACGAGAATTGCACTATTTTGATTATAGTAAAGTTCAGCTGGTCTTGTAGCTGGAATTCTGATACGTGAATTGTTAGCCTTACACCATTTCAAAATTATGCTTTGATTTTTTTACTTGAAACATTTGTTGTAAGAGCATGAGTACCTTTGGTGAAACTGGGGAAGAGAAGAGACGAGAGGACAATAAAAAATGTATTTTTTGGGAAAAAAAAACTTGACAATATAAAAGAATTTTAAAAAATATCTCTTTTTGTTATTCTGAACTTGTTTAATATCAATCAAATTTATTTTTCAAACCTAAGTATCTCAGTTTTCAACCAAAATAACTGTTTAATTGTTACATTTAGAATTTACACACATTTATTTTTTAAATTTTTTTTTTTACTTTTTGTGATATACCGAACTAACCACTTTTCCAAAACGTGACTTCATTGTCACAAAGAGTAGCTGGTGGTAATGGATTCTGTAGGGGTTTTGTTGGGCAGAGTCCTTCCTTTTCTGGGAGGCTCTGTTCCTGAAGATGCTAGAGGGACTGCAGTAGGAAACAGAGCCCACTGTCTGCACCAAGCAGCAGCAGGGCCATCAACCAGCCCCAGGCAGTGGTTACTGGTCCTGGAGGGAAAAAAAGTACTTGTTTGAAACAGTTTGTGTTTGAAAGAGTTTCCAGAGTCAGCGAAAGAAGGGGAAATAGACAAGTGTGAAGCAGAGACATGACCTTAGGGTTCATTTATATTATAAAAACAGATTAAACTCCCCCTGATGCCTCAGAGTGGCTACCTAAAACAGAGGCTAGACAAAATTAAGTGAGTAAAAGCGGGTATTTATGGAAGGCCTTCAATAGGTACAGCTTGGGCAGTCAAAAGCCTCTGAGGAGCTACACCCAAGATGGATGACAGTCACGAGTTTTTCATACAGTTACAAGTTTGATCCATTTACATATCAGGAGTTAATCCTCCAATTACAGCTTCAGGTAATGAAGTCATATACCCCCGGTTTGGTGTCCCGTGTGTCCCCCCTCCCACCCCCCCCAGCCTTTTGTTTATACTTCTCAGGGCCTGAGACAGTAGGGTGTCCTTGAGTCCCAGGCCTAGACAGGAATTTGTTTTGTCTGAATAAAATGTGAGAACAGTAGCTGACATGCTATGGAGCGTTAGAGTTAAATGTTAAAGAATGGCAGGATTACAAATATATGAAAAACATAAAAGCTAAAATTCCTAAGGCATCACCCCCACTGTAATGTGATACAAGTGTGATCAAAAAGTGTAGTTATTTATTTTTGTATGAACAGATTCTAACATTTTATTACATGAAAAGGCAGAGATATGACCAAGGATGTGTTATTAACGCATAGATTTTGTGTTACCATATTCCATGTAACACTGTCAGTCCATGAAATGTTATTGTATATTCCGTGTAACATACTTACAAACATAATTTGTTACATGATTGTATCTTTTTATGACTCTGATTTTCCAAGTGTTCTCTCTTTCAAGTAGAGGTGCTGTGCTCATTTGAGTACTCATTTACTGTAAAGGTCTGGGTATAAACAAGATCTGTAATGAATACCTCTAATGAATAACCTTCCTTTGATTCCTGTGATAGAGTCAAGTACAATATATTGGCTTGTTTCAAAACATAAACAGGTTGGAGCACTCTCTGGTATTTCGATTTCTTTGAAAATTATTTCACCTGTTTTTCCAGGTGCTAATGGGGAAACGTTTTCTGCCTTAGAAGAAGTTAATTTATTACCGCAGCATCCATCTTCTGCAAGGGAGAGGAGACGACTAAAGCAGAGAGCTTTGGAGAGTGCTGTACGTATGAGAACTGACAGATGTAACGTCAGACAGTTCCTGTGGTTCCACAGTGACTCCATGTTATGGCTCCTGAGAGAGTACATGTGTAGCTATTTGCCCTTTTAAAAAGGATGCTGTTTAACTGAGGGATTTGTGCATTTTTGGATTCCCTGCAGGAGGAAGTGCCACCAGGCCAGACGCCGTTGCTGCAGCCTGACAGCTTCTCTTTGCACTCAGACTTCAGCCTCGACGTTGATCAGGTGAAAGGCAAGAACGAGGAAAGACTGCACAGACTGACTGAGCTCCGGCAGAAATCTCCTTCCTTGAGTATGCTCCCTGTAGCAGAGATGATGTAGTGAACACTAAGTAATTACAGTAATTAAAGGAACAAATAATACTAGGCTTCGTGTAGCAGAACAGTGAGCAACTGGATCAAACACAGGAGTTATTTGTAGCACTCTGTAGCTGGTACAAGGGCTTCCCCAGCACACCGCAACACAACTTCTTTAGAGTAAGTTTAGAGGAGAAGAATAGGAAAAGATTCTCATATTCCTGTCTGATCAGCCACTCCTACTTGTCCTGTGAGCCCCACTGCAGTGTGTCACTGTGGGCAGCAGGATGGGGATATCCAGCTGCACAGCTGAAATGGCAGTGGGAAGAAATAAAACACCCGAGTGATGAATGATGATGAGGTGCCTGTGTGAGTTTATTGGCATTCTTGGGAATCAGATGTCTGTGGTCCAACCAGCATGAGGATATGCCAGAGAATTGTGTATGATTAAGTACTTCAGTTTCTGGTTAATTTGAGTTTCTAGTGGTTTGTTAATATTAATGATCATTCAGTGTTTGAGTATATGAGTATTTGATACTGATACCTCTTTCACTGCACGCACACTTGAATTCATTCCATCTTTCTTACATCAAGCGCTGGGAGTTGTCTGGAAGCATCTCCAAATGCTGCCTGCCTGATCTAGATCCCTTTTGTGTATGAAGTACCAATCATGGCAACCATTAATGGTCTTTAATTTCTCACATGGATTGTGACCCAGTTCATACACTTTGTGCTAATGATTCTTTCATATGAGTCTGAAATCTCCCTTTTTTTGGAGGTAGTTGCTATGCTGTCTAGGCAATTACAGTATCAGCATCCTTTTTATAAACTTAATGAGAGTACAGATGCTGGCAGTATTTTTGATTCTGTTGCTATGGGTACTCTTACAAGCACTTCATATTTTTTTTTTTTGTTTTAACCATCTCTCTGTGGTTTTAAGTCACTAAAAAAAGCCCTATTCATACTAATTTTCTTCTATAATCTAAATAAACTCTTAACTAATTTTACTCCACCCAGATATTTTTGCTATGTGAACTTCTTTTACTTCCGTATCTTTGTTGTATCTCACCTCTTTTACAATTTCACCTCATATCGTATGCGCTGCACTTTTATTTTGCTTGCCTTCTGTTTGTCACATTCTCCAGAGCTTCAGCCTTTAGATAAATATAATTTTGAGATGTGTGTGTGTATATACATATTTATATGTCTGTATGTTGCTTATTCTTCGGAGCACATGGGGACCCATCACTCATCCTTAGCATTTGTGCCTCTTGGGAAGGTAGCAAGAGATCCTCTTGCTTAGCTGTGGTCGTTCAGGCTGCACTGCTGCCTGCCCTCCTGTTCCCTCCTTGTGCTCAGGGATGTTACAGAAAAAATGAGTGAAGCCAGGTTTTTTATTCCTTTTTTTAATTCCTCTTCCCTAACAGTCTGAAAGAACCCTTGTGGCATCCTCTTGCTTTCCGAGCAGCCAGGACTGTCATTTCTCCTCTGCCCTCAGAGACACTGCTGAGAGAAAACAAATCTCTCAAATATATAACTAAGGAACCTGGTTATCTTCCCTTGAAATGACCAGAGATGGCAATTCACAGGCTTTGATAAATTCTAAGAGCTGATCCAGTTCAATAAGGAGGCTCTGTCCACAGCAGTTCACTTTCTCCTATGGGACTGATGCGGGAATCCTAAGGGCATCCTAGTATTGTTTTCTTAATTGGAAAATTAGAAAAAAGGAGTCAGGCCTTCTCCTCCATTTTCACCCATCCAAAAAAACTCCCATCAGTGTAGACTCGGTGAATATTTGGGTGATGGAGTCTCTGCAAGCCAGAGATACCTTGCTTGACAGAGAAGGTATGTGTGTTCCTAAGGGCATAAACAAGAGCAGGCTCAGATATAGAAGAGGGAATTCTCACAGATTTGGGCACACAGGATGTGCTGCTGTTGGTGTTTTGCAGGAATCCAGATACTATTAAATTTCTAAACCAGGATTTCATGCTGAGGAAAAGCTCTCCTTACCCCCAGCCTCCACATGAAAACTAAATTACCAAGAGTCTTGATGTGTGTCCCAATTAAGGACAGTTTTTGAAGGAGTGTGCAAAGTGTTGAAATTCATGAAGAAGTTCTGCAGTGCAGCTGATCTGCTGTGCTTTCTGAAAGCAGCAGCAAGTGAAGCTGATCCAGTGATGTGCTCTGTGACCTTATCTCTGGCAGAACAGTTATCTTGCCTCTGACATCGGCAAGATCTGAAGGCTTTGCTTTAAAGGCAGAAGCAAATAAGTGCCCTTATGGGACAGCCCTCTGGCCTGGACATTCACAGTTTGTTTGTCTCTAAACAACCTTATTTTTATTGTTGCTAAGTATCACCTCTTAAAGCAGCAAACAGAAAATTAATTTTCTTTAGGTATCACTTTTCCTGCTGTGCACTGTTAACCCCACTATAACCTACTATGCAAAAAACTGTGGGTTCCAACCCACAGGAGAGTTCATCTGACCAAGGATTGAGGAGACAAAGAGGTTCACTCTGCCATCCAGGAGATGCCAGGCCCTGGAGGGAGGGAGGTCTGCTCTCACTTCTAGTGTTACAGACAAGTTTTAACCAGATTGGGAAGGCTTGGAGGATGATCAGATCACTGTCTGTATGATGTGACAGAACTAATGATTCGTGCCAAGTTCTTTTGGAGCAAAAAGTATTTGGCATTTTGTTTAGAACCTGCAATCCCACCCAAAACACAAAGAGGAAAATGGAGCCCTTGCTCCCAGTGTATGTGGGGTTGTGCAGTTCCTGGCCTTCCCTTCACCCCTGCACACCTGGCTGCTGCTTTTCACACCCATGCTTAGACCATCAACTTTTAGTTTTTAATGAGAATCTTCAGAGAAGCTTTGGTTTAAATTCTCATTTTTAAAAAGTCTTCATTTTTGCAGAATAAAAACCTGAAATTTGTAAAAATTATCCAAATACTTAAATTATGTGACACTTATTAATTGATTAGGTGAATTATTTTATCACTAAAGAATATACAATTCTGTGTTGCTTGAATTAGAATGTTTGTGCAAAAATATTGATTTTTTTGTCCCCTAATCCAGAGTCTATAAACATATTTCTGCCCACCTTAAATACCAAGAAACCAGAACCTCCTCAGTGACGTGACTCAGTTTTAAGAGGAAAACATTGCATTTTTCAGTTGTTATAGAGGAGGTTTGCATAATTTTTTTTGGTGTAAGTATGTAAAAATTAAATGTTGTGAAGCCAAAAAATGAAGAGCACAGAGGAATTTATACCTTTATACCCCTTCATACGCAGTAAAAGTGTATGTTGTTTGATAATCCACAGTAAGAACTATTTGTTTAAGGGGTTAGGTGTCTGTATGATTGCTGACAGAATTGAAACAAGTAGTGGTAGAGTTCAGAGTGATAATGACCCCAAGTTCAAAGGCAAGGCAGTTCTGGTTTTTGTTTCTTGGGGTTTATTTTGTAGCTGAAGATCCCAACTTAGCCAGTTTCAGCATGACATTGCAGTGAGGTTTTGAGCTGTGCTGAGCTGTCATGCACAGGCTCACTTGCGTTTGCACTGTTAAACCAAGTTAGAACAATTCTTCCTCAGTAGGACACTGTAATTGAATGGCCTTAGTTTTACATGCATTTTTATGTATATATGCACTGACAGGTTTCACTTCTCCCTAAACAGAACCTTTTTGGAAAGCAAGAACCCTCGGCCGAGTCCACCCACCTTTGCCTGTATCCTTATCCCCTTGCTGAGCTGGTGGGGGGGAGCTGTTGGGGCCCAGTTCCCCAGAACATCAGCAAACATGTGCTATGTAGAAATGTCATTTAAAAGCAGTATTGCTGCACTGATTGCAGCCAAGCCTGCCCAGTGTTGCGATGGGAAGAGCTTCTGTCCCCTCTAACACGAGTGTTGCTCTCCTCCTCTCTCAGGTGATGACATCTCCTTAGGGGACGTGGATGACCTTTTGAAGCGCGCTCAGTCCCACGCCGGCAGACGCCCCAGCTCCACTGACACCGTGGCCACAGAGCCCTGGCTGCGCCCGGGAACGTCGGCCACGCTCCGGAGACTCCTGGCGGAGCAGCCGAGCTCAGCAAAGCTGTCCCCGGAGAGCGCGCTCCCGCTGGGCTGGCAGGGCCTCTCCACCGCGCACGGCTGACCCGGCCCGGGAGGAGCCGGTCGGCACCGCCGCCCCTGCCAGGGGAGAGTCCTCTCCCGGGTACAGAGTGTGGAGCTGTGTGTGTGATTTCCAGTAGCAATAATAAAGGATCAGACACTGCAGTGGAACGGACATGTAGCACAGGGATGTTTTCTATTCCGTGACGTGGGAAATGGAGGAAGAGCTTGGCAGCTTTTGCACTTTCTATACAACTTAAGAGTGTGGTGTGTGTGAATTTGATATTAAATCAAAGATGTTTTTTAGCTTTATAGTCAAACTCCAAAACTGTCTGGCATTAGAGTAGCCCAACAGCAGAAGGGCATTAGGTTTTTATCCAAACAGTGAATAACTTGAAGGACACTTGCTTTTCATACAGGATAAATGCTCTCCTGCATGAAAGCACAGCTAACACTTTCATGGGAAAGAAATGACTGTCTTACATTCCCTGTCATGTGCTGAAAATACAGATATTGTTGCATATATTTATGTTTCTGATTGAAGAGTTAATAAAGTATTTTGTTACTAAAATTATTTTTGTTACAAAAACTGTGAAAGCCAATTTCAATTTTTCTGAATTTATGATTTGCTTCAACTTTCATTTATTCATGAACAAACTGGAATGTTAAGGTTGTCTCCAAAGAAACAAAAACACATGGAAAATCTGCTAAGAGCACAGAGCAAGGAAGACTTGTAGGTGGAAGCAAGATTTTAGGAGTGCAGTGAACTACAGGACCAAGGTGGAGCAGGGGCAATGCCACAGCTTTCTTCTTGGCTTGGAAATTCCTACCCAGAGGCCTAAACTTGATCAACAGGGGAAAAAAAAAATCCCAACAAACCAGTGATGAAAACAAGAACTTTTTACAAAGGTCTTTTATTTTTACTAAAATGCCATCTTCCAGCTTTTGTAAACCCGGTTGAAGGCTACAGCAGTTCCATGATGACAGCAGGCAAAGTGTTGCTGACAGATGTACTTCAAACCTGTGTGGTGTTTAGCTTCTTCATGGGCGTAGCACATTCCTACCCAGAGAGGATTTTCCAAATCAGGATAATTCTTACTCTCAATTTCTGGCTCGGCAGTGAGAAGGCTCATGTTCATCAGTGAGGCTGTGACAGCAGTGGCCACTCATGCAGGGGCATTGGTGTAATCCCCGATCTGGGCTGGAGCAGGTACTGCAGGCTGCATGGCTGCTTCAGTCTGGACTTCCCAGAGACAGGGGAAATTAAATTCTAAGCAGCGGAGATGAAAATGCTTTATAATAATACACTTTCCACCCTCCCATGCCAAAGCCCACCTTATGCCTTTAATACTTGGTCACCAGCCCTAATGCCTCTCTCCAGTTGCTTCACAAGTTGAACTTTGTGACACATTCACTGTACCAACTCCAGGCCAGAAGCAGAATATCTCTTCTTCCTCATCCAATTGCCTACAGTTTAATTATTCTTTATTCTCTTAATTTTAATCGGAGTTTTACCCCTGAGAGTTGCCCTAAAAAGCCACCCTCATTTCACTGCAGTACGTTTCGTAAATGCCACAGACCACCACAGGCTGGCATTCCTTTCCTCCACTTCAAGGCCAGGACATGGCACAACTCCTCTTTGAATTACTTTCTTCACCTGTGCCAGGGCCTGAAACCACTGAACTGACGTCAACCTCACTGCTCAGCAGCCCTGAGCACCATGAATTCCACTCTTCCCTACAGCTATCCTCCCTTGGGCACTCAGGCTGCTGCCTGGGACACTCTGAGTCCTTTACATCTTCCCCTTCCAGATCTTTCCTTCAGCTTTCTCTGCCTCTCCAAAGTTCAGCTTTTGGCAGGGCCCTTCTCCCTCCCTTTTTATCATGACAGCATCACCTGCAAAATAAATGTACCTGCAGTTCACAGCCCTGATGGATATTGAGATGACTAAACCAGAACCTATTCCCTGCCCCTGACCCCAGATTTTTGATAATTATCATAAATGTGAGTGTTAAGAGAGCTGCAAGTTGAACACGATGCCCAGAGTACACCTGGTGCTGCACTGGCATTGCAAGAACTAAAGAGAGGCACAGAAAAGAGTTACAATGACACCAAAGTTCAGTTCCCAATGAACCAAAATTAAACAGCTATTGGGCCTTTTCCACATAAGCAATAAATAAGGCATGTGAAGGCCAGGCTGTAAAAGAATAATATCATGACTAAAGAGGAGTACACAACAAAACAATGAAGCAGTGAGGTTTAAAACCAAAAAGAGCCCCACAATCCCAAATGCCCAAGTTTTTAGATAATTCATTGTACTCACTGTTCTATCTTGAACACAGATGATTAGAAAGCAATTGGGCTGACACACAAGAACAGTGGCTGTTTAAATACTGCTCAGGGCAGCAGTGTCAGTAACACCCTGGTAATGGTCTCAGAACGGTTTGCTAAAGCCATGGGAGAGAGTATGACAATGAATAGGGATGGCACACATTATACTCACTCTAAAAATTATTACTGATCACTGTCAAACAGACAAAGAAAGATCTCAGGTCTGGCCTAGCACAGTAGTTTAAGATTTAAACACAGCACAACAACCTGAACAAGTAAAATTACAGCCCAGGAGGAAAGGCTACAATTAATTCAAATAACCTCAATTCTCCCCCTTCTGACACTGGTAATTGCTATTTGGTTTTGCTCCACCCCAATTAACTTTGTGAGCAAACTCTGAATCACAGGTCATAGCATTTTAATTCCCTTTTCTGGCTTTTCCATAGCTATTTCATTGAACTGCTTACAGTTATTTCTGGAGCCCATTGTGAATTTCTGTGGCAGATTCACTGCCCTTAAGAGGGCACACACCTTCTTGGTCTTCAGACTGCTCTCCTGGGCCAGTCAGGAGTTTTGTGGGAACACACTGGAGAACAATCCAATTCCACTTCTACTTACAAAATCGAAGATGCTGACAAGGCTGAGCTGGCTGATGAGTTCCACGTCAGCAGAGCTGCAATCCCAGCCCCTCCCTTCCCCCTTTCTCCATCAGCTGTTTGGTGTCTGCATTTTAATCCCCAGACAGCAAAGTCCACTACTTGAGTTTCTATCTGTGCAGCACTACAGGGTCCATCTGACCAGTTCACACAGAGCTTTTATTCTCCTCCAGCCCTGCCCATCTTTTTTTTTTTAATTTACCACTCTTTCCCCCCCCTGTATTTTTCCCTAACAGTGAGAAGATGCATCCCAGTCAACCAGAGGGCACCCACCTTTCTGCTCTCGGGGTCTGGGGTTTGCTCCTTTGAAACAAAAGCATGAGAGGCAAAGCAAACTGTAAAACAAGTAGCTGTGGATTAGACTGGTTTTGATTGCACTGATGAAAGAGTTCAAAAACTTTATTGACCTATAACCTGATTAGAATATGCCAGATGAGAACCAAATATTGTACAGAAAGTTGTACAGAATTTTTTTTACATAGAAAACTTTACATATCTGTACCATATACATTTTGTCCATCTGAAAAAAATTTCTACATCCATTGTAATACAGAATGCTTGACAATCTCTTCTGTTAACCATCAGAGCACAATTCACAGTATGAATACATTTCCAATAAATTTAACCATCCCCAAACCATGCCAGATTTGTTACTTGAATATATCCAACATTAAATTCTGTACATAAGAGTGAAATCTACATCAAACAAAAAACATCTGACAGCAGACACAACCTAGACTTGTTTGCAGTGATTCAAGTTCCAGTCCTTGAAGGATCATTTCAATGGCTCGTTATATTTAAAAGCCCTAAAACAAGTATATTACAGGTAGTTATGTCAGTCGTGATGCTTCTACCGCTGTTCTTGACAAAAGTCAGCAACAATAACTTCTGGGCTACAATGAAACAAAACAAAACAAAACTAACAACAAAAAAAGGGGGAGAAGAAATCACCACCCAGAAAAAGAAACCCAAACTTCTAGTGCATTTGGTAAACAAGGAAGAGTTATGGGCTTTCAACAAATCAGTAATACAGAAATAAAATAATTTGGGAAGAACTGTATAGTGTTAGAGTTTATATTACAGACCTGCATCTCTGTACATTTTCACAGAAGGATGATTACCAATGTCTCAGACAGCCTGAGTGTGCAAAAATCTTAGAATATCAGACATAGTTGCTAAATATTTTTTTCCATGAACAATAATCTCCATCTTCTTTTCACTATAAACATTTTATCCTTCAAAATACAGCTCTCCTGAGTTGTACTTCTCGCAGAAGCTCAAACCTTTACATATATATGTTTCTTTGGGTACATTTTACTTTCACACCTGCCATAAACATCTGTTGCTATACTGCTGTCTAGGACAGTAAAGGACACTGCAGCCCGTGCTGACAAGGGGACTGTGCTAAAAACTGGCTCTGTGCTCAGCACAAGCCAGGCAAGAGAAACCGAAGAGAGAGAATCCGCCAGGAAAGAGAGGGACTGGAGTGTTGCAAGCCTTAATTACAGTTGTAAGCGTCTGTACCGTTAACCCTTGGATACACGTTGCCAGAGAAAGAAATCATTTATATGGAGATCCAGACAGAATGGCCCAGCTACCTGGTCCTTTTATTTAGCTGAGGAATAGAAACTTGGAAACAGAGCGTCACTATCTGCTAATGCTTGCTTATTCCAGACTCCTGTTCTGGTGGTTGGGATATTTGGAAAACCACACCAATCCGCAGGAAAAACCTTCGCAAAACAGCTCGAAGCTCAGGAATAAGGTCGAACTGCATGATTTCACACAACAAAGGATAGTAGAACGAGGCATGGGCCTTGAACTGAGGAGAAAACAAACAAGAAATTATTATACATCAGTACAGCTCAGAAAGCACACTGCAAAATAGGAATTTTAAATACTCTCTCAAATGAGGGTGAGAAACCCACAAAGTGACAAGCAGAAACACCTTTACAACTGAAGTTAGCAGTGCCAGAACAAGGCTAAGACAGCTGTGATGTGTTCTGACAGATGCTCACCAGCTACACAAAGCTCCTTACTAATGCTTATTCTCCAAGAGGAGGTATTTTTCTGTTACGAGTTTTCTATTGCAGTTGGCCTTTTTCCCTTAATTATTTCAGCCAAGTTTTCTTAGAAACAGAGGGAGATTAAACAGGGATTTATTTACTGCAGAATTGCTCTGGAGAAGGTCAAGGTGTACATGTACCTGCAGCACTGGAGGCAGAAACAAGAGTTAATTCTTTGAATAAAATATCATCACTAATTGCCTTCCTCAGCAGGAGACGGGTAAAAACAATTTAACACACACTTCTAAAGGATTCCAGCATCTTTAAACTTCTCTGACACATTTTATTTTATCACTCACTGCACCTTCACACTGAATTATTAGTGTCAGTATCTGTCAAGTGCAGTTTGAATGTACATTCCCTCAACACAAGAGTGTCTACAGAGCAGCAAGAGCTTTTAAAGTCACGTCTGTAACTGTGTGTAACGAACCAGTCTGGAACTACTTCTCACCTGTAAACACCATCTGAAACATCATTCCAGTTACTTACCCTTTCATCACTTATCTTCAGGACTTTAGTCAAAAATAAGAGTAAAAGGTTAGTCCAGGCTTCCCGATGACTTTCTGATGTAAGAGTGAGGAAATAGCTCAGAGCCTCGCTGCAGACACTGGAGACACAAGAAATAAAAAAATAGTAACTCACATTTCCTTCTGAGCTCTACTGCAGAGAGAGCTTTGGCTTTGCAACTTCTGGCAGTGTAGAGCCCTGGTGTAGAACAGCATTGTTTTATGAAAGCTGCTCTAAGCCTGGTTAACAACAGAAAGCAGTGACTTCGTTCAACTCAAACCCAAAGTCCTAGGACTTCAGTAATAAATAAGCTGACAAAATGTGATTATGCTGTTTGTGCATGTATTCAAAATGTATCGAGTGCTCTTTGAGAGGTATGTGACAAAATGCTATGTGCACTTTAGGAACATCTCATGTTGATGTAACCAGGCAGTTTTCAGCTCTGCTTCCTAGTCTGTGAACCTTAAATTCTTAGCCTGAAGTGTTGCTGTTGTGGTTTTAAGCCCTCTTATTCCAAGAGTTGCTTGAAAAACTTTGTAAACAAAAAACATTCAGACGAATAACCACAGAGCCAAAGGCCTCTGGATGCCCACAAGGCTGCTCAAGCCCAGTGTCCATTTCTGCAGATGAGAATTAAACAGTGCCAGTTACCTCAAATACCTGAGGTTACTGAAAGAAAAAAACATTTTAGGGGACAGTTGCTTTCCTTTTTGAAGAGGAGCTATAACAAGCCCCCACTTACCCACATGATACAAAAAAAGATGACAAAACCTTTGTTGTCTCTGCACAACATGTAATGAGAACATAAAGGAGAGACAGCATCAGTAGCTGGAGGCATAGCATTCCCCACAGAACGTAAAACTCTTGATACAAAACTCAATAGCTGTGAGCACCACCACACACGTGTTAGCTCTAGAAGTTTACTGCAAACAGAGAAGATCTATCCTTTTAAATAAAAAACCCCCCTTCTTTGACATCAGAAATAACATGAACAGGTTCACTTCCACGGGCCTTACTTCAGCAGCCTTTGCTGGACTTCCTCCCAGGCGCTGGTGCGGCTCTCGTCCATGTACATGCGGAACAGGATGCGCAGCCCACAGGCCAGGCTGCTCGTCTCCTGCTTCAGCAGGTTGGGCTTTGATTTGCCTTTGAAACCTACAGGAATTCCAAGCACCCATTTAGATTTTTGGTTTAGCTGACATTCTTTCTTACAGTCTCCCACTTCTCTTTCTAAGCATCTTCTGCACACAGACAGTTAGAAGAACCACCTCAGTAATTAATTTCTCATAACATTTAGTACAATGGAGCATTGCTAAAAATTAACCTGTTTATATGTGCCATAATTGTGTTTGGCACCCATTTTTAATATCAGCTTCCAAGTAGCTCTGAAACCTGTATTTGTGCCTGCAGCTTTCAAGCATGGGACTCAGCCCTATAGCCAAGAATCAGCTTGGCAGCTGTACCTCAGTGAAACCTTAAATTTTAGGTAACCAGAGATATTTGCACCTGCACAGATGAGCTCTCCTCCCTTTAGGAATCCTACAGTTATAAAGTTAAAACTTTAACTTTTACATTCAGCATCAAAGTACTTTTGACCTGTTTTTGGGTCAATTCACACTGTCACAAAGTATTTCTCCAAGGGGACTCACTCACCTGCTTTCCAGAGAGCAGTTCTTTGTTCATTGTTTGAATTAAATGCTTTAGCAAATCTGTGAGATTCCAGCAGACAATCGAGAAGTTTGAAAAGCTGCTGTGACGTTAGGAAACGATACATCCCTTGATCCTGTGTATCCACATGGACATCAAAGTCTACTGCATCCCTCTATTAAAAAAAATGGAAAAGGAAAAAAAAATACTTGAAGTAAAAATTCACAACTGTCTTCAGCAAGCTCTTGTGATAACTCCATCCTACCCTGTTTACATCTTTACTTGTACTTACACTTAAAACTGTATTAAAGGTTGTATCCACATCCCAGTTAACATACATCCCTTTGAACAATACACGTTTTAGTCTCCAAAGTGCTGCCCTGGCACAGCAAATGCAATTTAATGGAAGTTGTAAAAGATCTCAACAGTCCAATGGAAATTCTCAAACGCATGTAAAAATTGTAAATTAGATGCTTATGGGAGTTTAAGAAACTTTATCTTAAAACTCCTGGAGGAAAAGCTGTTAAAAAGAGAGATATCTATCAGTTCCACTTACTTGTGCTGCTGCTAGATTCTCTGCATCCTCTTTTTTGCTAGTTGCTGGGAAGAACACAATGTTGTCGATCGTCTGAATGAGTTCCAGCTGTACAACACACTTGATCAAAAGAGCAGCAAATAACTTCTGTTCTGGAAATTCTTTAAAGGAAAGAAAATTACCTGTTAACTGAAGAACTTTTTTGAGCTATTTTGAGGGCAAGCTGAAGAGCAGTTTAACTTCACGCACATGTGTAAACCAAACCTGGAATCCACCTGCCTGAATTACTAACACCAGTACAGATCACCATGTTACCAACTGAACATCTTAAAAAACTTTTTCCTGAAGTTGTCTGTGATACATTGGATCAACCTGGTTCAATGTTACCTATAAATCGCCAAAATGAGTGACTTGGACCTTCAGTGCAATAGCAAGAGCCAGAGGCTGAAGCTGTTCCCAGGCAGGAGGCTTAGCACAGCATTGGCATCGTTGCTTGTCTGCAGCTGTGGCAAGTACTAATGTCACCACACGACCATTTTAAGCACCAACACATAACTGCACAAGGCTGTTACATAAGGGTTTGATTTACTCTCTTCAAATCAGAGACAGAATTGTTTTTCAGCTACTGCTTCTGTTGCATTTTGCACTGAAAAATCTCTGCTCCTAAGGAAAAAAGTCTCACGCAGCATTATAAGAAGACTACTATTCTTAATATTATGCTTTGGGTAAAAAGCCTAGAAGCTTGCAGTTGAACTCTTTGATTTTTAAAACACAGGCCAAAAATATAGACCCACAGGAGTCCAAGAGAATTATGTCATACTACATGAAGACAAAAATTTAAACAATGTGATTTCTTCACATCCTATTTCCAAAGTCATAGCTGGGGCTATAACTAATATATCAAACATCTACTGAATACTACTCTTAATAGATATCAAATGCCAAACCACTGCAGAGCACGCACTTGCTGCTGGCCTGGCTTTGCTCGTTTCTTCAGCTACCGTGGCCCCTGTGCTGGGCTGATATGGGCGTCCATCTGAAGATCGAGGCTGAATGGAATCATGGATATCTACTGACTTCTGGGAGATTGTATCCTGAAAAAAAAGCAAAAAAAAAAAAAAGAAGTAATTAGCTTACAGAAAACTTCTGGTAATTGGTTATAGTGCTGTGCTCTTCAGAGCTCAAGACATTTGCTGTTTCAACACTGCACTTTCATTCACTTAAGTAATATTTGCTATGAGCATTCATGAAAGATGTACCAGAAAGATAAGCTACTAAGAAACAACTGAAAATTTACAAGTAACAAATACTTAAGTACACAAAAAAGTCAATGAGCAGCATTTTTCAGATAGGTTTTTGTATTCCCTCCAAGCATTTCTTCTGTCAGCCAAGAGTTACTACGGCTTTTACCAGATCAAGAGTAGGAGGTTTGCTGCAAGGTTCCTGTAAAGAACATCTCAGCTTCTCGTATCAGTAGATAACCACGGTTTTCATCTCTACTAAGTAAAAATATATATTTGAATAGGTATATCATGTCTACAGATAGCAAAACACTCCATCATATTTGAGCAACCTAAAAAAAAAAGAGATGAAAATATCCAAAGGCTGCAAAGATTCTATCCTACTAAATGAGAGAGTCAAAATATTTTTCCTTTACTATCATTTGTTATACATGTTCTGTTAATTCTGAAGTTGCAAAATGTCTTTTTACACTGAAGAAAAAAATATTTTTTAAAAACATTCATGTTACACTATTTCAAAGGGAGAAGATCTTTCAATTTACTCATGACTAAGACATTCATTTGCCATTTATGCATGCTATTATATTTGACATAAATGGATCAAAAATATAGCCAGTATATTTAGATCAAACCACAAGAAATGAGTCATGATACAGCATGAAGGTACAATACCCAGATAATGAGAACTGGCCATCATAAACATTTACTCTCTGTTTAAGCTGAATTATGTTAACACTCTATAAAGATAAATGGAGGGAGTCAGTCTCTCTTATAAAGCTCATTTGGGACCATTATCCTTGAGCAACTGTTATCAAGTGCTTCATTAATCTATAAAGAACTTCATGCAGCAATCTTGAGAGAATGTCCAAAAGCTAAACTAATTCTCATCAGCAGCAAAGTAGCTACAGGGCTGTCACTTGCAGGCAAATCTAGACTTCACATCAGTTTATTCAATCAGTGCTAAGAAATCTGATGGTTATACAAATTTGCTACTTTAAATAGATATTTAAGGTCTTTTTACAAGAGAAAATTTGGAGGAAAAAAAGAAAAAGTCAATCTAACTGTCAATCTATCCCTCTTTAGCAGTTTCTCTTCTTGCCAATACATCAAAATGAAAGAAAACCAAGACCCAAACCAGAAAACAACTCAAAGCCCAGCTACAGTATTAGAGAAACCTAGCAGACACAGGACATTACCTAAAACAAACACAGGTAACTACCTACAGCCAATTTCTAGAAGTCAACTTTTCTGCAAATACATACTTCTTTATCAATTAATTCCTTGCCATTTTTATAAATTAAATAGTACTTGAGCTGGAAAAAAAAAACCTCAAGTAAATCAAAATTGAAAAATGTATTTAAACCAGGTATACTTTTCACTTGTTCTACATCACAACACATTTGTAACTGAGCTCTTGCAATCTTAAATTATTTTTTTTATTTCAGCAGCTTACCAGTTTTTCTTTTGCATCAGAAGGAGAGCCAGAACAAAACTCCCCACCGACTGGTCGCCAAGTCAGCAGCCTTGAAAACACAAAACCAGTCCCAAATTTACTAACTTTGAAATATAAATCAGAACCAACACTCTAAAAAGTCCCCTTCAACATGGTATGAGTTTTTTGCATTAACTTCAATTCTAAGTACACTTTATTCTTTCACACATATTTAAACATGTAAGTTCTATGTTTTTTGAACTTCGACATTTTTGCCAACTACCTTGGATGGACAAGTGGACTATCTGGAGATAAATTAATTTTTCTCAGAAATACTGGACTTGTCTTACGGCACTACTTTAGTGCCATTAGTGGGCCTCTCCTCCCACACTGCCTTAAGCTTTACCTAGAATAAGGAATGAATCTACCCCAGAACAAAACTCATGAACATTTGGAGATGTTCTGCACTGTCTGTCTGGGGTATATTCCAGGATTATGTTTCTTTTTCCACTTAAGATTCACCACTTCCACTCAGGATTCATTGCTGTTATGAGGCATCAAGTCACTGACAATATCTCTGATCTCTTCCCTGCTGATTTCCTACAGGACACTGCTGTCTTGAGGATCTTGAGCTTAGCACAATAAAATTTCTACACTAATTGTAACTTACTGAGACTGTCTGTGCCTGCCAAGAATTGAGTGAAACTGGATTAAATAACCAAAGTGGTCCCATAATTTCTCGTTCTATCCAATCTACTGCTGCAAAGTAAGATTGAAGTTACTTGTCACTGTCACGATCTCAAACTCCTTAGTCTCAATCTGTGTGAGGTAACACATACTGGACATCTGAGTCTGCATTTCCTCAGGGAGAGCTTTCCCCACCAAGTTAAGCATCTTAAATGAATATACCACTGATCTCCAGAAAACTGAATACTGGATAACCAAAAAGACAAGTTGGAGATAAGAAAAGATAAGCTCTTGAGGCATGTGATAAGCCAACAAATAAAGCAGAACAGAGAACTGAACTGATTCTGGAAAGCTGCAAGGACACAAACTGAGGTATTGGCATAATAAGCCATTATGAGCCAGTAGAGGCCAGACCATCATGATTTGTGCAAGGAACCAATTCTCTCCCTTGAATTTTTTGAAGACAAGAGGGCACTCACACTGGATTTCTCAGCACCAGAAAGCTAAGACTCGCTCTCATGAAGCTTCAGAAAATTTAAATTAACAAAAATTATAAACAGTATAGAAATTATATAAAATTTAAAAGAAAAATTGAAGAAACTATTAAAAGAAGCTAATAACGATAGGCTAGACAAGCAAACAGTGAGATGGACGGAAAACTGACTGAATAGCCAAGCCAAGAGGATGGTGATTAGATGCACAAAATCTAGTCAGAGGCCAGTAACTAGTGGTACACCCCAGGGGTCAATACTGGGTCCAGTTCTGTCCATCTTAATGATCTGGGTGATGGGGCAGAGAGGACTCTCAGAAGTTGGATGACACAAAAGTAGGAGTGGCTGATACACCAGGGGGTCATGCTGCTATCCAGACAGATCTCCACAGGCTGGAGAAATGGGCTGATGGGAACCTTGTGCAGTTCGATGAGGGGAAGAACAAAGTTCTTCACCTGGGGAGGAAGAAGCCCACACCCCAGGACGTGCTGGGGGCTGCCCAGCTGGGAAGCAGCTTGGCCCCCAGAGAAGGCCCTGAGGATCCTGGTGGACACCAGGCTGGATGTGAGTGAGCAGGGTGCCTTTGCTGCAGAGAAAGCAAACATTATCCTGGGCTGTGTGAGGTGAGCTGCCAGCAGGTGGGAAGTGGATTCTGCCCCTCTGCTCAGCATGGTGGCCAGTCCTGGGCTCCTCAGTATGAGAGACATGGACCTACTGGAGAAAATTCAGCAAAAAGCCACAAAGGTGAGGAAGGAACTAGAGCAACTGGGACTGTCCAGCCTGGAGAAGAAAAGGCTCAGGACATCTCATCAACATACTATAAATATCTGAAATGTAGGTGCAGAGAGGACAGAGCCAGGCTTTTTCCAGTGATTCACAATGCCAGGACCAGAGGTAATGGCACAAACACAGGAGGTTCCCTATGAGCATTAGGAAACACTTTTTCACTGTGAGAGTGATCAAGCACAGGCAGAGGTTACCCAGAAAGGCTGAGGAGCTTCCCTCCTTGGAGATACTCGAAAATCAGGACATGATCCTGGGAAAACTGCTCTGGGTGGCCATGCCTAAGCACAGGGGTTGGACCATAAAACCTCCGGAGCCCTTTCCAACTTCAGCCGTTCTGTGTCACTCTGCATTAGCATCTTCAGCTATCAACACCTCAGTGATCTGTAGAAGCTTGGCTCTACATACTGCTGTATGGTTTGTGGTTTTCTAGTAAGTGATCCTCGCAGAAATTGGTAGCTGAGTAAATATTATAGGATATTTTTCAAACAACAAAATATGATCATCTCTCTTCGCAAAGAAGTAACTTGCCAAGAACCAGCAGAGGCTGATGCTGCAACTAAGAACTCCTGCAGCCAGTGTTGCAGCTCTTAAATTAAAGTAGTTGCACAACACCTGGAAGATGTTTTATATCAATGCTAAAAAAGAACATACGTAACCCTACCTGATCAGACTAACAAGAACTTCTGCCAGAAGATACTTTACACTCCAGAGATTCGTAGCCTCTGACTATTTGAAGACAATTGGCAATAAAGCACTTGCCCATAAAGTTTTCATATATACCACTGTGTGATTTGTCTGTCTTCATTCCAACATTAACTACTGTGTTACTTCCAGGCATGGAAAAACGAAGGTAAAAAGATAATTTGCCTTCTCTAAGCACTGAGGCAGCCTCTACACAAGCTGAGTATTAAAACTGCATTGTCAAAAAAGAAAATAAAAAACTAAGGATGGGAGGGCAGGAAAAGCTCCATTGCAAAAATACGGCTAATAGAGGGACTAAGAAATAAAAATATGAAATGTCAGCCAAACCAGGAGTCTCAGAAAAAGAACCAGATCCCATAAAAAAAGGAAAAAAGAAGTATCCTCCCAGGACTCAGAAAGAGAAGGAAAAAAAGATGAGTACGCTCACATAAAATCAAAGTAAGACTGCAAAAGTTGGGAACCTCCCAGAAATTTAAGAAGGAATAATATAATGAAGATCGCAAAAGATGGTATAGAAAGATTAAAAGAGAAAAAAATAGAAAGATTGAGGAAGGAGTTGAATGCTCTCCTAGGAAAAATAACCCATTTGAGAAGAAGAAGTGCCTCAACATCAAAGTGAATAATGCACATATTTCAAATTATTTCAAAATTCCAATAACTAAAGGCAACAGGAATATTTTGAGTATATCTAAATATTGCGATATCCAAAATGCTGCTCAAGAAAGGTTTCTAATATTCAACTGTAAGAATACCCAGAAACCTAAGTTTTGATCATATGCTAAAACCAAAGCAAATGTTCTGCTAGTGAATATTAACTTCAAAATTTTTCCAAGTACAGGCCATAGTAAGTTTGGGTTAATTCAACTGGACTTTTACATCCAGAGATTTGGGTTCCAATTTTATTTTTGGCAGTTACCAAAATGCAAGGAAGTATCTTGCTAGCTCTCAAATATTTCAGCTTCATTTTATAATCATTTTTTGATGGAATTAATTTATACCTACTTACATAAAAAAATAGGTGAGGTAGTGACAGATTTTATCCTTTAATGAATGAATGAAGCTCTCTTACAGTGCTATCTGATATACATCTCTAAAATGCAGGAAAGACTGACATGCAGAAGGTTCCTTTTGCTTCAGTTTTCTTCAGGCCTGAAGTAGGTCCCAGAAGCAAACAATATGAACTGGATGAAACATAGCACTTGGAATGGTACAGCCTTACTCCAAGAAACCTCACACCGAGTTATTGTATGAAGGGAAAAAGTTACCCAATATCCAAGATCATTTTCACAAAAATATTAAGATTCATATAAACATATGATGGAAATTAACCATCAACCACAGAGACTTAAATATGTAGGACTGTTGCAGTATTTTAGTATTTTGTGGAAAAAGCTTCACATGTAATTACAAACAGCAAAGCCTGCATCTTCTATTACAAAGAAGAAAATAATCAAAAAATCAGATAGTACTTCTCCCAAAAATCCAAAACCTTAAAACTGATTCATGTTACATTCTGGGGGTTGTTGGGGTTTGGTTTTTTGCTTATCTCCTATAGAGTATTTTAGTTTTTAACACTTTATCATTTACAATACAAAAGAATATCTACACCTAATTTATCATCAGGTTACAAGTAAGTCTGTTTCTCTTCAGTCCAGACGTAACAGCTTTTTGCTCACTCCACCTATGAGTTATCCAAGAGTGTGAAATGGGTAAATCATCTCGTTCAACTACTTTACAAAGTATAAATATTAACAGTTATCTTACGCATGAGGGATTGTAGTTTTGAAAATATCCAGCATGCAAGTGCACGTTTTATCCCAGATTTCTAGGGTAAACTTTTCACCATTAAGGATGACAACATTCTCCAAACAGTTTGTACCAGATCGTGCCAGTTGTTCATTGTCTGTAAGAGACAAACAGTGCATTTGTTTATTCACATTGAACAGAGTAAAATGTTAACATTGTTTTAACATGATTTGTACAGTTCCTACCTTGCTGCACACACCAGTACAGCTGTGCAAATATATCATCCAGAAGAACATCACTAAGTACTTCTAAATACTGTGTAAAGACATCACATATTGCATAAAGTGCATGGTTACAAGTAGTTGTCATCCATTCAGCTTTCTAGGAGTCAAAAAAAAGAAGAGTCACGACCTTAAGGTGAAACTTTAGGATACACATACAGACGAACATTCGTATTCACTCAATTTGCTTTGAAGTGACATGAAATTCATTTCTGTATCTCAAAACCTCAAAATTTGGAGCCTCAACTCCCGCTTTGCTAACTAGCAGGTTTAAAAAGAACTACAGGAACAGACAAACAAATGACTGTCTTAGTGTCCAATCCTAACTCAGTGATTTAACACCAAGCTAAAGCTGTGGTTCTTTTAAGTGTTTCCCAGGGAATAAAAATTTACAAATTGACAATTTTGATCTGATTTCTAATATTAATAATTTACGTATTATTTACATTTTAAAGCCCATTTCTGTTCAATTGTTTGTCAGAACAGTACCTGGTTCTGGTTTGGCAGATCAAAACCCAGATGGCCGGTCAAAAGGGTACACTGACAGCACAGTGCTGTTTTGGGTGGTTTTTGTTTGTTTGTGGGTTTTTCTGGTTTTTGTTTGGCTAAGGGGTTTTTTTTGCCTTGCCATCCAAAAGTTTTGAAGTAACTTATTTCTTCCTTAGAAGAACTCATTTCTTCCTGCTGATTACAAGCCTCACTCAAGTGAGCCTGTTGTGTCTCAGATTCCAAACATCACATATAAAAGCTACAGTTCTTCTTACAAACCCTGGAAACACTGCGTTTTATGCTATTCTTCTGTTATTCCTAGTGTAAACTAGTAGGCCTTTTACATACATGGTTTTAAAAAATGAAAAAAGTGACAACACGTGCCAACAGAATGCCATTAAAACAAAACAAGGCTACTCGAACCACAGGTCCACCATCCAAGTTTTGAGGTTTATCCTACATTATTTGACAAAGCTGTATTACAGGTTTTCTACTGTAAATGTAAATTATCTTCCTCCACTTTTTTCACCTCAGTCTGCTGTTCTGGCAGTTTCATGTTGTCAAATATCCTGAAGACAATCCGAAACAAATCTTGCCACCAGTGTTTTTCGTAAGTATGGCCATATGTCTTCATTATTTCAAACATTACTGTTAAGCCCCTGGAATGAAGAAAGAACAACTTATACCACGAGTTACAGAAAGACATGAACGATACCAAGTAAGTACAACTACAGCAGCAAAAACAAACTCAAATACTGTTGAGA
The DNA here is from genome assembly GCA_013397755.1 of Cnemophilus loriae. NCBI lineage: Eukaryota > Metazoa > Chordata > Aves > Passeriformes > Corvidae > Cnemophilus > Cnemophilus loriae. Next base: position 147,518 of record VZTF01000012.1, read on the forward strand.
ACATTATACATGCACGCAAGTACACAAAATATACGTACAAAATCAGCTTGCAAAAAAAGCACTTTATAGTCGCAAGCAATAGCCAAAAAAAAATTTTTGAGAACTGTGGTAATTTAAAATAGTAAACTAACTTCTTTACCAAGGGCCACAAAAATGAATAAACAAATATTTCCAGTTAAAAAATACAAAGGTCTAGAAACAAGTATTAACCTTCACCAGCTATAAAGCGAGTCCAGATGCACAGCTCGCATGCCAATGGGTAAATTTAAAGTTATTGGAACACAACCCCTCATATTTCACATCAGAACTGCAACTGAATACACTTTACAAGGGAAAATCATAGTCCAGGAAAATAAGCAGGTTTTACATGAGATTAGAGTACAGTTCTGCTTTTTTTAACCATTTCTGCAATCCCCAACTACTTAATGAATCATGGTATAAAACCAGTTTAAAAATCCTCAAGAGCAAGACACAGAATGCAATCACAACTACCTTTGTTGTTCATTATAACAGAAAATGAAAATTTCAAATGTACAGAACACAGACTTAATTTCTGTATTCCAGTGTCTATTTAAAAGGTGTTTGTTGTTTCCACAGTGGTATCACCCAAACAAAATACGTAAGTCATTTTACAGTGATTACATTTACCAAGAGTTGTTTCTATTTTAGAAGTGTAAAGTAAGCCTTTTAAAATTTGAATTACAAATACTGATTGTTACCTGGTTCTTACATCTAATTTGCATCTATTGATGATACAGGACAACTCAAAGAGAATTGGGAACCATCCTCGCACCCACACTCTGTCTTCCGGAGCTACATTCATATCATCACTTGTGTATTCCTTGAATGCCTTTAGAAGGAAACACAGTTATACACAGAAGTTAGATTCTTCAAAATAAAACACTATTTGGACTGTAAACTACAATCTCTCCTGCAGCAGTATTACAATCTGATACCTCAGATGAGTTGGCAATCAAAATAGCAAGACTGAGAAAGTGAAGTGTTTTTCAAAGTAATGCTTTGCATATTATGAAGAATAAACTTAAAAAAAATAAACAAGATTATACATTCAAGCACCAGTTTTTGCTTGCAGTTCAGTGTGAGTCTCTTGCTCTCATTTTTATAGAGACAGCTCTGAAAGTGAGGATCTAACCATAACATTTTGAGGATATCAAGCGCTATTAATGGTTATGCCATTATCCATTTCTTCACATTTCTCAGTAGAGAGAAGATCCTGAGATATGCTGATTTCCTGCAGCTCTCAGGAATGCCAGTCACCAGCTGAACTGGGTGGATAGGGATGGGCAAAGGGGAATAAAAGAAGAATAGAAAAATCGCTGATACTTTCAAAGCCTGTGGTATTTTATACTCCTATTGTTTCTGAATAAGGCACATTTCTCATTAATCCATGAAACTTGAAGGGAAGCCATTAAGTTTAGCATAAGTATTTTTTCTTTATAAAAGCACTTATAATTCAGTTAACACAGACTATACCTGAGGTCTGTCAGACACATATTTTGCACAGTGGCGAATGAGGCGGATCGCTTCCATACTCGTATCTGGAAATGCTGCATTGCAGGCAAATTCAGACAAGCACTTCACTGCATCCTGGAAAGAATCTATGGTTGCTGGGAAGTGTTTTTCAAACACGATTGCTGAGAGAAAAGTGTGAACAGGAGAAAAAAAAAGTGTCATGCTTTAAAATCTATTAATTCTAATATGAACTGTCTGTAACAGAAGTCATGAGAGACTGGTTCATTGATTGATCCTGTCAAATGCCTGCAATAGTAAGAAAAACTAAAAAAAAAAAAGAACACAAAAAAAGAATTACCTAGAGGGCACTTCATTTTGACAGCGAGTGTTTAAAATAAATTAAGGTAGCATCTAAACTAAAGCAGGGAAATGTAAGTTAAGCAAGACTAGAGCAATAGGCTTACTGTTTAACACTAGCCTGTGTCACCTGAGCTTAAGAGTGACATATGATGCATGGAGTCACATCTACTAATGAACCTCCTCCCCAGCAACACGTTGCTTTGTTTTTAAATAGCTACTTTTGAAGAAAAAAAAAGTCCTTCATCAATGCTGAAACAGTTTTATAAACTTGCAGAGGTTCAGACAGAATAAACAGATCCCTTAAAGCCTGGGATCTAGATTAGACTAGAGAGAGAGAGAGAAAAAAATAATCATAGTGCCCCCTAGATCAGCACTTTCTCCTAAACAGGCCTTACACAAGCACAATTCAGAAACACAGAAAAAGATAAGCAAACAACATATTGGTAAAATGGCTACATATTTTCTAACCCCCCCCC
>VZTF01000012.1:149862-248567 GCA_013397755.1 Cnemophilus loriae
CCCCCAACCAGGGGAAACTGCAGAATACTTCACTTAAATAAAAATGTACACATTAAATAGAATTATCTAAGGCCTGACTTGTTTTACTATAGAATGCTACAAACAGACAAGTTTTTTTAAAAGGCATAAAGAAAGCCAGTTAACTCTAATCTCACTGAATGACTTTTGTAAGTATTTTCCCAGAGGACTGATTGGAAAATGTACATCATTGGTTCCAAGACACGAAGTAGGCTCTACTATGCAGGCTGTGGAGTCATCAGACAAAAAAGGCTTCTTGGGCTCTGGAGTGACACTCACTTCCATGATGTCTGAATATCGTCCATACTCACTGACAATGTGTCCTGTAGTCTGGAATGCCAGTTCCACTATACTTTCATCCTGATCTGAGGCTGCCAGATGAAACACTGAAAAAATGTTTTTCCAGCCAGAACGAATGTTAGCAGCCTGGGAATTCACCATCTGTGCAATGCACCGTACAACCATGTCTCGAATAGTAGGAGACCTAAATTAAGATCATAAACAATAATTTTTTAAACTAAATTACAGAATCAATTAGAATAGTATAGTTCTCTAGCGACTGATTTTACAAAAGCAATATGAAACATTAATTGCAAAAGTTGATGCTTGTGATCCCAGGCAATTCAGTTAATTGTATGTTATTACCTGTTTCTCTTCATGATATGTTCAAATGGTCTTAGGAAGTCCTTCTGGAATCGGAAGTTAGCAAGTTCTCCTTTTTCCAAGAACTTCATTGACAACTGCCTTAATGAGTCTACTGCAAAAATAGCTACATCTTCATTGGGATTGCAGCCAACCTGAGAATGTAGAGTAAAAATGCAGAGTAAGCTTGCATCAGAATTCTTATGGATTTAGCACAAGCTGCCTTTACAGCTGATAACAGAGAACTAAGCAGTACTGGAAAATTAATGAAATTAAACAGTAGTCAATTTCAAAGCCAGAAACCACACTGTTTATGCAATTCAATAATCCCTCACTTATTCTAGCTATTTTCTACATTAAATAACCTGGCATTTAAAACCTCCTAAAAATAAGCAAGCTATCTAAAAAAGACTTCAACAGCTGTATTAAAAGGCATGTGAAACATTCATTTGATAAACAGTCAAATTATACTTGAAGATGACCTCTTAAGCCAAGCGTCATGAAACACCCCCAAAAATTATAACACATAACTAACAGCAGCCAGTTCTAGACCCAGGCCATGATAAATAACTTAATGTATACTTCTGTTTTTACATTTATTATACTGTGTACCTCTGCCTTCTTGCAGGTCTTTCTGGCTTTACAATTTTTGTTGGTTCAAGCTTACAGTGAAGGACAGAAAAACCACTATGATTCAGATAAGCACATGATTTTCCAATAAATCTCAAAATAAAATTAATCTGTATCAATAAGTGAAGGAGTATGCACTATAATCATTAACAGGGATACCTTATTAAAATGATCGCCAATAACTTCCCAGATCCTGGACCACTGTAACCTGATCCGGCCCATGTTGTAGTAAGAAATCTCTACTATCTTCTGCAGACTAAACATTCGAGGGTGGGTAGCAGACAGCAGCTCATCCATAGACACAGCACAAAGCCAGCGAACGAAATCCACTGTTAAATGACCACAGATTTTAATGCAATATTTTTCCAAGGTTTAGTTTACAGGGGTGGGGAGGGATAGGGAAGAGGTAAAACCTACCAATAGCATTTCCATCCAACCTTGTAGATCCCGTAAATATTCTGTAAAGTGCAGTTAAAGACATGGTTAAAATTTCTTAAGAAAAGCATCTATTAAAAGTATTCAAGCTTCCTTGTCTTGTTTTGCTTAACAATATATAGACACTCTCTGATTACCTTTATTTATTAAAAAACAATTAGTAATTGTAAAGACATACTGATAATACTGTCGGTTTTTATCATCCCTGATGCAAACATAGAAGTCAAACGTCTCCAGAGTGCATAATATCCATTTGCCATGAGAAGCAGATATTTGAAACACTCCCCATTATGAGGCAGGGAGGGACACTGTACACCTAAACAGCTATTATGTGTTTGACATCAAGCTTCCCGTGCATTTGATCTGATTTTACTGCAAGTCAACTTTTCATTGAACTGACATCGATCTTGCTGCCTGTACTTCAACCACAGAAATGTTTGTAAGCCTTCAAAATGATACCTCTTCATCAATTTTGACAACCAATACGAAAATTATATGTTCTGATTTCTTATATGCTGAGCAAGCAAGATCCATGAACACTTCAGTCTCATCACTACTGTATGATATAAACAGGGAATGTTCATAAAATGTATTCTGCCTAGCCAAATCCAGTTAAAATAAACGTGATCCATAGAAAGGAAGACTGGAATAATAATTTTGGTCATTTCAGACAACATCTACATAACCTAGAGGAGAGCAGGGAGTCAGTAATTGCATTTAGGTGAAAAAGGGTCTGACAATAATGCCCTCAGTACTAAGGCAAAATGAGATTTGCTATCTGTTACTATATACAGAAAATCAAGATTCAACAGACACTACAGCACACTTCATTCTGCAAGTCTTCTGTAGTAATTTTTTATCAGTAAAAAAGCTTCTTGCCTAATCTTTGCTCTGATCCTTCTTGCAAAAAATACCTATGATCCAAAAAAAATCCCCCCACCTCCAAACTGAAAAGCACTTCTCTATGGTAGTTTTTATGTAGGTTTTTTCCAAATAATTTAATAAGGTCCTTTTCTTAGCACAGGGTATTCAAATATCACTTACAAAACTTCAGGTGGAAACAACAAATTTAATACAGTACCTGTCTACAGCAACAACAACGCTTTGGGAGCTAGTTTCACCAATGGATTCCTGAATACTTGCTATCTGCTTCCAATCCACATTTCCACCAACTACAGTGAAAAAAAATTGGAAAAACAGGTAAGAGAGAATACAAAATGGGTTGGGAAAAAGGAGGAAGAAAAGTTGTGCCACTATCAGTAGAATTAAAAATATTTTTAATTCACAAGAGAGAAAAGCACATTATTGATTTCCCTTGCCTGAGCTGTCCATCTCATTCAACAGTTGTATGTTGGTGTAAGTCCTAATTATCTGGATTCTCTATCCATATATAAACTGTATTAGTCCCAGAAAATTGTCCACATTTGGAGCAACAGATACAAGTGAAAAAAATTAAACCCACAAGAATCACCTTTTTTTCCTCCATCTTTCAATGAATCTTTGGTAAGCTTGCTACTTAAAACACAACACATATTATTGAGAATATAGCCTAGAGGAGAATTTTTCACACTTAATTAGCATCAAGTGAGTAAATACACCCCGAAAGATTTTATTTCTTATCATTCACAAAGAAGAGGTTCCACCAAAACTCCATCTTTAAGCTATATCTCAATTACAGCAAAATTATCACCCCAAAATAGTGAGAAATATCTGTAAATAAAAACAGCAATTATTTATTTTGGAGGCTGGAAAATGTAACCCACGTCTGGGAAAGCTCATATGAAGAAACTGCTAACTTTGCAGTGAGAAAAATTCCGAAATTTTTAGCAATCTCCAAACTCCCCTTGAACCACTATCAAAAAAAGAGCAAGAATCCTGCAATCACTCTGGGCAATTCTACTTACCTTGTACTCAGCGCTTTTTTTTTTTTTTTTTCAGAAATATAGAGAAGAATAGGAGACTAAAAGAAGGCAAGCAGTTCTGTTCTCAGAGGTTTGCTGAGAGAAAAACTTCTCGTGTTTCAGCCTGCCTCAAAGTCTTGATGTGCTCCATCCACACTTGGAGGTGGCTGGAGATGACTGTCTGTCAAATCTACAACCTGACCCATCTGAAGTACTTTTCTAGCGCATTTATGGAACAACTTTTCTGTACATACACGTGTAACCTCACACTAGTATTTCAGCAACATACAATACCAGTGGGTTTGATCAAGACTTCTCTTGGAAGCACACAAGTTGCCAGGGTCAATTAGCTTAAATCTTGGTAATGAGTCAGCTAAGAAACATATCAAATGAGCAGCAGAGTGTGAAGAGAATTTGAAGGGCTATTTCCAAGGAGTCAGAACCTTAACCAACTCTACCAGCTTGCGTGAGAATTCCTTGTTATCCCAGGATTTGTAACTCAATGCCTGAAAACCTAAACAGACAGCAGACTTACACTTCAACAGTTGTGAAATCGTTTACAATGAAACACAGGAGTCAGCTATGTCACTCTGCTCTATGAAAAACAGATTCCTCAGATTCCTGGTGTCCAAAGAGGATTTCTGGTTACCCAGGAAGTACACTTTGGCCATGACCTACTCACAGCAGCAGGTTTTGTCTTCCAACTTTGTGAACAGAAACAGAAGCAGAAGAAATGTGAATTTCACAATTACAACTCCAAGTAAGGCAACCTTCCTACCAAAGGAGCAATTGAAGAGATGCTTATTCATTTACTTTTACAACCCACATGCTTGTGATGTTTTGAATTTCCAAGTATAACAACAAAAAAAAGGGTCACAACAGGAAGATAATACAAGAGATGAAGACATTTGAATGTAGATGCCTGAAGAGCCACACCTAAATCCTTGCTGAGGCAGTAAACGAGCAAAGGAGCTTTTGGGCTTGGTTTTATTGATCTTTGTTGTTTTAAGAAACACATTAACTTCAGCAAGAAGAGTGAATGCTGCTGCTTATCCACATCTGATTTTGCAAGCAGGTCTGAAATATGGAGGTTCTGTGTCACCAGACTGCAACTTCACTCATTCTAAACAACTGTTTTCCTGTAAAATATGTGTCTGTGTATATGGACATACACACTATGTGTTCTTCACAGGAATTTAGCTTTATAGAAAGCTTGCTTGAAACCCACAGTTCCCATGCATATTTTGGAGTATTCATAGAAAATTAAACTATCTGTAAAAAAGGATTTATGGAAAGAAGTGAAATAACTAGAACAGTTGAGAAAATGTTCTAACAGCCCCATAGTGCAAGAAAACCAAGTTAAGCATTTTCCTATATGATTGAAGCAACATTATTTAAAAAAAAAAAAGAAAAAAAGAAAATGGTGAAGTTTCCATATGTGCACTGTAGTAAGCATTCCAGAAATTCAATTCAGAGAGAAACATTTTATGCATTTGGGCATAAACTATTTTCTCTAGAAATGTAGTTGACAGCAGCAAAAGGTCTTTATGAGCTGGATCTATACCAATGACTAGCAAATATGATTTAGAGACACCTGAATACCATTTACATTCTTGAGTTATGAGGACTTAAAATCTTTAAAGGCCAGTCACTGCAGCATAGCGAAACTGCCAGCACTTGGAAGTAGCCAAGTTGCACAGGTCCTCAGGGAACACTAAACTGAAGGATGCATGCTGGAAGGGCAGGAAGAAGCTCAGTATATGAGATGCTGGCAGACTCACTGATTTCCAGGCCTAAGTTTTCCCTTCCCCAACACTTGGCAAGGTGAGGGGAGTACACAGAGGCAGCCAAAGGGGAGCAGAAGGGAAAGAAAAGGAATGACTATAAAAGAAGACAAACTGTCTGAGGAGAACATGAAACTGGATGATTAGGACTAGTTTAGGGGCTAAGATCAGGGAAAACAGAAAATTACGATTACTCAAAAAAAAAAGTTACACAAAAAACTGAGGGAAGACAAAGCTTTTGTTTGGCTGGGGGTGAAGTTCAAAAAGCAGGAGGTACGGAGCATAACACCGTAACTGAAACATTCTCATAGTCAAAAAGACTTACACATATGCTTTGATGCTTCCAGAGTTTTCTAATGCCCTCCAACTGTATATCTTTAACTGTGTTCCCATTTAAAACAAACACATAAACAAAACGCTCAACCTTCTAAAGATAATTTAAGGTAAGTCTTTCCTAGCAAGATAAGAAACATCATCTCATTTTTTGAGTATATTGTGGTGCTCAAGCCTAATAAAGGCACTTACTTAGTACTAAAGTAACCAAAATAGGAAAGAAATGGAATTTCAGAATTCAAGCTAAATTAATCTCCCACTTGGTTTGAATTCTGTGTATCTCTCGCAAAGCTCCACAACAGATGGTTAACCTACACATACTGACTTGCTTGCTTGGTAAAATACTTGGCACACTAATGTTGCAATATTATTGAATCTGGTCATACCAGCTGCAATCCATTCTTAGTTGGAAAGCTATATTTTAATAGAAATGAGTAATATATATAATCTTCTTACATTTCCCCCCCTAGCAATAATAACAGAGCTAACTAAATATTCCAGAAATTTGAGTAAGTCTATTCAAAGCCCAGGTCTTACAAGGACTACTTCATGGTCTTTCGTCAGAACCTCACATAAAAACACAGAACAAATTTAAATAGTTCTCTGAATAAAACCAGTTAAATGAAATACTTTGTATCTGCATTACTTACCCAGTCCCAGCCCCACAAATTCATCAGGTGCCTGATCTTTTGTTCCAGTAAAAGAACCTTCCCTGCCACGCACTGTCCCTGAGATGTAGCGAGGTTTTACTCCAGTTCCTATTAACTGTGCCAGTTCAAGTTGACTGATGCATTTCAGAATCTATTCCAGAGAATAAAGAAGTTGTTTATCAACAAAAGCAGTTTGAAATAGTAAAAAGCAAGTAAAGACCTTTCGAAGAAAAAAATTCTAAACACTTTAGGTCAGACAATCCGTTCTTCTGTCTAAAATGAGTAATAATTTAAATAGTACTGGATTCATCTCTCACAATTTATTTTCTCACCCGGACATATTTTGCTACTTTAATTGGCTGCATAATGTATGCAACAAAAGTATACATGCGGCACTTCCCTAAACCCCACTGTATTTACACACAAACAAGCACACTACCATGTTGAAAATCAGTGAACATGCTTTCTTACAGTTTAAGTACAAATGACTTGTACCTCATGCCAGGAATTTCCTAAATAGTTTCCATCTGTATGAGCCACCGTGATGAGAGTTTTAATGGTATCAATATTCTTCTGCTTCATTTCAGTAATACCAGAACTGACTGTAAGCAATGTAAATCTTGCTAATGCTTGAACATAGGCATCTCTTTCAAGCTACAAATGGGAGAGAAGGAAGCAAAAGTCTCATAAATATTTTTGCCATTTCTTGTTCTTAGTACAATCTGCGTGATTTCATCAACTATACCATTTACCTTTCTCTTCCTAGAACTGAATTTCCAAAGCACAGTGAAAATATCTCATGTTCTTCACCAGTAAGAAGATATCTGTGGGATGAAATCAGGTTCCTTCTATTCAGGAACATGAAGTGTAACGTCTGACAGCATAGAACATGTAGGTTGTGTTTAGGTTTCTGGTTTGGTCTTTGTTGGGGAAAAGAGGATGCTGTTTCAGAAGAAATATTGCTACTTAGCTAAGCTTTCAATATTCTTGTACTATACTGAGACCTACTCTGAAAATGCTGCCTTAGCAGACTCACTCAAGTTGTAGCATTTTCAACAAAATCTAAAAAATGTATCTAAAAGGCATGTTATGCCAATTCCATGGAATTGCTCAAAACTTATTTGATTTAATCCGCACCATTTGGAGCACCTCAGAAGCTTCTGAAGCAAGTGTCATAGGTAAACAGCAAGTGACCATAATCTGGACAGATCTCACATAAAAAAATTCTACACAGTTACCCAATTTTTACATGTATGGTGTCTATAAACAACAAGGGAAACTCCTCAGATCTCACATGAGCCAATTACAATGGTAAAAAGGGCATTACAGTTGAGCCCACAAGTTCACTTTATTCTCCTGTTATGTATCAACTGAAGGCCGTAAAGTGAAATGGTTGTACACCAGATAAACAAATGACAATTATGAAATATATTTAACTGTTTGGATATTTAGGGCTATTTTTAAGTAAAAGATCATTGAGCGCAGAAAACAATCAGATATAAAATATTAAAAAAAAAAAATCCCAGGAACAATGGGATTCCACAGAGAAAACACGAACACCACAACAGTGGGCTATGGCAGAAGGGACAGATTGCCACTGAGCCACTGATCACAGTATAGCTGTCACATTCAAACCCAACCACTACTGCAGAGTATGCTGGCAAAGGCACAGAAAATGATGTAGAAGCACAGAAAAATGGAAGTCTCAAATAAAGTGCACTAAGCAATGAAGCTCTGGAGCTTACAAACTGTGTATCTTCCATAAAAACAAAACCATTTCAGTACTACTTATCCATACAGGTATTTCCCCCTCCCCTCTTTTTTAAGCCAGCAAAGTAAAAGACAAACAGCTAAACAATGTGTCCATCACCTAGAAATTAAAACCTGTGTCCATCACCTAGAAATTAAAACCTGATGATATAAGCAGATTAAGTACATCCTTTTGATGCATATCTCATCTCAGATGCTTAAAGACAAAAGTCAGACTGTGTGACAAGTCTAAGATTAAAAGCATAAATAATTAAAACCAGAATCTATAATTGAGGTTTAGAGGTGAATGGGCATAACTTAAACTATATTGTGTGCTTTGGAAATGTTCTTAAAATTAAAGGCATCCAGGTCCCTCCATTATCTCTCAAGGTGTGTAAACTAATGTTAACTCTTAACAGACACCAATCTTAGTTTCTGTACACTTACACAATGAAAATTGAAAAGTTGCCATCACTGGTAAAGCACACGAGGAAAAACTTCATTCCAACAGAAAACATCCTTAAATCAGCTCAAGAACTGATGTGCCAGTCTCCTTCAAACCGCCAGAGCTATCTGGTGTCTGAAGTCAGACAATATCCCATCTAATCAAGACCTCGTAAATTGGAATCATCCTGTAATACTGAAATCACCAACAAACCAGTACTGTTTTTAATTATATCAACAAAACAGGATTTCCATACCAAACCAAGAAGTAATATTGCTTATATTGAAAATGCAAAAGCCAAGCTTCCCATTTTCTGAAATTTAAAAACTTGTTTCTGGAACACCTCCAGTTCAATCATGTCTCAAGCCAATGGAAGGGTACAACTGAATCATAGAGCTCTTAGAGCAAACACGTCCTTTCCCTCCCCACGCAAGGCTGACCACTGCAGGACTTTTCACTGCAGCTGCTGAAACTGGTATTTCAGCCCCACTTTCACAGCTTAGAAGCAAAAGTAATCAGAGTGTGAATTTCACTGAACATCTGCAGGCTCCAGGGAAGGCTTTCTTAATCAAATTTTTAAGTCTATTCAGCCTGGGGACAGGTGATGGTGCAGAAATTAGGTGGAAAAACAGGGGAAGGAAACCTCACATGATCTCAAATGGGCTTTTTAAAGCAGCTGTATCACAGGTCCCAGTGTGCCTTTCCACACTAGTGATAAAAAGTTATCTAACTTGCCAAATACAAGTGCAAGGGAAGAAGCAAGGAAAGCATTCACTTATTCTATCATAGTTCAACATTTTCTACTGAGTTTTATACAGTTGGTTTTTGGGTTGGTATGTGTTTTCTTGGTAAGCATTTTCAATGTACACATGAAATAACACAATGCCAAACATGAATTTTGCTTGCCCCTCTCTTCAGCTATCTCTGTAATGGATTTATGACAGACCAGTACTCCATTTATTAACTAATAATCTACAGTAACGTAATTGTACCTTCCCTACCAATGGTTTCTAAATAGACAAACAAAAGCCAAAAAAAGCCCAAGTTTAATCACCATTAGCCTCTGGAGCCAGAGAGTCTGGCATTCATGGCATTGCACTTACTGCAAGATCCATTCATTCATTACATCAGAAATGCCATTTCCAATGCCATAACTGTTAAAAGGGTTAGACATCTTGGATTAGTATGATCTCCCTGAAGTTGAGACCAGTATTTCAAATACAGTTCACAGAGATACTATTTTACAGGACAGAGAGACTCGTTTTATAAAACAACACAACACATCTAAATAGCTTTGTAACAAAGCTAGAAATAAAATACTTTGACATACAAGTAGTCAATTTCTAGGGAAACAAACATTCAGTGCACAGGCATGGAAGCACTTACCACAAAACACCAGGAAAAATAAAGATCACTTCATTCACTCTTCCAGTCAAATATCAGATGAAATGGCAATGTCAGAAGCAGGGAGCCCCTAAGCATTGCAGTGCACAGCTTCGGCATCAAGGACTCAGAACCCCACTAACATTTTGCTGGTACATAAATGAAAGTATTGTCTCAATCTTAACATTTTTTACCTGAATGTTGAAAATGCAAGCAATCCGGATTGCACATCGTATACCCTCCAAACAAAGAGAGGCAACTTCGGTGTCATCACAGTCCTGCAGACCCACGCTGAACGCAGCCAGGAAAGGTGTCCATGCCAGCTGGAATGTATGCAGAGTAAGTGTTATACAAGCAAATGCTGGTACTTGAAGGGAATGCTATAGTTTCAGCATCTTGCTGAAGTGTAAATTCCATTCTTAACTTACACCATTAACCTCAAAGCTGTCTTTTGCCAAAAAGGAAATAGAATACATAGACATGAGACACAGAATGGAACAGAAGTAATGCAGAGTGGAGCTCCCCTCAAATGCACTTACTTGTCCTTTCCCTGAGAAATCAACACACAGCCATCTTCACATAGCTGTAAAAATCAAACCCTAAAGCTATGTTAGAGTTCTAGCATTCCCCAGATAACTTTCATCTTTGCACACTGAAAAACAGTCAATAGTTATTGTAACAACCAACACACCATATAACAGATTTCTTTATGATGTAAAGTATGTACCTGAATAAGAGTAGCTTGTCCTAGTAACACCAGAAAGAAAAAAAATATCAAGGTAGTGAAAATGAGGCAAACTTTATTAATTACACTAAAATTATGATAAGACAACAACAACAAAACAACCCAAGACATGACTCTTGCCTTATCTCTCTACTACTAATTTTGCTGCCCTTGTCCCTCCATCTTTTTGCACCTAATCCACTATCGGTGTTTCCCATTTCTCTTCCCTTGGGTGGCATTGAGGGTGTAACACCTGCAAGTAAAACCACTGCAAGAGAGTCTACATAGTCCTTTCCTTGTGGTCAAGGCTCCCTCTCCCAAAGGCAGAAAAAACAGTCAGAAGATGCAGAGGATTCTGCTGTAACTACACAGGGTTATGGAGAGGAAACACCACGGAACCCAGAATGATTTTAGAAATAGTTTTACTTGAAATCACCCCAGATGAAATACAGAGCCAATGAGCACAGCAAGGAGCAACAGATTTCACACTTAATTTCATAATAGAATGATGCACCACAGAGCTTTGGTTTCATTTAAGCCATCAAGTCCAAAAGCACTACCTCTGAAAAGCATTTAATGCTTGCAAATACCAAACCGTAACTGTGGGACAGTATTAAAGGCACTGGATGAATTCACAGATTGAGGATTTAATTCCCTGTTGCATCACCTTTAAAGGTCCCTTTCAATCCAAACTATTCTGTGATTTGATGTTCAGAAATGTATGGTTTTTTCCCACTGCCTTCCTAATTTTCACTGCTATTGAAACCAAAACTAATCTTAAAAAAATTACGAAACTGAAACAATTTCTTGAGAACTATCTAATGGTCTGTACACTGTGCTTTGTAACTAGATATATGCTGTTATTTGTAGGCTGTTTTGTTATTAAAGGTGAAAATCAAGCCTCAAAACCAGACAATCAATTTTGGGCAGCTTAGATGGGTGAATAAAATGAATTTTTGCTGTTTTAAAAATTTAGCCAGTGTACCTGTAAATACAGTTACAATGATCAATTTTATGTGGACATCAATGGGTGAGATACCCAGAAATTTGTAAAGTTTTGCTGAAAATTTAAGTCTAAATAAAAAATGTGAAATTAAGTATTCAAATTCCACAGTTCTCACTTTTTTTTTGAGAAGAAGGCCCTCTGTTCAATACATTCCACTACTGTCCTCAGTACTTTAATTAGTTCATGAACATCCTCAAGTAACTTCACGTAACAACTTCTAATTTTTTGCACCGTCATGAAACATGTTTAGGGTGTTAATTTAACCCAGGTACTTCATATTTTGCTCCTTTGAAAATGAACTTTGGAAATACACTTTTCATATAGCAAAGGGTAGGAAGCATTAGGGCTGGTATCTTGAAGAAAATCACACTATTAATTTTACTGATACCTGCATGTGAATTATTTAATTTCAGCCTTCAGGAAGTCAGCGGAGAGAAAGTATAGTACACCTCTGCAATGTGACACCTTTAACAGCCTAAAAGTAAATTTTTAACAAGGTCTGTGCTTAGTGATGCTCTGTACAAATCGAATACTATGCTAGCTTTTTTAGTAAGGTGACAAAGAACTTTTATGTTTGCCTCATAGACAGCAATCTTACAGCGAGATCTTCAGTGTGCCCAGGTGGCCAAGAAGGCCAGTGGCATCCTGGCTTGTACCAGCAAGTGTGGCCAGGAGGACCAGGGCAGTGATGCTCCCTCCGTACTCGGCACTGGTGAGGCTGCACCTTGAATCCTGTGTTCAGTTTTGGGCCCTCACTGCAAGAATGACATGGAGGTGCTGGAGTGATCCAGGGAACGATGATGGAGCTGGTGAAAGAGGTGGGAGTTGGTCTCTTCTCCCAAGTAACAAGGGAAAGGATGAGAGCAAGTGGCCTCAAGTTCCACCAGGAGAGGTTTAGACTGAATATTAGGAAAAATTCCTTCACAGATGTAGCTGATGGAAGTTGGAACTAGCTACCCAAGGAAGTAGTGCAGGCACCAACCCTGAAAGTATTTAACAGACACGTAGATGTGACACTTTGGGTCATGGTTTAGTAGTGAACTTGGAAACGCTGGGTTAACAGTGGGATTCAAAGCTTTTAAGAGTCTATTTCAACGTAAATGTTTCTGTGATTCTTAGGCCTGAAGCTCCACCTGACCTCACAGCACACCCCTCCAAGGAACCATTTGTTTATTTAGTGGTAGTGGTCCGAGACCTTACTTCCCTGAAGCAGTTCACAAAGGGGTCATGTGAGGACTTGAACAAGAGCACAAATGAGAGTACGGTAAGGGCATAACAATTTATCTCAATGGCAGCTGACTGCTGTGAGTTAGGTATGCCAGAGACCACATCCAAGAGCACACTGAGGCATCGTACACTACTGAACATGCTCTGTCTATGAATCTGAATCACTGCTATGGAAAAGGCATTTGGGATGCAGACAGCTTTGCACTCACACAATAGCAGACAGGTGTTTAGAATAATAGTTTAATACAGGTCCAGCTTCCTCCCTTACACTGGATAAGAGTCCTAGCTGTTCTAAAGTATTCATTTGCATCTGACAACATTAGATAAAAATTTTTCCTGGTAATTGCTCCCCCAAAAGGCAAGGAAGTAATCTCCCTTAGAAGCAGCAGGGGGGACTCAAAACAATGACCTGAAATTAGTAATTTCTCGCTTTTATAAACCTGCTTTTTTACTACCCCTCCGTATCAGAAATAAAAATCCTATCATTTCAAGTTTTTAACTACTTTTAATACTTTTTTTTTTCCACATTCATCATAACTCCTCCATTGCCTCAAGACGCTTCTTCTATCAGCACAGAAACTTCTTAAATTCCAGGGTAAATAGATATGGATAAACTAGATTAGAAGGCTCAAAATCCTCTCTTTCCTGTAGCAAGTTAAATAACTCACAAAATGAGCAATACATAGCAGATGCAAATCTTTAGTATTTTCAATAAATCCTGTCTGTCAGCATTTTGTATTAATAAACTGAGATATTCTACATGATTATCTAAACACGTGTCTCACCTTAAACATGGGTCTCACATGCTCCAGGTGTGTTGCACTAGTAAAAGGGGCCTGAACGTGGCTCACTGCCTCCATAAGAGCTTTAGCCGTTTTAGCCATTTGTTCCATTTCCAAATTATACAGGAGTCTTCTCTGCTTTTCACTAGCAACACCTGCAAACACATTTTTTTCTCTCATTTGTGCATCTTTAGCAATGGTGCCTTTAGGAATATAATAATTTTACGTTTTTCATTAAGTACAATACTCAGATGCATTTTTGTATTATGTATTATTTTTGTATTATTTCGTTCGGAAATTATCACACCAACTTTCTTGTATTTCTTTTACAATATATATAAAATTTAACTTTAGGCAAAGTTGTGTATGAAATGTAAACTATTTTTAAAACTTTATAGAATTTTATGATTTGAACAACAGAGATTTCTTCTCCATCACCTCAACTGACAGCATAAATATCACATCCACTAAATTAAACTCAAAATCAAGAGATATTTCATAGTAATCTATCAGCAGAGAAAATAACAATAAAAATAACTGGACACCATTCTTCAGAGCAAGAACTACATTAAACCTTTTCATTTCTGTAACAGAACCTCCATCTTATCGAGACAGTAAAATCCAAGTAGCGTGTAATAATAATCTTTTTAAAAATTACAATAAAACATTATGTTAAGTGAATGAATGCTGAAAACAAGAGCATTTCTTTTTTCCAGATGCAAATTTCCTGCAAGCAATCCTTTCATAACCTAGGACTTAAATTATACAAATATGTTGGGAAGAAGTTAAGTCTCTCTTAACGTTCTCTGTAGAAAAGCTAGAATGAGTAACGTCTCAATCTTCACACTGTGCAGAACACAGAAAGTTATTCTGGTATCTGAGAAAGGAAAAGATAATTAATGAAGTGCAAAAATTAGGGCCCTAAGAACAAAATATTGCAAAATTTTTGAAGATGACAGACTGGTTATTGCAGGAAATCACAAAGGTTACTTTAGAAATAGAAGACAGACCCAGTGTGTGTGTTCTGCACTGTACCTATTGGAGAGCCCTCCAATTTCCCTGTGTTGCTGCTCAACAGAAAAACCTGCCTCCTTCATGGTCTATGCAGTGATTGCCAGGAATTCAGATGCAAAGGGAAGTGAAAATAAGGAGCTGTATTTAATGCAGATTTGAGGTTAGCATCATGGATTTATGTTAAAAAGAAAATGATATGAAATTAGAAGCTAGGACCCACTGTGAGTTAAGTGAGTGGTGTTTCCTTCATTCAACTCTTGTTTTAAAAAGGAGAACTTCATGAAACTGAAGAGCCCATCCTTGCAGAAAGCTAACAATGCAACTACTTACTTTGTTTACTGGATTTTGTGGGTATCGTTAATTCTTTTGTTTCTTTCATTGAAATCTTCTTTCCAGCTATTTCATTATAGATAGCAGACAAATATTCTTCAGGGAGATCTTTACTGTCATTGATACCTCTATTCATTTTAATATACTGTTCTTTTGTCATTTTATTCTTCACCTGAAATGCAGAAAGTAGCTGTAAATATCAACAAATGAGGCAAGCTCATCACAATTACAATGCTCCCTATAAAACTGTCCACCACATGAAAAGTTACCATCAAGGATAAACCTGCTGATTCAGAAGATATTTTAAAGTATTCAACATATCCAAGACTACATTGTCAAATCCACAGTATACCACAAAGCCATGAGGACATTCCAGCACTCAAACATTTGGTAGGATACACAGATCAGATGTATGTCAAATGAGACATACATTAAAACAAACAAACAAACAACCAACAAACAAACAAAACAAAACAAATAAAAGGGAAAAAAATGCTTAATCTTGTCATACAGACCAAACTATCTATCTTACAGAAATCTACCTTACAGAAAAAGGCCTAACGAAAAAAACTTTGAAACCTCAACACCCATGAAACATAATACTGTTACTTAAAAGATGCACAGATGTACACTACCTTACTTGTTAAACACACACTGGTGTTAAACTGAACATCAAGCTTTTACAACTACATTGTCACAAAGCCTGAAAGTTACATGCCTATGAATTGCACAGATATTTATTCCAGCAACTTACCTGTGGACTGTGAAGATCTGTTGTCAACATGATAATTGAGTAAGCTAAAACATATGCAGTATCTGCACTAGCAAAAAGAGTTTGCCTGAAGGCAAAAAGGAGAAAAAGAACATCAAATTTAATTTATTACGATTTTTTACTAATTATTCAGCTTTCCAAAGTTCTGAAGATAAAGTACATCTTACCCTTGGTTACATTCTAAATATCTAGCAGCAAATTTCTCCATTAAGCGATCAATTTTTTGAGCTTCTCCTGGCAGACGAAATCCTTCTAGAAACATGCGCAGAGCTGAAACAAAATCCTTTCCCGAGAAGTCGTGTTGGTCTACATATGCATACATGACTTCTTTGTTAAATTTATCATTGTCTCCCAGGAACTCCCCAACCTGAGTCTAAAATAAGAATAGAAAAGACAAACTAGTGTGTTTATATTTGAAAAATAAATATAAATAACAATAACAGAGTCAAATATCTTATAAAAAGAGAGACGCATATTGCAGTTAACTGAGACATACTACTGCTGCTCCTCTACTGTCTAAAGCAAAGTATTTTGGCCATATATGCCATCATAATGCTCTTACATGCTCACACTTATCTGCCTAAATTCTTCCTTCTCTGCTTTTAAGCACATGCTTTTTTTTCTTTAGATGAATTCCACACGTGTACAAGATGAAGTTAATATTACTAATGATTGTTCTCTGCTATGATGATTTTTGCAGTTAAGAAACTTATTACAGGAATGAAAAGCTTACTAAACTCAACTTTATCCCCCAGAGTACTGATCTCAAACAGATGCAAAGGATGCTCTAATAAAAATAGCTGGTACTCAAATACATCTGAGTTGATCACTGTCAATGCAATGCAGTACAGTGGAAAAGAGCATGCATTCAGATAAGGATGCCTGTATACATAAACTGAGGTTAAAAAAATGTTTTGATGTCTAATTCTAAGCATTAATACTGAAATTTGCGACTTCGGCCGCAGTTGCAAACATAGGCACCAATGGGTGTGGCTTTTATGCACAATGGTGGGATCTGCTGTTTCAGAAAGTTAGGTTTTTTGTGATAATATTAAGATGAGATTTTCCCACCCTCCCTAGCCAGATATTGCAGGACCCTTCCAAGTCCAGCAACAGCTATTAGCTGTAAATAAAATCAAAGAACTAACTTAGATTAACCAACTTTCCTTTGGGGGGCAGAAAAAAGTGCATTTAATATGTTGTTGCACCACATTACTTTTTTAGCCATCTCTGAAGGACAGATACTTCTGGCAGTTCCTTACTGAAGTGTATGCAATTAACTAAGTTGCTTCAAGCTATACTAGCAGCTCAGTAGAAGTTTTGAGTCAGCTCAAGTACGTCAGTCTCTTGCTTTACACCTCGCTGAACTGCAGGATGTATAGAGCACAGGGTAGAGCTCTAATGCACCCTCCAACTCAAATTCCTCGAGCTTACAAATCTTAGAAGAGAGGGAGAGAAGTTTCCTTTTCTTCATTCCACAACAATGTCTTACACATCCTGAACACTATCAACTGATTTGCAGTTAGTATAAACACATCAGCATGAGCACAGACAACCATTCAGTTTCCTTACTGAATCTAATCTTTCCTCTTGATGCAAGAATTGAGCAATATCTTCAGGGGTAGTGCCAAGCATGCCTTGTTCTTGCAGGTACTGAATCCCTCTCTTTGGTTTCTTATTGAATCTGTACCATGAAGAGCAAGATGAAATGAGAGTTAACCCTTTTACCCATGCACAAAGCTGTACCATCTTAAGTAAAAAGATTCAAATATTATAGATGAGATACTGAAAAAATCTACACATTAAATATTTTTCCTTTATTAAACTGCACATTAGATAGGTATGAGCTATTCCCATTTACTCCGGCACTCAGGAAGAAAAAAATATTCCACGAAGACAGCAAAATCTTGAACAGTTATGCTCTGTTGATTTTTATCTTAATCTGTATGAAACAATCAACAAATTCATTAGTTGCCTGTAAAAATGGAAACATACAAAACATAGAACCAGGAAACTAAAGGAAACTGAAGCCCTAAAGGACTAAGGCATACTCGTGCAGGGTCCCAGAACTGCATGACAGGAAACTTTAATTTTTGCATAAAACTGACCTCATTGAGGAGATTAAGGTGATGAAAATGAAATCACATGTAAGATTCAGGTCAGACTGCACTGAGAAATTATGCTATCCTCCAGTTCTAATTATGACAAGTTAATTAATCCTAAGGAGTCATCAGCATAAGCATGTAGGCATTTTCATCAGTACCATGTACATTAAAACAGGTCATATTCAAATGATCACGAGTTCAGTGTTCTTTTTATCCAAATATAAAAACCTTATTTTTAGACAAGCAGGTCTGGAGAAAAAAGAACAAACATTCAGAGTACTCATCTTCTAGCTGTGAGGAACTAGGTTAACACAAAACACTGTTGACAGGCTCCAAAGGGGACACCATTCAGCACTCTTTCACCAGAGGAAGTGCTGTTACATCCAGAGTTTTTTTCCTAACACAAGATGAGTATCTATGAGGAGAAGGAAGAAAAACCCAGGAATCTTCATAGCTCCAAAAGAAGCCACCCTCCCATGGGTGATAAAAGGGCACTCACAAGTCAATTCCTTGTTCTATTATTTCCTTTTGTTGCTTTAGGACCTCAAACTGCTCTGGGTTGTCAGTGCCAGACATCTGTGTGCTGTAACTGCCAATTCCTGATGAAGCAGTAGAATCCAAAGAATTTAAACTTCCATATCTGTTAATTGTCTCAGGGTGTTTGGTTTCACTGCTGTCCTGTTCTGTGGGTTTTTCTTGACCTATAAATTGGAAAGGGTTACATATATCCAAAATACATACAGTGAAAAGAAATAAAAATCACATGTCGAATCCTCTCTGAAGGCTTCTAAAACTCAGGGTTATCTTCAATTATGTATTTTTTTATATATATACATATATATAATATATATATTCTGCTTTTATTTTGGTTGGGAAAGTGAATAATAATTAAAAAGTCACTACAACGTATCAAGGAGAACTCTTTCAGTTCATCACATACTGAAATTTAAGTCTTAAATTAAAATTATAATTTCAAGCACTCAGGAAAAAAACCCCAACACCTCAGAAAACCAACTACAGCTTTTATATTTTATTTTCAAATCCAGTATCACTTTTAACCCGAAGCAACTATTTTAAGTTTCTGAAACACAGTGTCTAAAACAATTTAGGCATGCCAAGGAGCTGGTGCTCTCAGCTCACAAAGACAGCCATGCTAACCACTCCTATAAAATTTACTACTTCACCTACCAACTTTAAATGCTTAATCTGAATATTCTGGCATAACCTTAGCACTTCCCATCTCAGGTCAGATGAAAACAAGTTTAAAACAAGTAATGATTTAGTTACTTCACGGCTTACTACATTCAAACTTCCACAGCTATAAAAAGTGTAAGTAAACAATCAGTAAATCAGTAATTTTTTTAATAATCAGTAAGTAAGTGAAAAAATGCTCTCTATTCAGCTTGCTGGAGTAGTTATTTAATCAATATGAAATTAGATAAAATTAGGGGAGCTTCAAAGCAAGTTTTGAGACACTTTTAAAATTAGAAATATGGAAAATAACAGGATTTAGACATTTTCAGTCCAGTAGCATTCTAAGAATTCATACAATTAGGAAAAGACAACTAAGACAACTTGTTTAAATGTCACTGAACTTATCAATATTTCTACCAAAGGAAAAATAGTCTGGACACTAAGAGCATCAAAATACTGGAAGAACACACTCAACTCCTGCAGCACCTCATTACTAAAGCCAGAAGAAACACATTGTATATCTTACCAAGTGTTGTCTGGGAATTGGGATTTACATATTGATCCTTACTCCACTCCACCATGCATTTCAAGATCGATACTAAGCATTCCAACCCTTTTTTCCTCAAACTTAATTCCTAGAGAAGATTTCATAAACAATTAATTAGTGGACTGGAGAGTTTAGTCTCAACCTATCATGCCAAGAATCATAAAACTTCATAAAGTTTGGTGCAATTTTTACCTGAACACTGGACATGCCAAGTTCTTGGCTACCCCTTCCTTGAGCAATCTTTGATAAGTCATTAACCAGCCTTTCAAATATATTTGCTGCATTTAAATCACAATCATAGTTCACATAGATGTCCACCACGCTCTGGGCATCTATAAATAAAGTGACATTGTCAAACTTGGAACAAAAACTAGGTAACTCAATTAAAGGCAAGTATAGTTTTGTTTTTTAAGACAAAAAAGAAAATCTAGAACACAACAGTCCTTAATACCTGCACATATCCTTGTCAGCGTTTGTATAACCATCCACTTATGATCAAATGAGCTAGTAGAAGTTTCCAAGATATACAGGAATATTTCTTTGAAGAAAACCTAACAAATATTCCAGGAAGAGGGAGAAAAAAAATCTATTACAAACACAGTCACTAACGTCAATGGTCAAAATTCTGACATAATTCTGAAAGCAGCACTTCAGCAGTATGGGAAATGAAGAAAAGGCAAAAAAAAGATGAAAGGAAGAAACATTACTTATGATTGATACATGCAAATTAGGAATTTGAATTATTTACTTATGTGCTTCTGCAGTGTTGTCCAGGTTTATTTTCCGAGCATTCAAAACTAGAAGAGCTGGGAATAATGTCAAATCCTGAAGGACAATTCAGCCTAACAAGAAGCCTAAACTGCTGCTAACAGTTCATCTGGGATTTTGAAAGATGAGGTACTACCTCATGACAAAAATACTTTATCTACAAGATGATGACATTATGGCACAAACAAAACAAACAGCTACTTATGCAAATTTGAACTATTGGACCCTCATTAGAAGGGAAACTTCTTGACACAAAAGAAACACTTTACAGTATTAGATTATTATTGGAAGAAGGGTACCAATCAGGCAGAGCATGCAGCAACTCCATTAACAGGAAAGCTACTCTTCACCAAGATACAGGTAAGTTTGCCACGAAATTACTTTAGTACAGATGCTGTTGTTTGGAACAGAAACTATTTTATCCCCTCTCAAGTAGTTCCTCACCAGATCCATCAGCACCACAGGCTGACTAATTCAGCCAAGCCTGCTTAGCAGCTAAACTAAGTCTTCTTCTCACTTCTTACCTGAGCAGCAGCAACTGCTGTAACAGCACCTGAACTCAAAAGTGAACTGCTACAGGGCATTACATCACTGTTCTGTACTTCTGAGAGCTCAGCTCCTCACAGCCACTTGTGGCTTCCAAATCCACAACACATGGTTTTACTAGAGGGCTGCTGAGAGGCTCAAGACACTCAGCTTCTCCAATAGCATCACAAAAATGTCCAAACATGTAACTACCCTTGTTCTTAATACTGACTGCTCCTTCATAGTACAGAATTTTTACAGAGATTTTTATGCTATTAGCCAGGTAGAGAAAGCATCAGGCTGTTTCCACTTTAAGTCATATATCTGGAGAGAAACAGCAACACTGACTTTTAGGCAACTTTGGTGGTAAGCGATTTCCTCAAGCAAAATGTGCTAACAATAGTTACCTTTTATTGATCTCTTTAGAGAAA
Source organism: Cnemophilus loriae (assembly GCA_013397755.1). Taxonomy (NCBI): domain Eukaryota; kingdom Metazoa; phylum Chordata; class Aves; order Passeriformes; family Corvidae; genus Cnemophilus; species Cnemophilus loriae. The sequence goes on from VZTF01000012.1 coordinate 171,258, forward strand.
GAGAGGCATGTAGCACAATGCCAGCTACCTGTCTTAATAAGGAAAGCATCCCCATGAAACCTAAGGAGTTCAACACATAACAATTCAAAGACTTGCAAGTGCTTAAACATACTTAAGAGTACTAGACTGATTTTAGCCACAATTTTACGTAATCAGAGAAAGACAAAAATTTAATACATGTCATGCTGTGAGTAACCCTCAGTTACACATTTGCTGTTTTCTGATTTTTTACTGGAAGACAGTAATTTTATATATTCTCTGGAACCAGCAAAATTATTTATTTCCTGGTAGAAAATTTAAAAAACAAGTCACTGATGAAGCAGAGAAAAAAGTTTCAGGGACAAAAACTAAACCCAAATCTAAGCTAGAAGAGAAAATAGCTGGAAGCTCTGCATACTATCAAGGCACTTCAGATCTCTATGCCTCTGAGACCAAGCTGACTTCTTGCTTCTGGTGTGACCTTCGGACGAGTGTATCCTGGAAGGAAGAACTTCTCAAAACTGTAGTGATGGTTTACATTTCAGCTTTTTAAAAATGCTGTTGATCACTATATAACTTATTGTAATGCACATCACAGAGTGGAGACTTTGTTCCTAATATACTGGAAAACTAAACCAGAAAAGAGCTAATTATTTATTATGTTTGGTCAACTGAAGTATGAGTTTTAAGGTAGCTAATTCATAGTTATGAAAGGGTGGTAATGGTAAGTACAGCTAAATGACACCCCAACTCCTCTGATATCTAGGATTTGATTAGCTGCAAATATTTTCATTAACCCATTCAGAATTACAGTTACAATACAACTAAGGTACAATTCAAACTATTTTACTGTCAGAGGGTAGTGTTAGCTAAGTATGTAAGTCAACAGCCCATGGGAGAATCACATTAAACACAATCTGAAACTATTCTTTTCAAACATGCCAGAAAATTCTCACACAGATGAAAAATGAAGCCTCAATCCCAAAAGATACAGATTTTACATATTATAAATCAGAGCATATGGCTCTCCTTACAGCTCCAAGACACAAACTGCACGTGAAGTTATCTTCACGTCTACCCACATCTTCAGAATAACCTTTAGGATCAGCAGCTGAAAGAAGAATTCTTAGCTCACGATCAGGAAAAAGAAAGAAGTTTCTAGAAGCTGCTGTATCCCATACTTCGTAATAGATGAGTACTTCAGCAGCATCAAGTTTTTGGCCTTCCTATGCACAAGGAGGAAATGGAGCCCTGATATGTGGTGATGGTCCTAATTTAGCATACTCTAGAACCTGCTACAACAGTGTAGGGCATCCTATATTCAGTTTGCCTCATATGTCTTCATTTTCTGTTTAGAATTTGTGAAAGGCTGGCAGTGATGGAAACCTATCAAACTTCTGTCAGGGAAGCTGACAGCATTGCATTCACCACCTACACGCTGACTTGTAAACTCTATGAACACAGCAAGTCCAACACTCTGAGAAGCAGGCTGTGGGACTGAGAACAGCTCCACCCAGTCTGTCTGATGTGCCAAACACTGCAAACGCACTACAGTCCTGCTGAGTACACAGTTGGCCTTGAAACTTTTCAAAATGCATCCTATTTTCAAGGCACAATCAATCATTTCTATCCAATCTATGCTCAACCATATACTGGAAATCTTATTGTTTCTTCCCCAAAGAAGTGTCAAAATAACCTGGTAAGTGATCAGAACACAATAATTTTCTGACATGCTACTGTCAAAATGAGGTTCTTCCTTCAAAGCTGCCATAATGTATCAACTTGTACAACGACATCCACAGATGAAGATATCCCTGAATTCAAGGTCCTTAGAACAGCAAGATTATCAACATTTCTAAGTATCTTTTCATACTTAACATCTTTAACATACTTAAGCTCCACATGGATGGGGCAACCTGTCGGCTTCAGTATTCACACCTGACTCCCCAAACATAAAATTACTAAAACAAACAGCAGGGACACACTGCACACAGTACTACTTTATTCACCACAGAATTAAGATCTTTAACACATGGGACACTACAAGAGAGTATCCATGTGGTTGAACAGGACAGGGTTGTTCTGAGAAGCTGCTTGTACCTTATGCACGAAGAGGAGATCTAAGAACCAACCCTCTACATACAGAATTACAGAATATTCTGAGCTGGAAGGGAGCTGCTGATCACCGAGTCCAACTCTTACGTGAATGGCCCTTATCAGAATACATCTTCCTTCTCCCTATGACTTAGAACTCACCCACTGAAAATTCACAATGTCTGCCAGGACTCAGATAATTTATTGCCAAGATTACGGACTTATCTCCACTTACAGTCCAAGGAGTTAAATTGTGCACACACCTTTAGAGGAAATGAGATCATCTTATTCAGGACATACATTGACAGAGGCCCTCATAAGCAAAGGGAAGTGGCTACAGTCTGGAATAGCTGGGACTTCCCCAGAGAAAGAAATCTGTTCAAGTGACCTCAAAGAGAATCCACAATGTTTTTCATGTCATTAGTTTTTATTCTAAAAATCTTTTGCAAAACCATATATTACACAGTCTTTTCCTGAGTGTATTCATTTTCTTAATTTATAATACGCAGTGCTGGGCTAAGCTTTCTTAATCGCAGTATTGACCACCGGTTGATCTTAGCCACAAACCTACTCAATTCTGAGTTTCAGCAACATTCTGAGATAATGCTACGCCACACGCAACAGAAAACTTCAAAATAAGGAAGATCTGGCAAGTCTTGCACAAAAGCTGTGAGTCACAAAGGAAAACTAATTTATTTAAGCAAGACCAAACTACACAAATATAAACAAATGTTCACTTAACACCTCCCACATATTTTATCAGAAATTAATGTAACATACCTCAATCTGCATCTTTAGATGAGTCTTAAAGTTTGACAGGAGGGTAAGAAATATGGAAAGTGAAAGTTCAAAAACCTCTGGAACTGATGAGACTCCATTTTTTGACAGTGCAACACAAAGGTACTGCTTTATAGCATTAATGAACATCTCATTTGTCCTGAAGACTGGTCCTGCATTTTGCAGAATGGACAGAAGCAACTGCAATGAAAGAATCTTCGATCGCAGTTCATGAGATCTAGAACAAAACAACACAGCACATCAGCACAGTGTAAGTCATAAAAAATAAAAAACATTCTCTTGAAAAGTCAATACACACCACAATGATTTTGCAAGTGGAATGCTAATGAGAGAAATTCAAATTTGACACAACCGGTTGCAGAACGGGTCATAAAAATGTGTTGATCTTTTTTTTGTTAAACTGTTCATTTTTCAACCAAGAATAGAGGCAAGAAAAGGAAAAATTTTCCTTTTTTCCAGAAAAGGAAAAATTACTGTTGAACCACTCTCTCTTCTGCACCACAGAACAGTAGCAACAACAGGCAATGCTGCCCTTTTAGCCAGAGGATGAAGGAGCATTCTTCCTGTTAACAGAGCTTTGGAAGAGTCCATCTAAAATCCAGTCCATCTATCAAACCCTGACTAGTAAAAGGTGGGAATTCCTTCTCCTCCTCTATTTCTACCAGCATGGAAAGAGAGTTGAAGGACTATAAACACAACAGCTGTACTGCCTGACTTACTTCCTGCCAATACTGAAATCTCTTTTCTCAAATACACACTGATCAGTCACTGTGCTGATCCTACTCTGAGAGCAGGTAAGACACGTAACTTGTTTATTTTGAAGCACGGCACTCACCAAGTCAGGTAACTGCAGTTTTGTCAACTGCTCCACAGTAACATTCTTATAGACTCAAGTAAACTAGAATTCATGTCAGAACAGTGCTATTTCTGCTCTAAAAACTCCAAAACAACAAACACAACAAAACAGCCAAAAAAACCTCAAACTGCACACAAAAAAAGCATAAAGGAAATATGCACCTATTAAAATCCAATGCAATAAATAGCATTCCTGGTGAAACCATTCTCTCCTAAGACTCCTGATGCTCCTTCCCACTCCTGATAATTTCAAAAAAGGCTGTATCTCTTCTGAAGAGCAGGTATAGACACAACTGGCTTTCCCAACAGGCCAGTCCACAGCTTTCATTAAACAACCACCCCTGAGAGAGGACAGTTATGAAATGTAGGGAACAATGACAGGAGATTTTTCAACCAGTACAGCCCAGACACAGTAAGGAGTGCTTCAAGTCAATCTGTGACACACACAGTAGCTGGATATTTGCTATATATTGCAAATATATAAGCTTAATTAAAAAAAAAAGTAATTCCAGTCTAGCTAAAACCAAAAATGCTAATTAAGTACGTTGCAAATAAACTCAATTATTTCTGCCCAGCAAAGTGGGATGGGGAAATCAATCTGCAAACATTTCAAACTCAAGATATAATTCCAACAGTAGACTTTTTCTCTGAAGATGCTTTTGAGAAGAAAACAGCGAGTCAAACTGAGTGAGGAACTTGCCCCTCACATTTCTCCTAATGGGCTACAGGTCAGAAGTCAATCCAAAACTGCTCTCTGTTCGGAGTCCTTCAAGAAAACGCTTGATGCTGGCACTGCATGGAAGCTGACGTAACAATCTCTTTTGATGGAAAAGGCTTGATTTTGTATCACATGGTACCAGCTGTGCAGACAGCACACAACCAGACTATACTTTGCTATGGAATTTAAGAATTTAAATATGAAGAGAATTTCATTCATAAATAAAATATTAAATATTGCCTACTCCCAGCAAGTGTCAGCTCCTACCTGAAATCCTGACATGCTGACCTTAACAATTTTATAGGATGTGTAAAGCCCACCTAATTTAAAACAGGTTTAAGGTAAAAACAAAAACCAGCAAGCAAACCTTCAAGCTATATTTCACCCCCATCTTATTTTATTCCAGAGAAAAAGGAAACAAAGACATTAACCAGGTTCCCAGAAAGCAAAATGCTGATCTTAGCTCCCAGACTTGTGATTTTAAGCTAAAGCTGCAAGTTCAGTTACCTAAAATCTAAAAATATTTTCATTACAGACTTCATAACAAATTTCACTGAAATCAAGATTTTTAAAGAGGCAGATAAGACTCTTGAAATGTCATAGATATCCGATGCCTCCTCTTCCAAATTCAGCATGTTTGTAATAGCTCAAAAAACCATCAATGCCTCAGAACCATTGATAAATTCTAGGCACTTCTCCAAATACAGGATATCTTCAAATGTATTTGTGGTGAATTTTTGTTGCCCTAAATGCCTTTTTCTCCAATTTGTTTTGTATGAAGAGCTTCACCAGTTCTAATACGAATGTCAACGACTCCATGGATTCAGATGAGATTCTCCAAGTGCCTCAATAGCTATTACTGCTCTTGCAAAGAAATTTAATCCATTAAAGCCTTCAATAAATGGACAGCTTTAGTCTCAGAGTACTAACTAAAACCACTGGATTTTCATGGCATTTCCTGGAAGACAATTCTCAGAAACAGTGAGAAAAAGCCTCATGCCTCAGTCTTCATTCTCTAATGTCCTGACTTTCCACAGTGCATTGCTAGATAATTTAAAAACGTTTCTAGACTAAGCCTTCAAACCTTTTTGACTACACCATCTCTTTTCAGCTTATTAAATCCACACCACACATCACTAATTAAACTAAACTGTCTTAAAAGTTACCTGCTTTAAAAGCTAGACTTGGAACAGTAAAGCTGATTTTATTTTGAAGAATACCGGACCTTTCACTGTCATCTGAAATCATACTACAGTTTCAATTTATTCTCTTAACGCTCCTTAGAACAAAAAAGCACCCCTATTGAAAATTATTAGCAATTGTTCCTAATGTGCAAATAAAATGTATGTAAATTATACGCATATAAATCCAAGATCAGAAAGCAAACCTTTTTGCTGACACTCAAATTTAATACTAGCACCCATCTATAGAGGAGAATCTATATTTGCTTTACATAAAACAATTCTATAAGTGAAACTGAAGACACAGTATCTTCAGTCAGAAGAAACAAATAAAATCTTTGTTATCAAACATTTGTGTTTTGATTCAGTAAGCTGACAAGACTGTCCAACCTGAACAAAAGAAAGAAACACTGCACCATGAATTTATCATAACCAGTTATCAGCTTCAGGTGAAGAGCTTATATTAAGATGAGGTAGAGCTGAGTATGTGTACTGGATACACAAATGTGCTGTTTTCAGCTTGTGTAGGGTTAATTTTCTCCCCAGTAGCCAGTACAGGGCTATGTTTTGGATGGTGAGCAATATGCAAGAGATGAAAGAAATTATGAGGCACAACCAGCAACAGTCACGAACCTAGAAGGTAGCAAAAGCAGAGCAAGTGAGCAAGACCAGAAATACCTGATGATCTTCTACACAAATCCTTCTGAAAGGCATTATAAACAGCAACTAGGAAGAACACGTTGTACTTATAAAAGGATAGGTGTTAAGAAACTTCTTAACAGGTATACAAAGATGCATTAAATCATAAAAGTACCTTTCCAAAGTTTCTAGGTTCTTTTCACCACATTGTTAGTTTCTCAGTAACAGGACTCACAAAAATATTTAAATAATTTATTTTTATTTTTAGATTCATTAGGAAAACTTAAATTCTACTTACTTTGGATCTGGTGGTCCATCTGACAGGGGCTTCATGGAGAGTTTACACAGTGACCTGAATACAAGGAAGGCATCCTTTTGTAAAATGTGGGAAAACTTAGCACCAGGGGTAGGTCCTGAAGAATTTCCAGATTCCTAAGGAAGTTAACATATTTCAGTATTCCATGTAGCAGTAGCAGGGTGTGTAGGGAAATCCCCACCTCTTGAGCAATAAGAAGTTAGTATCTTATACAAATATAATCAATTCACTGTAGCCTTATGGTCGCAAGACTAAAACAAAACATCCTGCAGTCCAGTTGAAATGAAAGTCACTACTAAAAATTGCCTACTCAGTAAAAAGTCAGAATTAATTGAAGAGTGTCATGAAATTAGGTAGATCAAGTTTAAGCAGGGTAATTTGCAGAGAATGGCTGCCAGGCACTTCCAGTAGATAACTAGCTTAAAAAGACCCAAACGCTTGACATTTTAATAGAACATGAATAGTTACCTATCTGTCACCAGATACATTTGATAAAATTTCTACAGTACAATAAACACCCCTATTACTAAGTTCTTGTAATTCTTTATTATTGTTCCACACATAAGTAACATGTTTAATATTAAGTCTTCTTTTTGTATGGCCTATGTGACTGCAGCTTTTTAAACTTAAAATTATTATTCTCAAACCTAATTACTCAATACACTCAGACAGCAGATATTTTTGGTCAGCTGACAAGTATATACATGTCTCATACAACAGAGAGAGTGTACTTTTACATCTATTTTGTTAATGAAAATAAAATGCTCTCAGACATGAAACTCCAGATCTGAAATCACTGCATTAAGATCATGCTACCAGCTTGAAATTTTAATTTTTTTTTTGAAAAGAGCACACTAAAATTACACAGGCATGTGTATAATTGGCTATAGGCTTCACAATGTATATTGAATACTAGTTTTACAGTTTCTCAGGAGCACTTCAAAAAACAGGAAACTGAGTCCTCTTGAACAGTGAACTCCATGGGGTAACTAAAAACATGCTGGGATAAAAAAGACATCGCATGCAAAATTTATTCAGAAGAATTTCATTTAAATAGTGCATTGAAGTAGAACACTATGACTTAATTCTTCAAATTCATCTCAGTAACTTATTTTATGGAATTATACTAATCACTATCCACAAGCGTTGGGCAACATTTAAAACATTGTACTTTTTTTCAGTATTTCCTAGTTTATATCTGCCTGTACCTGAGTATCGTTGGAAGAGACAGATAATCTGTCATCGGGTAAAGATGGTGTATAAGCAACAGAAATTGGAGTCCCTGGAATTCCATTTGCCTGAATGTTTTCACTGTCACTGCCATCCTCTAATGATACAACTGTGCCATCACCACTTGCAGTCCCTTCCACATCTATCAGAAAAGATGTAAAAATTATTAACAAACATTACATGAGATTAAAAATTTAAAAGAGCTTTTACAACCAATGTTTAAATACTACAAAAATCGTAAGGAGGCGCTTAAGGCAGAATTTACACGGCATTACAGAACTGTAAAATTTGCAAATACTCTTAATTCCCACTAATGAAAATTACAGTAAGAAATTTAATTCTTCAGGCAACTTCACATTGCCAGGGTCACCACTCTACCAAATTTCCAAGAAGTATTGGTATGGGACATCACTCACTAGTCTGACAGACAATTTCCAACAAACTGAAAAATATAGTGATACACTGCTACTACAGAGAGGGACCAATTTCTGAAGAGTGTTAATATAGAAACAGAATAAAATATTAATAATAATTTAAAGAAAAAACCAAACCACCAAGAATCTGTATTTTAAAAGAACATTAGTCTCCAATATAAAGCATGTAAATCAATGTATGAAATCCTGTCCATTTTACTCTTAAATAATGCACAGCTAAAGTCTGACAACGGAAACTGTCTTCTTTAGCATGTAAGTCGTATTTAAATAATGATAAATTTTAGTTAAATATTTGAAAGCTGTAAAATAATTCTTAAGGTCAAGAATCAGACCGCAGTTGCTATCGACTAGACAGATATTAATATAATACCTCCAACTACTATGTTCACCATTTCCTGCACAATACTTTCTACAATTTCTTGTGCCTTCTCTTCACACTCATTGCTTTCACCATCATATGTTCCTCCATCAGCTTTAGAAAGATCTTTATAAAGAAAAACAAACACAAGCAAGTATTAATGAGAAACTCCGAAATTAAGAAGGTAATTTGCTTGCACTTAATATTTCAGAATAAATGTTTAGATGCTTCAAAAATAGATATTTGCAAAATGTAAGCATTCCAGTGTTTAACCCATAAATGGAAATTAATCTACAGGCCTATGCCAACAAAACACATCAATTTTGTATCTTCACAGACATTAAAACACTGAAAACTTGAGGGTTTTGAGATGTTATTCTCAAAAACTTTCACAATATTACACGGATGCAAAAAAGGAATTTTTGATACAGACTCCTACAGAGTGCGAGATGCTCATGGTGGACAGAGGTAACAATGACAAACAGGCATTTTGCATTAGTCAACTACCTGAAAACTTATGCCTGACTCCAGATTTGGGAGAGAGAAAAAAGACAATCCTCAAGTCTTTCTTTTTACAGACTTTTTCCCTCCCTCCACGAAACAGAAATACACACTGATTACTTTCTGCTGCTGTGGCTTGGTCAGCTTCTGTCTGTTCATTTTCAGCACTAGAAATGTCAGATCCATTTTCTGCCTCAATATCTTCTTGAAGGTTCTTGTCCACATCATTTGTGCTGTGGTCAAGCTCTCTCTCATGGTCTTTGGACAGCTGATCAGCCTGTGCTGGAATATGTCTCAACTGAGGTGATTCAGGCTCATGATGGCTTACAGGAGACTGCTGGAGATGGTGTTGCTGTCTGTGTCTTTCCTTTTCCATCTGTTTGGCTTCCTGAAGCTACAAAAGCATTGCAAACACACAAGAAGTTCACTATCAAAATAAAACCGTAAGATATATGCATTATTTTATAAAGATGACGTCTCTACTGTCACTGCTTACACAGTGCCTTACTAAAGCTGTAACAGTTTAAGAAAATGCATCTTTGTTTAATTATAAATAAATTCAGCATCATGGGATAATCCATTGCAAGAGGGCTGTTTCCCAACTATGCACATAGTTCCTACCTTCACTGTCAAAGAAGGGATGACTACATTACATAAACCATAGGACCAGGAGTCGTCTGCCTGGCCTATAAGGAAGTTCAGGGAGTAGATGTGACAATAAACAAGGAGTGCTTGGAAAAATATCAAGGTCCCTTTTTTTGTGGTCCCTTGATCTGGAATCCCCAGAAAGGGAAGAATTTCTGTGACTTGCCTAATGGATTATGACAACATGTAAAGTCAAACCAAGCAAGATGTCCTTTGAGGTAAATACATCTATTAAATATAGCAGACCACTATGAGAAGTTTAAAACCTGCACACCACCCCCACCCCCAAATTCCACATTTCCCACCTATTTCAGAGTGCAAAACAGAAGAAAAAAAATATCAGATACCAGATTCTTTTTTTCCCCAAAGTACCCAAGTTAGAAAAGCCAAAAAGCTTTAATAACGATGAAACAAATCTCTCAAGCTTGTTTGCTTTCGAAAGATAGTTTCTAGATAAAGATACTGAGATACTCACTGCTTGGTTTTCCATACGTGCAAAAATGACATTCAGCATTTGTGTTAGAGTGGCCTTGGCTGTAGTTTGATTTATAAGATTTTTGCTTGCTAGGTAGATATTGTAACATGTTCTTACAGCCTGTAGTACTGTTCCTTCGTGGATTTCTATGTGTTGAGATGTTACTGCAGTGAGCAAAGCCTAAATAAACACACATATATACATTTACCAGTTAAAACATTTATTAATCAAAAAGTTTGTGAATTAATAAATACCAAAACTGGATCACTTCTAAAATACATCTAAATACAAATCTTGTACTGCAATTTAGCTATGTTTTCCCACATACTCTTGTAGCCATATTGGAAAATCATAATTACCTGTTATATTAAACAGTGTTTTTAATCAACATATCTAAGAATTACATGTTTCATAGCATGTAACAGCAAGAAGCAACCAATGGAGCCATCAGTGAGGTAGCTAATAGAAGTCATCCTCAAATTTTCTAGACATGAAACAGGTACGGACTACCTGTTAAAGCCTGGAAGGGAAGCCAAAGGGTCTGAAAGTTGTTTTAGAAATAAATGTAAGTGTGATGAACAAAGACTGAGTATGAGATTAGACAGCCATAGTAAGCCCTTTATAAAAGCTTTATTTTGGTAGATGCTAGAATATTGTATTGCCCCCTACATAGAAATTCACTTATTTCTTCCTGTTTGCGCTAATATCTGCTTCTCTTCAAAAAAAAAAACCACACATAAGCCTCTGAAAGATCAGATAACACAGAAGTAAGGAACAAATTATCTTTATGTGAGGCACAGGCAGGCTGGATTAAGGGCAGAAATAGAGGCAGATGAAACCTGAAGCCAGGGTTTGAAAACATTGTGAGAGATATGTGTTAGAGAGTGGAAAGAAACAGGAAGAGCTTGGCTTGCAACAGTTTACATTCATCAGTGTAATCCAGTAGAACGAATGAGGGAATTTAGAGCATTAAAAACTTTGACAGAATTATCATTTAATGGGATGTTTAGGGTAAGAAAGAAAGAACTGGAAGCACTGGAAAACTCCTATTTTTTAAAATTTATCACAGTTAAAAACAAAAGTTATTTCAAGTGTTGGGTAATTTACTCACGAAACCACACTTCACATCTCTTACTGACATTGTCAGAACTTCTATATACACAAGGCACCAGGAAGTGGAGAAATAGTACCCATCACTCACTCAAACTCCTTAAAAAGTAGAATCAGTCATTCTTGAAGAAAAGTGGAACAAGTGGATCCCAGGCATAAACAGCTATTTGTTCCAAACCACTTCTGTCTGGACTGAATACAGTACATATTTAGATTTAGTTAATATTTCTTTCACTCAGTTACAAATTATACTACTGACACATGTAGACACACACTTCATACACCAGTTTAAGAACCACCTACAGCTTCTCACTTGGAAGACAAGGTCTCGTGCAGCCTAGCACTCAGGACACTAATGAAAAGGTGCAGGGGGATCAAGTCTCCATTTCTGGTTCTAGTGATGTCATTCATAAAGTTACTCCTTTGTGTCACCTTGTATCTCCTTTTTCAATTTGAATGATTAAGAAGCTGATATTTGAAAATCCAATTTTAACTTCCATCTCAGTTCAGTGAAGTCTTACGATGTTTTTTTGCCCAACTTTTAATAACAGAAAGCAGAACCAGCTAGTAGAGAAAGGTGACAAGGCTACAGATAGACTATGTGCTCTTTCGTTTTAATTGGCTTAATAGCTTGAATTTCCGTCGGTTTTTTCAGTATGCTTGTTATGAATAGTAGAGCCTGGTTCCTTTCACACCACCTGATTAGAAGTGGGAAGGCAAAGAAATGCTCTAAACACACACGGAGACATACTCCTTAATACATTAATCCAAATTCACTGAGTTACATTTTCTGTGCAGCCTGAGGAATCACTCTTTCTACACGGCATGTCCCTGCAGATATCAAATTGTAGGAGAGTTTACAGAGCTCTTGATAGTCACTTCTTTGGGTTTCTTTCCTTCCAAGGCACTAGATACTAATCTTAATGACTACCATACACATTTGCAAACTGATAAGCATTTTTAGCTTTGATCTCTTGCTAGCATCTCCCATCTTCCTTACAATTTAGAGCCATCCTCAGGCTATTAGTCATTCTAACTTCACATCTCAGTGCCATTTCTCTTCCTCTACTATGCCAATCCAGTAGAAATATGAGAACGAATGCAAGACAAAAAGTATTTTACAGTTACTTTCTGAACATCCTTCCCTCTTGACAGCTTCCATTTAGGGTTCAATTTGATGATATACCCTAAACAATGTCACCTGATTCTCTATCATAAAAGAGTGTATCATTATCACAATGGCATGACAGCTAACCCTGAGAAACCACACGTTATGATCAGGAGTGGCAGTACTGCTCCTCTGAAACCCTTGTAAACTCGTATGTTAGAAAAATAAACCCTTCCTTTCTCATTTTAGAACTTTTTTTCATGTTACTCCCCAGCCCTAGTCTGTGACCAAACAGCTACAATGCCCAACACGAGGAAGCAGAGAGGTGTGACAGATGAGTAGAGGACAATCACCTCAGCCCCCAGTGCAGCAGGATTATACAAAACCTGAAACTGCTGCACAACACGTCCTTGAGGGGTGGAGTAACAAAAGCTCTGCCTTCATCCCAGCCACACACTCTTACTCTTACTTTGCAACAGGTCCAAGGCATGAAGCCACCTGTGCTATTTTAACAGCAACTCATCAATACAAGTAAAAATCATAGAGAACAGAAGCACCCTCAGGTGGTTCTCTAGTGTTTAGTTTTGGGGTTTTGTTTGCCTTAAAAGTGATTTCAGTAGATGCAGAGTATTAAATGCTTGCTAGGACAGTTGATGGGGTAAGGGCAAAGTCTGGGAGCAAAGCCTGGACAAAAAAATGGCTCTCTGCAGAGGTAAGAACAGTAAGCTACTCCTATGGAGTCACAGCATTACATTAGTCTTTCCTACCACATAAAGTTTTGCTGCTCAAAGCTTTTTGCAATTGAGTTCCCACACCTTTTGGTCACACTTAGCTCATCTGTTTTCACAGTATCTTCACTGTGAGCTAATAAACAAAGGAAAAGAAAAAAAAAGCCTACTTTATTTACTCCTCCCCTTTGCTGTTCTTTAGAAGCAGAAGGAAACCTTTGTGAAAGGTTAGCACCACCTCATTCTCTTTCAGGTCCTTCCATAAAAGCTTTCTTTGTTACAAAAATACCAACAGCCAACAAGCCTTCCTTGCACTGAAACCACTGGCTACCACCCCGACTGTGAGTTAGTTTCCTCATGCTTTCCCTCCAGTCCTTCACACTTACTGTTCTGTGTTTAAGACCCTACCGCTCTGTGCTGCCACCTACTGACTATAAATAAAGCTTATTTGTTTTTATGAACAAACATTGGATGACTTTGGGAAAGAAGAAAAATCTCCAGGATAACTTCCTGAGTTACAGATTATCATACCTTTGTGTGACACTCACAGTATTTTTTCTTTTAGGCTGAAGCACGCTTGCCAAGTGAATTTTCTATTATTTAAAACAAATGCATTAGAACAGTTCAGGAAGTATCACGCTTTGTGAGGCAAAACGAATGTAATTTTAAAAGTAAACTAAATTAACAATAATCCTCTACTAAAAACGTCCAGCATCCATCCATAACTCTAAATTTTTCATTCCTCTCATACCAAATATTCTGTAAGAACAGCATGGTTACAGCAAATAATGTGACCGCTACCAGGGGAAAAATTTTTAACTCAGGGTCAGTTTTTTCCTCCTCTCAGCCAGCTCTGATCATCTTATCTTCGGAAGATTTATGACATAGTACGGCTGTCATCTGATCAGCACGGGCTTACTTTGTCTTAATTTCGTAATTCAGTTGCCTGGAAACTCTCAAGTACTTGGAACAAGAGATAAAACACAGTAGCCCTAGATTCTGTCTCTAGTGTGAATTAGCTACCAGAACCACATAATTCTGTTTCGTTTGAAAGGGTCTATGGGGTTTTTTTCAATAACAGTTTTTTTTTTTTAAGTTAACCTGAAGTCCAAACATTTACTTATCACAAAATAATGTGGTAGTATGGACTGACTTTTGAAAAAACACAGGAAACTGAACTCCTTAAACCACAAAACAACAAATACATAAATAACCTTCAAAGATGAATCATTTTTGAATTTCAGTGACACTAAAAAAAAGGTCACTAAATAACATTCAACTTTTCAGACTACAGCTATGTAGTCAGCTAAGCACGTGCAACAATCTTTCTCTGCCAAACATCAGTAAATTAAGCTGTAAAAGTATCTAGATAATAGCAAATATTTTCCATACGGCAAACCAAGGAAAGAAAACCTTGAGTGTGAACAACTGGTATCGTGTCCCATCCTGCCTCCTCATCCCTATTCCTTCTTTACAGATTTAAAAAAAAATACAAGTTTTGCCATAATTTTAGTTCTTCAGGCACCAAAAGGCCAGAAGAAATGTAAACAGAACTTCGAGTAAGACCTCTGCAAACATCAATGCAAGTCTGCACTCACACACCACAAATGCCACAGCAGCCATAGGAAAGCAAGCCTGGAGGCAGAAAGATTCTATCAAGAGATGCTATTTCACACAATTTGAATAAACCACTTTTAATTGCATCAGCAGTCTAATTACTTGCATTGTTTCCACCACAACAATCCCTACCACAACAAGTACACAAGAAAGTTGCATGACTTCACATCAGAATTACACCAAATTGAACTAAAATACAAGGAAAAGGAAGGAAAGGAAAATTTCCCAGTCTGGTTCATCACGGAGTCTGTAGATGAAGAACAAGGGCATTACACACAACATGCAAGCAAAAATAGGAGCAGAAAAATTAAACTGGCCTCCATCAAAACTACTGCAGGCCGTAACTCTAAAGCTTAGATAACTAAAAAAAGACAAATTATACTCCTCGGTGTCAGCAAAATTATTTCCTTGGTAGTCAGCAGAAAGGTATTTTCAGAACGTCTAAGTGGCTGTGGTAGTTGGGAACTGGCTTAAGATGACTCCACCCCTGGAAAGCCACCCAGTAACCAGGAGACAGCACTGCATGTTAACCCTTACCCCATGATGGCTCCCAGATCCCAGAGTGAGGGCAGCATGCTACACATGGGCCACCCACTCTGTGTGCAGAACCAAGACAATCCCCCAGAGAGGAAGGTGTCCAAGTGACCAAAGTTCTCAGCTTTCACTGTGGTGTTGGTGAAGCAGCTGCCCTGTGGGAGTGCTGCTTATGTTGTGGCTAACAGCCTAGGAACACCAGCACAAAGAAGTGGGAGATCCAGGTCCGCTGCCTTCTATCTCCGTGATGGAATTAAAATTCTTCAGACAACATACTAATCACCAGAACCACAGAAGAGTCTAAGAAGATATATGATCCATCCTTCGTACTGGAGAAGCAGGGTTCACATTCATCTCAGAACTGAAGAGTTAGGAAGCCTAAGAGAATATGACTGACTTAGCAGTTTCATTATTCTTCCAAAGTTCTGGTCTTTGCCAAGGTTATTTAAAATTTTCAAGCTTTTTATAGTGTTCAGTGTATTGGACAAAGAGTCAAAGTCAAAACAGTACTCTCCACCTTCCCAGTCGTTCCAACATGGCAATTAGCTAAATCTAAACAGTGAAAAAATTAAGGCACTAATGAGTGTACACAATGCATTTTACAACTGTTGAAGAATTTACTTTCTCAACTGTTCTCCTAGACAGAAGGAGTATTAGCTCTTAAAGCCCCTTCAGGCGGGGAAGACTGGAATAAGAAAGCATTCAGAGACATGGTATTATAAGGAGAGAGAGTTGTAACAGTTTCAGCCACTGAAAGTTTAAATCAATAAAAACTTCCCTTTGCGGGTTGAAAAACATCTTAAACGCTTGGGTGAAACAACACTACAAAACAGCAGCATGAACCAATATTTTAACAACTATTTGCTGGAGAAGTGGAGTGCAAAAAAGAACAGGGAAGGTTTGAGGTATGGAAAGGAGAAGAACAACCCACATTCTTTGCACTAAAACAAGTAAATACAATCTGCAAGAAATGCCAATGCCTCAGATACATATACACAAGACTGAGGTAACAAACACTCCATTTCTCTTAACTTCAATTGTACTTTTCACTGCTGTTCACCATCGCAGCCATTCAAAGACTGCTGTTACAGGAGCACGGTACAGCATTTCCACTAGGCAGTTAAATTCTAGTACTTGGCATAGTAATTTCCTGAAACAAATACCCATAATTAATGGCTGCGATCAGAAAACAGGTTCCCCAGAAACATTTGTACAAACTCCACATGCAACATTTACATAAGCCGTGGGAAGAAACCCTGGACCTCCTTCAAGGAAAACTGTATGACACAGCAGCACAAAGCTACCATGGTAATGTCCAACTGCCAGGTCTAATTGCATTTCATCAACCAATTCCAAAATGGATTTTAAAATCTGCTGCTTTATTACCATTTCCCCACTGGGAGTGCAGGATTGTTTGACAGTAATTCCCCACAATTACAGGCCCCACAGGTCTGCTGTGAATGAATTTCACACAGTGGTCTATGTATAAGACTTGAGGTCACAACCACAAGTTCATCCAAAATGCAGTGGGAGAAATTAGGAGAAGGGCACAGGATAGGGGGTTTCCATCTCCAAGAAACAGGATGAAGAAAATATTTAAACACTACCATGACATTTACAAATTAAGCACTTCTGCTTTTGAACTCTGAGGTCATGAATGTCTTTCTGCTGCCACCACTATAAATACAAGAGGTATTAAACGTGTTACCTTTATTATTTGTAGCTGAACCCCTTCGTCTGTTTGAGGGCCTTGAAAACAGCCACATATTGTCTCGATAATTCTATCAATTAGTTTTTTTCCTGGAGCTGTACTGTCTGGAGCATTCCCTGTCAAGTGCCCATACGCTATAAGTTTCTGGAGAGAAGAAAAATACCCATGTAAATGAGAGCTTAAAAAATTAAGCCAGCTTTTTGTTATAATAAATAAATAAATTCACTTGATAGTTCTAACTTGCACAGAATAATTAAAACAATACATTTTACCCCATGTATCATAAAACATCAAGGATTTTTTTTATATATCCTCCAGATTTATTCCATTTTCACTCAGCAACTGCTATACAAAGTTTGTCAGCAAGTTTAACATTAAAGGTTTTGTTCATTAATTAATGTTTTAAAACAAACAGGATTCTAAAAACTAACTCGCATCATGCAAGTCTTCAGATGTAGTCAACGCACAAATGTTTTCTATGCTGGATAAACCACCTGCAAATGCTTTCTATTTGAGCTACTAGCTAGTGTTCTATTTTTTAGGGTTTCTTCTGGTTTTAAGTGTTCTAGTATCCTTTGCTTTCCCTACGTCTTTAATACTTAGAAGTGGAGTTTATTACAAAACTAGTAAAATCCTCTTCTGAACATGTTAGGCACAAGAGTATTTGTAAATCCCCACGCTACACAGAGTAGCATCATGGTACAGGCATGACTGGAAATTGAGTTCACTGTTGGGCTGCTCTGGAGGAGTGAATGGCTAAATACAACGCTGCAGAATTTCTTCTGAAAACATTACAGGAGCCTCAGAGTTTTGAGAGACGAGACATCTTGAATCGAAAATATTTTACTGCAATTATAAATAGCATAAAATGAATTTGCTAATGCGATACCTGCTGTGTTAGTTCAACGTGTATTTAAACACACGAAAACAGGTAGCTGTACATAATAACCCAAACAGGTAACTGTCGTAATACATATAAACACAAAGAAACACATACATACACTCCATCATAAATAAGGCATACATTCATCTTTTATGAGAAATACATTCTATTTGGTTGTGTGTGCAATCAAGTAAAATAATAAAAACCCCATGACATTATTTATTACATATAACTGTATGCCCCTACAAAGCAACAGGATTTTATAGTTGATAGTTAAAGCTCATCTCCATACAGACCTGTAAACAATCTAGAGATGTACTGACAATCCTGGGGCACTTGGACTGGCATGCCAATTCAAATGGTAAGAAGTACTTGTCTGCTTCAATGAAGCTTGTCTTTGATTTCACAGGTGGAAGAGTGCTTGAACCAGACTTCGCTTCTCCATGAGGGGGACTAAACAGAATGACTGTATTAGAATACTGCAAAGTGATCGCATAAATAGTTCTCACCACCACCACATTTATGAATGAAATAAATATCAAGAAAATTAACATTAGGAAAGACTAACTTCTAACAACGGTAATACGTATTCTTAACACCTTTTATACTTCATGGCTCCTTTGTAGACCAGGCAAACTGACCTATTTGCACACTAAGTGGATATCCAGTGGTACCTGCTGGTTTGGAGGCATAGACTTGTTTCCCGTCAAATACCAAAAGACTGCCCTTACTAACTGGCAAAGGCAACAAACTAACAAAACAAAACAAAAACAAAACAAACAAAACAAACTGAGCCCTTATCTTAATCTCTGCTTCAGGTAACACCCCTTAATTTAAGAATTCAGTGGTTACCAGTGTATCTCTCTTGGGTAAAGTATCTGAAATGACTAACTGTACAAAAGCAAGAAAACTATGAGCTATTGAAGTTTTACTGATTACAGTACCTTTAGAAAGGTCATGCTCATTAATACTTACCACAAAAGGATAATTAAGAATGGGTCATTTTTTACCAATTTGAGTGCATCAACGCAGTTTGACTGTGGCTCAAAGCAAGATGTTCAGACTTTTCATTTCACAGTATAATTCATCACCTTTACATAAAGCATTCCTAACCTTTTTTATACACACATAGGGATCTCTAGGTAAAAGGTAAACTACACTGTCTTACACACACTTGATAAGCAGTATTAAAAATAAGTGCAAAATGTCATATTCTGTAGTGAAGGCTTACAGAATTCTTGCACTAATTCAAATAGATCTTTATAGAACAACTGCATTCAAATACAGCTCCTATGCATGTTGCTAATTAAATCAGATGCTTCAACAAATGCATTCAATTTCGTGTTCCTGAAGTAGAAGAATGAACTGCTAAGAGTTTATTATAAATCCAAAGCATGACTGCAGTCCCACACATTATGGAGTGGGCCTTAAACTAATCAATATAAATTAGTTTCAGCTTTTCAAGGAGCAGGCTGGATTGTCCTTCAGATGGTATCTTTCACCACACTGAAAGAGATCTTGTTTAGGTTGCTTAAAAAGGGCACCCAAATTCTAAGTCTTAAGAGTGAATAATTAGTATTAAGATGCTACTTTTTACTGATTAAATCTCTTTTGAAGGTTTAAAAATTTATCCCTACATATTTTTTTCTTGAATAAAAGCAGAGGTTTGTTTTTCTCTTGGATGAACAACTTTATTTATTGCCCTGTATTGTTTTGCTGGAAGCAGAGCTCTTTTGAACAATACCCTAATCAGGTAAGTTGCAGAGGAAGTACACGATTCTTCTATGTTTATAAACCTCTCTGACATTCCTATAAAAGCTTTACTCTGAGGAATGAAAGGGCAGTTATCTGCTGCTTATGTCTTATGACAAGACTGTTTCTCATCTAGTGATTACGTCCATTGAAACCATTAAAATTAAGTTAAAAAGAGCACTCTGGAAATAAACCCAGAATTGTTCAAAACTAGGAGCAAGCTGTGATGAGATTCTGAAAATGAAGAACCTATGCCACAGCAAGCTTCTGCATAAGCCTGGAGCGTCTCTTAATTCTCTTAACTGAAAGCTATTTTAAAATGAGCAAGATATTAAATATGGAAGATGATGCACATTTGTCTCTGGAAAAGCAACTCGGTAAGCTCATCACACTGCTGATAATGTAAGGGAAGGGCATAGCAGGGAGGGGAGAAGAGAAACTCAAAAGGACTTTTCTTTTTAATGTCAGTGAATTGCTTCTAAACCCAGAAACTATGCCCAAAACTTTCTTCCACCAAAGCATCTACAAAGCATGGGAATGATGAAATATACTGATATTTATGTATTAGACATAGAAAAAGGCTAAGGTATATATCAAACAATGGATTTGGAAAATTATTTTGGCAGCATTTGCTGTGTAATGGTTACATAAATCAGCTTGTACTTTTCTATTCCCTTCCCCTCCACCCCACTACCAAATACCAGTTCTGTTTAAAAAACAAATAGCAGAACAAAAGGATCTGTTTTCCATGCAAAATTTCTAGAGAGTTGAAATGATCTACTCTTCAGTGCATTCCACGTAAACTGAGATCAGTTACCTTGAACAGGGACTGGAAAAATTTTAAGACTCATCATTAGAAATCTCTTTAGATTTAATATCATTAATATTAGCTAAGCTACCTCCTGCTTACAGAAGTTAGAACCTGAAAGTAATTTAATAGACTAAGAAGTTTCTCTATTCTAGGGCCTAGAAAAACAGTATTTTCTACTGCACCTAAAAAATTTGACTCTACAGTAAGAATAGAGGAGTCCATTCACAATTTCCAAGTCCAGCAGAGCCTTCACAGCAGCAAAAGGCTACTGGCAAAATAAAGACAGCACTGAAGAAATCAAAATCTATTTAGAAAACACACATAGGAAGATAAGACATACACATTCTACTGCTCAAAAAATCACAACTTCAGACATTAATAGGACAGAAATTATGCACCTGAAGTTCAGAAATGGCTCAACCATATTTGTATAAATGATTTTTATTCTGTGGTCTCATTAGTTTTAACATGGTATTTAACTACAGGACCAGATATTACTTTTCCTTATTCAGTGCCCAGAACAGATATCTCTCACTGAATATTTAACGTAAAGCATTTTTTCTTATCATACTTTACAATGTGGACTTCTGCTTTATTTATACCACTCTAAGAAAAACCTATTATAAATTTGCATTATTACTTTCTGTCTGAGACAATCTTGTAGTGCTGGATGCAACATTTTCTAAACACTACATAAATATTAAATTTATTTTTACAATCTTACTATGAGCTCATTGTATTGACTTTATTTTCTGGTGGAAAGCAAAGCACAGTCTCAATCAGACGCACCCACTAAGTTTTATGTGCCCAATTCGGTAAGCTGCAAGACCAAATTTTTCAGCATATTTGATATTAAATTTTCTTTTACATCTTCTGAAACAAAGTTCCCACTGACTTTATTCCAGCTAGAAGTGATTCTATTTTCCAAACCAAAATTGTAGATTTCTGCTCAAATATCCAGGAGATGAAACAGAAATCATTAGCATCCAATTCTGACAGCTGTGGTTTAAATGATTTGCCCAAAACCGAAATCCAGTTACAGGGCAGAACAGAGAGCCCTAAGCAGCACCCAGGTGCCTAGGAACATTTTCATCCTCAGTTTCACCCACTGATCCAATTCTTTCAACAAGTGGTATGAATAGTCTTCACCACGTGGCCCTGACTCAGAGTTAGCAATGTACACTGGATGAGGAAGATGATCCTGTGGAACATGTTATGAAACACCAATAACAGATTCCACAACTTAGCAATACTTAAAAGTTTGTTGACAGCAAAAGACTGCTGAATGTCAGGTTTTGGTTTTATCTTCACTTGTAGAGGAACTGCCTCAACAAATCTGCACCTGTTCCCTAACAAGGTCCCTTCCAGACACTATCTTTTCCAGTTATATTATTTTTTCTCTGCTCATTCCCACTTCCTCACCCCAATCTCCTCCCCTTGATCACTCACTTCAAGTCTTTTATCTGCATTCTTCCCCCTTTTCTGAATCAACTTCAAGGCTCTTCCATCAATACACTGAAAGAAATTTCTGTGCCATCCACAAAGAACTCTTCCAACTCTGATCCCCATTTCCTACGCTCCCTGGCCAGACAGTACCACCCTACTCCCTTCTAAGCTACCTCCTGCTGCTTCTCCCAAGCCTTGTACCTTGCACCAGAACAGCCAGTCACATAAAGCAGCAGTATCTGTACATTTCCAGATACCACCCACCACCCAAAATATGTTGAAAATGCTTTTCAAAGAGAGGCCATACTCCCCGTGCAGAATAAGTATAGTAGACATTTTAAGATGTAAAAAGCACTAGCACTTAATATGATGAACTACCACATACCTTTGCTTTTCTGTTTCAGCTTTTATTTCCTCTGTAAAATGAAACAAAGGCATAGTTAGAGAATCAATTAGTTAGAATGGTATCATAAGCACATATATAAAATTAAATAACAGAAAACTACTGGAAAGCAAAACTATTTAGGCAAACATTTAAAACCAAGATTATTATAAAACGGAAAACACATGTTTACAGTTTTGTAAGTATCTCTACTCTCCACCTGCACTGATTGCAAACTGTATCATAACTACTTTGCAAATCTATATTCAAAACTGGATGCTTAAATTTGCATCCAGTCATGCCAGCTAAATAGCACGTCCCTGGAATGCTTCTGTGAAGACACTGGCCAGCTCTTTTCACAGCTGACGTATATAGAAGTAATAAGGAAAACACAAATATTATTTATACTATGAATTTACCCATAAAGGATATAAAGTATATACTGCTTGATAAACACGGATTATACAGAAACACAACCAAACAATCCACCACTGCTAGTTCTTATATGAAATCTTAATGACCAATTATTACCCTTGGTTTTAAACAGTGTTAGATACCACAGTAATGACTAAGGGAGAGGAAAAAATTCTGTAGTGCCACTATTTCACACTATTTTAAAATATATTATAACAGAAGGATGAATAGTTGAATGCTTTTGGCAAACATGTTAAGCAATTTTTAAACCACACATTTTCAAAATAATTTTAAATTACTGGAACTAATTTTAGGAAACATCTTTGATTCAAGACTAGTCTTGTCTATTCTCTAGTCATTTTGCATGCTTAAATCTTAGAGAATTTCATGAAGCCTAGGTTTTCCAGTGCTGAAGCAACATATACTAGAAATAAACTGTACAAGATCAAGAATGAATATATGTGTGTGTGTTTTTTAAGAAATCCTCTCAGGAGATGTATTCCAATATTAAGTTCTGCTTAAACACGCAAAACCATAATCAACTAAACCAAACACTTTACTTTGATTTTTGTATATAAGCCTTAAACTAGTGGCATGGATTAATTCTGACAAAAAACACACCAACTTAATATTTCTAACTAAGCTCCCATGCAGGAAAAGCACACTTTGTCTGCATCTTGTCCTTCATTTACCATTCCATACAGTAATACTGATTCACTTGCCTAACACAGGTTCGCATGCTTGGTGTTTTATAACAAATCACTAGCAGCAAGTATGTTTACTAGCTGACTTTCCCAACATTGAGAAAACTGAACATATGGAATGAACACCAACTTAAAATCTACATCTGATTTCTGGTAAGACTGTTCATATTTACCCCCACTAAGCCCCATACGTTAGCAGGTCAGTGGTTCATTCCAGAAACAGCTACTCCAGAAGTTGATCAAATCTGGGCTACCCAGGACTAGACAAAACATGAAAATAATTCCATATTCTAGACACTAAGCATCCCTCAATAAGTAGCAATAAGAACAATAAGACTCATAGTCAGCAATGTTTCAGTAAAGTATACCTTCCTCACACATTATGACATTCAATTCTTTTACTCGCTTGAAGACAAATTCCTGACCAACAGAAAGGATAGGAAACTCTCTTCCCCCCTTCCAGCATCTTCACAGCTTCCATTATTTTACCTCCCACTTTAGCATTCACACCCAGGAACTCTGCTGCCTGAGATAATCTGAAGTCTATCCATCAAACAACATTATCGACCAACAGATAAAACTAAATGGCTTCCAAGTTTAAAGCTTCCAACAAAACTGACCAGAGGTAAAAAGCTTATAGAAGTGTCAATCTAATTAAATGTTACTGCCATTTCAAGCAACATTGCATAAGTCTATTAATATGAAACTACTGATTTTATAACCTTTGTTAAACAAAAAGAAAGGTTCTTACAATGGCCGACATCAATTGTTTTTAAAAGACTAAAATATTCATAATTGCAGAGAAGCATGATATGATACTATTAGTATGAATGAGGTAGAACAGAAGACTTGAACTTTACTTTTACCCTTGAGAATAGAGAAAAACTAATTTCTTTCACTGTCTGATTGCTCCCTCCGCTCTTCACGCCAGAACACAAGTTAATCACAGTACAATTTCACAGTCATGTATCAACCACATCCAGTAGCAAGCATACAAAAATTCAAGAAGTATTATCAGCAGAAAACCAGATTATAATAAAGGTAACTAACAATTCTCATGCTAGATAAATAATCTGTTAAAGGCAGATGAACCAGAACACTGACTGATGCATTCTTTTAAATGCGAAAAAGTAATCCCTGCAGAATTAAAAATTAGCTAGAAAAGAAAGACGAAGCCAGGCTTGAAAACATAGGCTGCTTCCTTATTTTGCTCTCCCTCTCTCCGAACACACAACCAAAACTGCAACACAGAGGATCTAAGAGCTGGAAAATCTTATTATCTCAGAACCACCATTCTTTCTGGGAGGGAAGAAATAAAGAATATGTAAGATGCTGAAACAGAGGATGAAAACTCTAGGGAAAGACAACAGCTTCCTCTGTATTATCTGTGATGTAAACACAGAATTACTATGAAAAGCAGCTCAGATTATTCTATGGTACTGAAACAACCATGTGTCCTAAAACAGAACTAATTGTAATTATCTAAACGTGCAGCAGAACTGACAAAATAAACCCTTTCTGAATCTCCCATTCACACAGAGGTCCAGCAGACCTCTTTATACATCTCTATTATTATTAGAATTAATGGAAATACACGAAGCTCTTGCACACAGAAGCTAGAGCTGATCAAACAGATCCATTATTTTGCAGTTTTACAACCGTATGCATCAACTGTTTCACCAAGCAGGTAAAATGAGTCATGTACATGAGTTTCAACATAATTTTCTATTTCCTCTACACTTCTACAGACCATCATAATTTCAAAGAAATCTCTGAAAATGTCCAAGACCTTTGTTGTTGGTTTTGGCTGGGCTACAGCTAATTTTCTTCGCAGTAGGTTGTATATGCTGCTGTGTTTTGGGTTTGTGCTGGAAATGCTGTTGATAATTCAGGAATGTTTTAGCTATTGTTGAGCAGTGCTTACTGAGTCAAGGCGTTTTTCAGTTTCTCACTCCACCCCACCAGTGAGCAGGCTGGGGATACCCACGGAGTTGGGAGAAGACATAGCCACAACAACCAAAACCTACAAGACCACAGGGCTATTCCATTCCACTGGGTGTCATGCTCAGCAATAAAAAATTGCGGCATGGGGAAGGGAGTGTGTGTGCAGCTGGCCTGTTGCTGCTTGGGGACTGGCTGATAATTGGTCACCTGCTGGTGAGCCACTGCTTTTTTTTCTACCACACACGTGTCTTGGATTTTTCTTTTTTTTTATTAACCTGTCTTTATCTCGACCCAAAGTTTTTGCACTTTTACCCTTCCAGTTCTCTCTTTGATACAAGCCAGTGAGAGGCTGTGTAGGGCTTAGTTGCTAGCCAGAGATAAACCACAACAGGCATCCATAATTTCATTCTCACCTCTCTAGCTTTAATTCACTACTTTAACATGTTATTTGAACACTTTTCTTTACCCTCTTCAGACTGCTAATAGTTTTTAGCATAAAAAAACCAAACTAGTTTCCAGTTTTCTCTTTCTTCCTTTAACACCTTATAACCAGCTAATTTCATTTGCAACTATAAAATCAACAAATCTCTCTGTAATGACAGCGAATAACACCAAACAGCAACATCAAAATGGACAAGTAGGTCAAGCAGGTGCTGTGGGCAATACTGGATTATAACACTGAACGAAACTCCAGTTTAAGACCAATTCACTGTTTACCCTGCCGTATCGAATTCAAAGTATGATTCAGACCTTAACTACCTCGAAGGACATCTCTAATAACCTAAATTTCAAATGGGTATCTTTAGGTATTATCTCCTTCTGGTTACCTAAATATGCTGTCATACTAAGTGAAGTATAAATATTCTAGAGTTATACTTTGGCACAAGTCATGGATAACATTCTCATTGAGTAAGGAATAATTAAACTGTTGCCTTTATGAACGCTACACAGAGCTGAGTTCTATGATATCAATACCAAACTGTACATTAGATTACAAGAGAGAGAATTCTTATGGAACTTTCTATCGGGAAAAATGCAAACTATTTACCATAAAGTGGAAAAATACTTTACAAGTTCATTACAAAATATGATACTAGGTAAACCCCACACATCCAGAAGTATTTAATACATCTCTCATTCTGTTTTTCCATTCTTGCATCAGAATTTTATGCAAGAACAAGTACACATTACATTCCCATAATACTGTATTCTAAGCAGATGATGCTACCCGCCAGAGAAGCACATGCATAATTCTCAATTCCACAAGGATCTGCATATCTAAAGCCCAATATTCATTGTAAGCATCAGAATAAACGTTTATTAAATATATAATGAATTCAAGACAGTAAGCAGTCGCATTTTAAAGAACTGTAACCATCCTGGGTAACCAGAAAGTAGAACCATCCAAAGCAGCACAGGCTGCAATACTTCAGGAAACGAGTCAATGTTTGGAGTTCGCATGACTTATACTACAAAAGACTACTGCGACAAGGAAGCAATTTGCATGCAATTCTTTTAAGTCAAAGCAGGTGGATAAGATCCAAGGAACAAGCAGAGAAGATGAATTCAAATTATATCGCTATCTATATTAAAAAAAAAGTGACATCCAATTAAAACATTAAAGCTTTGCTTGAATTGACTTCGCCTGTATTCTTCCATCCAAGTATTCTAGTGACCGTCTCTAGTATCTGGAGATTAGATGGCAATCTTTAGTTGCCAATATTGTGGCAACTAAAGAACCCCAAATTTTTCTTCATTAACAATACTGACAATGTCCTTCTCCATGTCAAGATATACAAAAACTCTGTAAGGTAAAACTAGAAATACCATATTTATTTGAAGATTACTTTAATTAACTACACTCCCAACTGCATAATAAGATTATTACACATATGGTAACAGTTTAATTTAAAAAGAGTACCAAGTTTGAACTTACAGTAGTAAAGCCATATAAATCTGACAGTAACAAAAAACCCAATTTCTCCCTCAATGAGAGGAAATGCCAAACAGATCATGCTGAGTACATTCTCCCCCAAGAAGAACCCAACTGGTTTATTAGAATATACTTCTTAGGAAATATCTGAAACTTACTTCTTTTCTGTATATCTGTTAGCTTTAAGCAGTGTCAAAAAGTCTCTTGCCTATTCAGCTGAAGTAAGGAAGTACTAACACCCAAAAGCCACTAAAAGACTTCAGAGAAACACTAAAATAATTACATCTAAGGAGTCCAAATAATGGAACTGGAGAAACATACAGCTGTTTTTAACTCAAGCTCCGCTGCACTAAAAAAATGATGATCCAGAGATGCTCTCTGTAAGCAACTTCTGCTAAGTCAGTACATCTAAGAAAAAACAGTAAGTTTATGTAAAAACACATGCTGCAAATTTAGCACTTGCTTTTACCCAAACATTGTCCCTAACATCTAAACCGCTTAAACATCTTCCACAAAGCTTAAGATTTGCCAAGAAACAGTGTCCAGAACATACACAGATTTTCTTGATGCTTCCAGCTGACCACTCTTCTTGCTCCCATAGAGCCTTTGTCTCACTGCATCTGAACTGTGAACTACCCTAGTTTCAGTATGCTTCCTTGCGCTGAGGAGGTACGGCGAACTGTCAAACTCAGATCATGGTATTTTCCTCTCCTATTTCTTTTCTTAACTGTAGCAGTTAAATTAACTACTAAGGTAGACGTGTGATTAACTTCAGTAACTTTTAATACACCTATCTGCAATGTCAATGGGTATCAGTGTATGCAATAGAAAACAGACAGAAAACGAAAGCTTTATAAAAAGCATCACTGGGATCTCAAACCAGCACAGAATAACTAGTTTAGTATAACACTGTACTAATCTATTCCCCTAGATTATCACATCAGGTTGACCTGCCTAAAACTGCTAATAGTGTATGCAAATTCATTACAGGAAGATGTACTGAAGAAGTACTGAAATGATCAGTATTTTGGGTAGCCTGCAGAACAAACCACTCATTATGAAAGCTGAAATTGTTTCTTAAATGGAATTCCCAAGACACGTATCACAGCACTACGTCTTCCTCTAAATCCTATAAATAGCCTTTTCCGTCATACCTTCCAGGATGCACAGAGATCTCCCCTCCCTTCCCTCAAACCCTCTTCAACATAGTGTCTAGAAAATGGACAAAAAAAGCCTATTTTTGGGAGTCCAAGAAGAGGCTGATGGTGGCACTAGGCCTTTAGGGCGCAGTTTTTGTTCTGTTTTAATCCAGCTAACCTAAAGAAAAATGGGATTGAAAGAAATGCAGATGCAAGTGCAAACACAATATAGCATCGAAGTGTGAATTTTACCTGTGTACATTCTCTCCACTGTAAAATACCATGCGTTTTTCTTCTCTCTCAAAATTCCTGAGCCCAGACTTTAGCACAGGCCTTCAGTTATAGTTCATTCACACATCTGTACAACTGCTGGTTCTTGCTAGGGGTTCTTGCTGGGGTTAATTACCTTCTCATTACACCTAGTTTTCTCTGTTTATAAAATTATAGCTCACATAGCTATGGCACAGGGACAGAAAACAGCAAAGTTCTGTACAGATTTAAGAAAATCGCTGCTATGGTCTTCATTCAGCATTTATGTAATAGGAAATAATTCTTGTACAGAAAAATAAAAGAGCCTCAGGAGTATATCTGAATGCTTCCACTTGCTTTCCATTCCAAAATATTATACTGTTGCAACTTCATGTTTACAGGTATCAAAGGAGTAACCAAGGAAGCAGACTAATCAACACTATTTAAGAAGCAGCATTCCAAACAAACAGCAATTATGTTTTGAGTCGGATAACTCTTGATGAAATTCTGTGTAAATCCTCCTTGTTGTGCTCTACAAAATTTTGAAACCCTCTAATCAAGTGAAATGCTAAGTTACATCTCATCATCTTTGAAAAACACGGAGAAGTAACCTTTGAATCATGTAGAGAAATATTTACATGTACATACACAGAAAGTAAAAACTCAAAAATAACAAATACAGACTTTGGTAAGGTGCTTCAACTTTAGATGACACTAATTCCTTTGAAGAGTGCTAATACAGGAAAGGAACGATATCCATTGTTACTTCCCAAGCCGTATTTTCTGATACGCTACACATTCGCAGCAAATCCTGTCAAAGTGTTTCTCTACTTTTATATCTGCCCTTCAAAAGTCATTATGTCTCATGGTCCTTGCTGTTTTTTTTTTTTTAATCACTGAAACAATCTTCTCTTCTATTCTCAGTTTTCTTTTTAGCCATTTTTAGATGGCACTAATACAGCACTACAGCTTCTCCCCAGCCCTGTTCACAATACACCATTCAGGAATATGCAACTCTGGTGTAAATTTAGAAACCTGAATGCACGACCTGTCTTGATTCAGTAAAAACTTACTACCTGCTCCTTCAGTTTATTAGATATGACATTTTCAAACACAGAATCACTGGCAAATCTATACAAAAGCAGAAACTACTCTAGTGGCCTCATCCTCCTTAAAATTAATTCACAATAATTCAGTCCAGTGGGGTTTTATAACTGGATTTCCTGTAATAATCCTTCTATTTGCTAAACCAAGTTGAGACTACTGTCAAGTTGCTTCACTACTTGAGGAGTGGTGACACACATATAGGTCACACACTACCAAGGATAACTGAACTGCAGTCATTCTTAGTAGCATTTATTTTCTAACATGTGGCTGAAAAGCTCGTTTCCTACAGCAGTAAATCCCTCTGCTTCCCCTCATTACTATGGGTCCTCATTCTTTATTAAATCTACAGCAAACTCCCAGCTACATCCAAATTTGTGTTTTTTCTTAGATCAATATCCAAGAATGGAAACAGACTTTTTATTTACCACTTTAAACAGTTACAAGAGGATAGCCATGTGCACTTAGTTTAATCAAACAGGGCATACTTTTCAAATACCTTGTTCCACTCTTTTGGCACCTCTTCTCACAACCTCTGTGAATCGGTTTCATGCTCAGAACTGGTGGCACAAATTGCTGAAAAGGTCCATTAACATAAAAGCAGTTTGGTTGCTTACCAAATACACAGTCACCTAACAAGACTATAAAAAAGGATCTTGCCTAGAGAGACAGTTTTCCAATGTGCTTTAATCCAGTCTATCTTGAGGGTGACCACCAAGAAAAGTGGTTCCTCCTATTCCACTGTCTGTCTGTGAGTATTTGCAAACTCCTTATACAATAGCTACCAAGGCATTGCGTTTAAATAGCCTGACAATTTTAGTTTACATTGGATCAGAGAGCTATTTCAACTCACTGTAGATCTGCATGATCCTGAGTTGCCACACCTCATGTGCATCACATGTTTCAGGAAGGAAAAGCCAGAACAGAATTGCTCATTGCAGTATACACCAAAAAATGCCCTGGACTAAGTATACTGCAAAACCCTATGAAGTTTATTTTACCCACTATGTTTCATCAACATCACTGCTATGTTTATAATGAAGTAAAGGCTTGACAGGACAATAATGTTTCTTTATCACATAAGGGGGAGAAAGCCTGCAGCTGTATATTCTTCTTCATATTCACAATGTGTATAGCTTTTCTGACTCTTCTTTCTCATGTCGCGTATTAAAACACTTGTGAGTCGTGTAAATTCAGATTCCATAGGCTACAACCCCAGCAACACAGCAACAGCTATTCAAATGGAGACAGGTAGCACATTTTGAAAACAGCATAAACTAACTTCACTCAGATATTTTTATTACTTTTTTGTATTTTTTGCTGCTTAAAGAAGGTAGCACACGTGTGCTATGCACACAAATGAGTCAACTACTACTCAGAACAAAGCAACACTATTCAGCAAGAAAAACTTACAATGCTGTTCAGTGTGTTGAGCAGCAAAATATCAGTTGCTACTTAACATCTCTTTCCTCCTGGCTGCATCATCCATCTGTATTAAGCCAGTACAATGGTCTTGCACACCTGCTATAGAATTGCAGAGAGACTTTACTAGTTTAAAAGCAACAAAGTAAAACTGGATTAAGAACATAAATGTTGACATTTTTAACTTAACAACATAGATGAGTTCCTACACCTGGTTTTACCATGTGGTGAAGGGTAGGATGGGGAAGAAAACAAACGCTTTACCCAGTACTACTGCTGCTGGCGGATATATGGGCTGTTAAGTTATAACAGATTGGAGTAACAGAACAAAAAATGAAATTCAATGTAGAAACATGAAAATGTGCGTTAAGGGAGGTCATTTATTTCTTTAGTAAAGAATATGAAAGGACAAAATACTGCAGAGAAACACCAAAATAAGACAGACCACCTACATGAGTTTGAACAAAGGGTACACTACAATTATTTAGGTCCAAATAACTACAATTTTTTAAAAAAGCCATTTCACCAAGTGCAACCAGTATACAGATTAGTATACAAAAAGATTCTTACCAGTGTCTCTCATGAAAATAGCATATGCTGGACTAAGAAAAGCACTGCAAGTCTTTGGAGACAAACAGACAAAACAAAACCTAAACGAACCATAAAAAGCAGCTTCTCTGCCTCAGGAATTGATTTTTCAAATATTCTTGAAAAGCACCATAACTGCCATCTAAGTAACACATAACAAAGAAACTGACTACCAATCATAAATTCTGTAACATAGTGATTATAATCAGCATAATTCTCGTCAGAAGTGAGACTTTATTTACGCCACCTCTGTCACTGCAACCCAACATGACAAAGCACTCTGTGTGAATTCCTGCAAACACCTGTAACCCCCCTAAAAAGAGCTGGGAATCCACTAATTGAATTAAGTTCCAAATTTAAGGTAGGGGGGCAAGGTTAAGCCTCAAAGGATGATAGAATTTAATGGTCTGAAGTAATATGTAACTCCACCAGTTTCTCTAGAATACTTCACGCAAGATAACGGGACTCAACCCAGCTCTTGTTTACCTGAGTCAACTGATGGCACACATTAGTCTGTCAGCTTATTCATCAAAGAGAGAACAGAGTAAAAAAATCAAGACAGACAGAAATTCTCTACAGTGTATCCTGCAGAGTCTCAATACATCCAGTTCTCCCATCAGTTTTCTCAAGCACTCATTACTTCACTTGATTGAGTATTTGTTCCAGTCAGCAGAATTGTAGCTTACACTGCATACAAGAGCAGGGCTGCAGACACTCTCCAAGTATGGTAGGTTTATGCTTCCTCCAAGCCACAAGCAAACCAGTAGCTCTGTTGTTTAAAATTGTGAAGCATGTTTGCCTATTTCTAGAGAATGCAAATCATCGATATATCTTGATTTGCCACAGCAGCTTGATACGTAGCCTTCTGAAATTTAGAAAAGTCAAAAGCAGCCTCAGTTCTTCTTCCGCAAACTTAAAGCAACATAACTGATGATATATAACATTTCTGGTAAAAGTCATCAGATATGAAATGTACTATCACGTCTTACAAAGCAAACAAGCTTGTGGTAACGCACGTTGTGGCTTTTCAAAACAGGTTTGGCTTCCTCTCTTTCCGCTCCTTTAACTGAACAGCTTATTTTCCCTCATTAATCAAAAACTCAAGCACATTCTTCTGCTTGGTAAAGTGTTGGTTTCTGTCAAAAAATAATAACAATAATTTTAAAAATATATATGTATATATGTCAGAGGTGGAAACAAATTTTGCAGACACAAGATTACATTTGAAATAGGGAAAGCATTTTTAATCAATTCATTTCCACCTGCCTGAAAAAGCTTATCTGTAATGAAATATATCCAGAACAAAATCCCGTGATTTGTATCTCATCTGAAGGGACACAAAGAGCTTCTCTCTGAAGACCATATTTAAGTTTGACCTTTAAGTTCAAAGCAGGCAAACATGAGCAGTCTGACTCAAAAAAAATCAAAGACCTGATAGTATGAAATTATCTCACCCCTCTGCAATGTAATTGCTGGATTCTTCCACCATATCCATCCCTATAAGAGAGACATTTCTGCACACTTACTTGCAGTCAAGCAATGCAATAAATAGAAGGCTTAACAGAAACAAGTCTCTTCAGTATCTGACTAACTCTTAGAATGTAATTACCATTTTAATTGTTTGCATTTACTACTGAAGAAGTATCCCAACCAGTCAATTCAACCTACATTTAGAAACACAAAATGTTGCATTCCATCTAGGATTCAGTTTGACATATATGATGCTTCTCCCTGCATGTTTTCATGCATGCTGTCTGCCGAACGTC
Organism: Cnemophilus loriae; assembly: GCA_013397755.1. NCBI lineage: Eukaryota > Metazoa > Chordata > Aves > Passeriformes > Corvidae > Cnemophilus > Cnemophilus loriae. The sequence continues at coordinate 204,826 of VZTF01000012.1, forward strand.
TTATAAATCCAAGTTATCACTGCAATCATGAGCTGAAGAAGCTGTGCAGCAGATGGACCAGGACGTCTGCTTCAGCATTTGCCCAAGCATTCTCCAAAGCCAACAGAGAGCTGAACAATAATTATGGAATACAGGAGATGAGATACATATGAAGGCCCCTAATCTTAAGCATTTTACTCTTCAACTGTGTCCTGCTTCAAGAGGTTATGCTCTCCTAACAGCATGAACGACATAGTAACAAAACTAGCAGATAACACGAATTTAGTAAGTCACAAAGCCAGTTTCTCAATTTCTCCTCAGCACCAATACTCTCATATTTTAATAACAGTATTACAGTTGTATACATAAAGTGTTGCAGTTACATAAACTCACAGAAACTCAAAAGAAACTAAAACTATTTTCACTTATGTACTTGGATTCTTTATAAATCAAAATTTTAAGGCCTAACCAAACCTAACTCGGAAAGATCAAGCTACAGTGTATTTTGCAATAGTCAAGCACTCCTTGTGTTATACAAGCATTCTGTTCTTCCTACTTCAGATACACTAATTCTAGAATTAAACTTTGCATGTAGGTGTAAAAAGCTGTGTTGTATCTTCAGTTCATGATGCCATTCTCAGAACACCAGTATTTTCAATCATCGTTTCATATCATGAGACAGGAGTTTGTATGCACAAATTTGTAGTCCATTTAGTTAAGAAGAAAAATTTATTTTTTCTTTGTAGCTAACCATGCATTTTAATATATAAATAAAAAACCAGAATATAGTTTTGAACTTTTGTACTACCCAGCTCACACGTTATTTCACCATAAAATGCAGACATAGCAGAAAAATACATTTCAAACAAGAGGAATGAAGGCATCTAATAAAGTTTGATGGACAACAAATGTTTCATGAAATACATAAGCAGATCAGTGTCCAAAGATGAAAACAAAAACAGAGCAACCTTATCCCAGATTTTTAAATAAAGTTCATGAGAGCTGGGAACAAACCCAGAAATTAAATCTAAAAATATCTACAGTATATTAATAATATCTAAAAGTATCGACAGAAAGATACAAGAACAGCAAGTTTTTCTTAAACCCTTGATATCCAGTCTTCATTTTGCTTCCAGGAATGGCCAACAGCATATGCTCAAGTAAATGCAGATTACAAAAGCAGGGCAGGAATGCTGCAATAGTTCCCTCCTACCAGTATTTAGCCATCTGTGGCTTATACTCTTCCTGTACAGAGACTGTTCCTACAGGTTTGACAACCCTTCTTAAATTTTCACTTAATCACTTTTCAAACCATTTTAACTTTTGGGATGAATGTAATTACAAGCTGCAGGAAGAAGCTTGTTTTTGCTTTACTTAAATAAGCTGTATTCTTCACAGGATCTCTGTATCTGCATTACAAGAAATTACAATCAATTATTCTCTCTTCATGTCTATGCCACTTACAATTTTACAAGCTTCCGTTACATCCATGTCTCATTTCTTTCCCCTTCAGGGAACAAGCAGCATAGTCTGCTTGATCACCTCTGGAAGACATTCCACACTTTCAATCATCCTTGTTGACTTCTGCATCAAGAAGGCAGCAGAGAGCAAAACTGCACATGGAACACACAGTATCTTTATAAAGCAGCCTAACAGCTTCATTTTTTTTCTCCATTGTTTTCATATTTGTCTTTTTGACAAAGGAATCAATATTTTAATGGAATCAGTCACAGTAATTCAAATGCCACACACCCTCTTGACAGATATGTCTTACTGAGAGCCATATTTGTGCACCCACAATTTTGACCAGTTTCCTGCTCCATATAGGTCAGTTTCCATTTAGGAGCACCCAACCAGTGCACTTTGATCAAGGAGTGGGTCAATACAGCTCAACTGCTGGCTTTAGCAGGTTGTTTTCACTCTGTTAAGTATTTTCCTTAATTAACCTTTTTAACCTCACCACTCACCCCAAACCACCACAAATCTCTACAGAACTGAAATACCTTTCTATAGGGAAAACAGAATATGTAATCCTTGAGAGCTCGGTACCTTCAGGAACCTTGGGTGAGCAACCTGGTTGAGGTTCACTGTAGAACTGATTGATTACCTTACACTTATCTATACACTCAATGACTCTACCCTGCAGATTTGGGACAGTAGGTTTCCCCCCAGAGAAGTCCACACCGGTTCTTCCTCACCACTGCACACATACCCATTCTGTTCCCACTAGCTTTATTCTTTGCTACAGTTCAGACTTGCCAGGCTGAAGTTCTCAAGATTTCTTCATCCCTCCCACTCTTGGCACTTTAAAAAAAAACCAAAAAAACCAACAACAAACCACTGGCTCCAGTCACATTTAGTACCTCCCATTCCTTTGTCAGCAATTAACGACATTTAAGTCTTACATGCTCTATTAAACACTCCTAATCCTAGCAAGTTAATAGGATCTTTAGTTTAAATTTCAAATTGGGATTTTTTTTCCCCAAGTCATTCATTTTAACTCCTCTATAGGAAACTTCCATAAACAGCAAAAAGGTAAATAATGTATTTTCATCTTCTTCAGTATCTTTATATTCCCTAAATACTTTTGTGATAGTGTTATCACTTAGAAGCAATATGGATATGGGTGTGTTTTCTTTGCTATTTGCTCATACCGGCTTTATCACAAAGCTTTGACAAGCTTTTATCAATAGCTGATATCCACTAAATGCTAACAAAACACCTGACAAACAATCAGCTCTAAGCATCTTGTTCCCCTTTTTGATCCCTCGATCTTGTATTACTCTTTTTGAAAAAAAAACAAAACATGGTCTTTAGTGAGTTTTTTTCATGACTGCTATGAAGCTGAATTTGAGACTATGTTTAAGCATACAATGATGAGATTGCTCACTATTACAGATGAGCTCTTCAGTTGCTACATCTTAAACCAACTCTTGGGTACTGCTCAAGAATGACACAAGAGCTGCTCAATACATCTTAACTCAATGTTACCTGCCAACGCAGTTGAATGTTTTTACCTACCATGACTAAGCCTTCTGTCAAGTACAGCAAATTAAACATTCATACCTTCATAATTAATGCTATGGAATTAAGAATTTTCCACAAATTATCCCTTCTCATTCCTGGCCTAAGACAGCAGCCTCATTTTAAAACCACTAATACTTTCTCAGCTGACTATTTTTAAAGACGTCCAGCATTCATATACAAGCAAGCATACATTCCTTTTTGACAGTTACCTATTGATGAAACTATTTCTTGAGACTTCTGTTATTTTCTACTATGCTCTATTTGACATTTGCTTGGTTGGTGACAAATGAAGACTGAAATAAATGTTTTAGTAATGCTTTGTATTTATTCTGGCAAAGACAGTCTGCTGCTGGAGAACAAGTCTGTCATTATGTTTCTCAGTCTTGTTCCTGGATCATTTGGCAGTATGAACAAAAGCTACGAGTCTCCTCTTCACACAGCCCACCTCTTCAGCAGACTTTGTCATGTAACATGATCCTTTGAATATTCCTTTTTTGTTTCAAATTTTTTTTCGGGAGTAAGCACACATGCAAAGCAGTGATGATGCATCCTTATTCCATACTTTAAAAAAGTATAGCCAGCTACCACAAACTACTATCATATACAAGTTTCACAGATTACTCCAGGTAATAAAAGTAATTACACCTCTGCTAAGCCCTCCATAAACACAAGTATACAACATATTAAATAGTTGTAATATACATACAGAATAGGCTCATGGAATAAAAGAAATCCTGGAATAAAATGATTATTCTAAGCCAGTCATGTGAGCATCTTCATCTCAAAGTAGGTATTTATTTTGACTGCTAGAATAATTTTTTAATAAAATCCAGAGTTAAAGCTGATCAAACTATGGGTAGTAACCCTTCCTACACCTTGCAAAAAGGGAACCCTCAGGCTTTTAAATTATCCTCCTGACAACACGAACAATCATTTGCTGTAACATTTTCAATGTGTACGAGGTCCACTTCTGTCAAATGACCAGAACTATGATTTGTTGAAAACAACATACAACCAAGGGCAGAAAGGTCTTGTGCAATGTCAAGTTTTAAGAACAGCCAGAATCAAATTAAAAGATCCCTTTATAATATGGGAAGAATTCACATTTTATTTTTAACTTTGCTGTAGATATTTGAGTGCAATTATTTTTTTTTCCCTTTTGGAAATGGGTAGTTTAAATGGTAATTTAAAAGTTGAAGACTACTAAACTTTACTTCAGACCTTAATAGAAGATAATTTTAAGTCCACGATACCTAGAGAAATTGCAACAAAAAACCCCCAAAACAAACCCCCAATATACTCCCATTAAGTAGCCTGCTCACTACAGTAACTTCAAAAGCAACAAAACACATGGCACTGAAAGACTCTTATTCATTTCAGACACTAAAACTTTAAAGGTCACATGTAAGTCTATACATGAATTATATTACTGGTAACCTTCTAACTAAAAGAGCACTAAGCCATTTCCCTCCTATTGTAGCTCTGAATTATAAGAAAATCATTATCTTTTCCAGCTACAAGATGATAGCCAGAAGACTAAAATTTAATGATTGTCTACAAAATTCACAACTTATATTTGATAGAGGAAACAAAAAAGGATAACAATAAAGTATGGACTTAAGTTTATTTTTATGTCTGTGGTATAGCCCCCAAAAAGGGTACAACCATATCAAGCTTGTAATTTTCACCCAAACAAAAATTTGTACTTGTATTAGAAAGCTCAGACTTTAAATCAGAAGTCCTGATGCGAGCTCTCTTAAATGAAGTATTCCAAGTGATCATACTGTTATAGAAGTTCTGATTTCTTCAGGATGTGCTGATAAAGGAAGCAGGTCAGACACTAAGATATTTGAAAGAACACAAGAAGTAAGTATATGAATATTACTGAAAGCTCCAGTGTGACTGCCTTCAGTACAGCACATACACATTAATTATTAATACAATGAAATCTTAATTTTCCATGTTCTATATTTTATTTACATCCAATGAATTTCTTTAGAAGTTCGGACTGCATAAGTTAAGACGATTACTCATATGACAACTATTCTTCCTTTTCTCAGACACCCATAAGGCAGCAAGTTGAAGGCTACTTAAAAAGACCACCACTACACAGTATTATTAACCCTACTCAACTATTACTAACCCTACTCATGTTGCCAACCACGCTACAAGAAAGCGCTTCTTTTACCACTGCTTACCAAGCTGCGAAGAATTTCAGGCATTCAGTTCCGTATTTACTGGATCCACAGTTCATAATACAGTATTATGAAAAAATGTACTTGCACTGACAACACAAATTCTTTTTATTTAACAATACAGCTAAATTCACAGGTTTTTTAACCACGTGTCCTAAAGTGCTCTTAAAGAGCAAGGAGGAGAGGCATAAGATCAGTGAAGTAGAAAGCATAAGTAATTACTGTTAAATAAAAACTGTTATAAACTACAGGAGTCAGTCAAAAGAAATTGCCACCTGCCTCAAGTTCATCACTGAAAGGCCTGGACAGCAACCAAGCAGACAGTAGCTTCAGCTTTCATGTGATAAGATGAACAAGGAAAGAATGGCCCAAGTGCTGTGTTTCCTTCAATATAAAAGGCTGTTAATAATTTGAACACAGATTTCGTTCTGAGCAAGACTCAGGGATGGAGGTCAGACTTAGGTGGAGAGAGGAAGAGAAAAGGAGCTAAGATACCAACCTGAAGCTTCTCCAAACATCGCTAACCACCACAGACTATATATCTCACAGTGTTAGGTACAATTTTAAAAAACGAAACCATTTCTCTTTACAGCAAAATTTCTAAGCATTTAAGATCTATTTATATGCACAATCACACAAAATCAGTTTTCATGTCTTAAATCACAAGTGGAGAACATCCAAGTGTCTCATTTCGATGCAGGTGAAGAAAATTTTAATTACACTTCTCAGACACTTAGTTTTTATCCAGCTTTCAAACTTCCATGCAATTGCAGCTGTTCTATTCCCACAATTTTACTTAAGGTTATAAAGCTCTGTTTCCATTTCAGAATAATGAAAACAAAGGTTAATTTATTCCTATCCACTTTCCTACACTCCACCCAAGACCCAGGCCAGCATTCTTGCACACATCACAGTCCATCAGCCAAATTAAGCAAGACAAGTTAAGACTGCCTTTTCCAGCTGTCTTGAGTTGCAGAAAGAACTCTGTGACTTTATGTTGGCTGCTGCACTCTCAGTCCTGGTAACAGTACCACCCAGACCTTTATGAACACTGTTAACACCTGCAAGGTCACTTCCCAGGCATGCAGTGTGTTAGTTTTACACACAACAGAACCACACCTCTGCAAAAAATATGTCCACTAGGAAGGGCATTGCCATTAGTTTATGCCTACAACCTGCATTAAAGTACACTGCTCTGTGCAAGTATGTCTGCATCAATCTGTGGTACAGTTTGAAAACTAAAATATGATGGTAAGCTACCGAAAAAATCATACTACTGGCACACTACTTATTTTTAATTTACAGATTCGACACGTTGAAAGTCTACCTCATACTATTCAGCTGGACAGCCTAGAATGTAGTATACAGTGCTATCTAATATCTTCAGTAAACCTCAATATTTTTATCTCAATTTCAAAGTCTAAAACTAAGTCCTCCCTCATTTCTCTCAAACTGCAAAGCTGCACATTGCAGTGTAGAAGCATGTTGGTCATTGAAACCAACTGCAATGCAAGTTGACATTTGGGAGTCACTTCAAGTGAAAAAAAAAAAAAAAGAAAAAAGGAGTAAAACAGAAACACTCCTGTATCCAGCACTGGGTAAAATTTAGTCACATGAAATATTTACAAACCTAATTACACTTTTATTTTTAACTGAAAAGTAGGAATAACATTACAAAGCCTGTTGAGATGATTAGAAAAGCAAGTGCTAAAGGCAGTACGTGCAGAATTGGTATTATTAATGGATCATTTTTTTGAAATTTATCTCCTTCTGTGTTTGAGTAGACAAAAGAGAGAGCCTGAATAAACCCATTTATCTCAAGGGCAAATAACTTCAATTATCTTTAAAATATAACTTTTCTGACATAAGAAATACATGAAATGAAAAAAGCTTAAAGAGCACTGGACAGCTGACATAAACCATTTGAACAAAAGCTAGTAATAAATAGCGTAAGATCAATAACTGTGCAATCTTGTACCACATGAGTATACATGATAGAGTACCAGAAACAGTGGGACAGGAAAAAAAAAAAAAAAATCAAACCTTCCGAACTAATGTCATGAAAAAAAAAAGGTCCAAAACAATCATGCCCTAGATGTCTTATTAAAAGATACCTTTGGTTTTGGAAAAATCTAGTTATGCTATTGAAGTGTTTATACGATTCTAAAATAAAAAGCTTGGACTTTAGACAAAAAACCCATCCATGCATGACGAAACAGCTCTAAGTTGTGTAAGGTGCAGAGTTAGTACAACTTCCACATTCCCTATCCAAGCTTTCAAGCTGTTCTTGACCACAGCATCATAACAAGAGCTCAGCTTCCTCAAGACTTCAAGTTCTTTTAAAAGTTCCTGCTTCCCAACTGAAATCTCATAATCTACTAATACATTTAAAACTTCAAATTAAAGAAAACCAGCAAATACCACCAAATTCAGAAACCCCTGAAGAAACCCAAGCAAAATCTCCAACACCAAGAATACCTAACAGCTAAGACCAAGGGTAGACTGGAAAGAAGCAACATGAAAAATCGGGTGGAAAAAATACCAAACCAAAACAACCAACCAACAATCATAAAATAACCCCTCACATCAAAATTTGTTAATATTTATCAATTCCAATGAAATGTTATCAACCATTTTTCTACCAGTTTGGCAATTTTTAATTCCAATCACTTAAAACTAAGAACTGAAGAATGTAAGAGTTACAGAAGACTAACAAGCAGTGAAAATGCCTTATAATCTATCCCCAAACTTTAAAACCAGTAGAGGACCTGCCTTTTTTAAAAATTATTTTTAAATCTTTCTCAAATCTTTGCTGACTGCCAATTTTGTTCTCACTGACATATATATCAGTCACTCCACTACTTTGCCTGGGATCAATATTAAGCCAATACACTAGTAATTACATAGGTCATCCTATTCATCCTTGTAACAATGCTGGCACAGAAGCAGATGTCTCCCAGTCCTTCGGAATTTTCTCAGTGTCCCAAGATTGATTAGAAATCAATAAGGGAATTGTGCCAGGTATTTCAAACTCTTAGGTCTTAACAGACCTATTTCTAGTGTCTCTCTACATTTATACCAAAAATGGTAAGTATAATATACCTTATCCCTCAAAACAGATTTTTTTTTTTTTTTAACACCCCCTCGCACTCCATTACAGTATCTATAAATTATATAGACTGGTGGTGGTGGTGTTTCGTAGGTTTGGGGTTTTGTGTTTTCTTCTTCATTTTAGGTTACCACAGTAAGTGCTTTTCATAGAAACACCGGCTACCATTTGTTCAGTTATCCTTGCACAATATTCTCTTTCTCTAAAATCCCACAGAAGCATTTTATGTTTTCCCTGCTTGTTTGGAGACCTCTTGTATGTGATTTTTCTTAAAGGTCTGTTTTGCCTAGGTATAACCTATAGTTTCTTCTACTACTTACTTCAGGAAAAGAACTACAAGGCTAACTGTGAACTGTGCACAGAATACTTCTTGGTCTGTAGCATCTGACTAGCACAGCTACTACACATTATTTTTTGGCTTTTAAAAAGACACAGTAAAGGTCTGCTTCCTTTACAGATAAAAATTATCAAATTCTTACTCAGCTGTATTTCCATGGTACCTCCCTCTTTTGTCAAAATCTGCAGAGCTGTTTCCCAAGTCCCTTCAGCCTATAATGCTCCACAGACAGTAGCTATCTTTCACAGATCAGAATATTTTCTCCCTGGAAACCACCAATTTACACATCACACAGGAAAGCTTTCCAGCTGGATGCAGAAAACACGAAACTTTTTTCCCCTGCCTATTCGAGTCACTGATCTACAACTGGCTGTTGCAGAACAGAATGAGAGTCATGTACAAGTTTGCAGATCTTACTTCCCAAGCTCCTGGCAGCATTCATTTAAAGTACAAGCTAATCAACAACCTGATAAAAGTATCAGCACCAATAAAACCCCCAAACTGACAGCTAGGTGCCCCCCAAAAAGACAAGTCTTACTCATCTTTATAAGTCCCTGATTTTAGCTAGGATGTTGGCCAAGAACAGGAGAGACTGACTAGAACACCAATGGTTGATACTTCCCTCTTTATAAACACGCATAAACACCAAAATCCTGTTCCTGACAACTGCAGAAGTTAACATATTTAGAAAATCTTATCAAAATACTATCTCAATACCAACTGCTCTCTGAAGGATTCTAGAAAAAGTCTGGAATGTACAACCGATGTCAACAGTCAAGCTAATTTTTTTCATTTGTATATGAAGAAGACACATAAGAACAGACACTGCTGTCACTCTGAATGAATGACACAGTGGTTAACTGGAGACAAGACCCAAAAGAAAAAAGGAAAAGATGACAATCACATAAGTAATACACTGGAAAACCATATAGGAAGAAAAATCAACTAGACCAAAACCCCACAAGACAGTAAAGATAGTTCTTACAAGAAACAGATGCATTGTGGTCACAAGGCAACAACTTCTCATTTTAAGCTCCAAAATTCTAATTAAGGCTCTAAAATATGCAGCAGAACATAGATATTTAAAAGCTGTCCTGTGTCACAAAGATATGTTGAAGTCTTTCAAGATTAACTTTTAAAAGATAGTGAAAATCAATGTTCAAACTTTCAAAATATTGAAGGCTTTAACTGAACACATATTTCAGGATAAAGTCAAAGAAATACCATTTTTAACTTCCAAGACAAAACGCGAGTATTTGTTATTCATTCTCCATTAACATTTTTCTGACCCAGATACAATCCACCCTGTTTTCCAGGAAAGTGTTTTTACATTTACCCTGCCAACCATCTCCTTTCTCAAAATACATTAAATCTCATCAGCACTGCCATTCTGCACAGCCAAGATCTGATTACATTTGAAACAATAAAATATCTAAACACACACAACTTTCCTTAAATTAGCCTTATAAATTCTACATAGAACAGCACCTTACATATCAAATGCTGAAGGCAACCTGGAAAACAGTTTACAGGGCCAACTAAACCTTACTGTTACCAAGCCAAGTTTTAAATCTTTGCAAAAGTAGATGAGATCTTAACCACACTGAACGCCTGCTAGTTAAAGACCAAGCTCAGTCAAGCAAGCAAAAGCAGGGAAGGGCAGCTGCAATTTTCAGGGGTTTTGCTTTTTTTAAAAAAAAATATACATCTTGGTTTTTACTAGCATGAAATCTCCATTTATCCTCTTTGCCTAAAAGTAAGTGTTTCAGAAGAATAATTACAACCAGAAAATAAACTTTTATGGACAACAGTGACTTATATACTGTCAAAATAAATGCCTATAGCACATGAAGACAACAGACAATATTGCAATACCAATCTCTTTGTATTCAGCATGGAAAAGACTCCAAAAACTCTGACCTTCAATTTCTAAAAAAGGGCAACTAGTTTTCATGAAAAATAAAAGGCAGCCTACCAAGAACTGCACTATCCAAAACACAAACAGGAATTTAGCTCAAACACAACTTCTCTGGTAAAATTAAATTCAGTGCAGTAACATGATAATGGTCTTCAAACTGCATTTTTAACAGTTCATGACAGTGTAGGAAGGTATTTTCCAACACATCTGTAGTTTCCAACACATACACACATTTCTGTATTAAATACCTGTTAACCTAACTCATTCTCGTGTATCGTGATTGCTTGCACATGCGCAGGACACAAGATGAAACTAGGAAAGGTAAAAAGGGAGACAGAAAAACATAAGTAGGTGAGAGGTCATTTGGAGATCTGCGCAGGAAAAGACACAGACGAACCTTCACACCTCTGGGTTAGTTCTACTCCAAGCATTACCTGTTTTCAGAGAAACTAAGTGCTTAATTATAGCCTACTGCTTCTTCATCCTACACATACATGTAACAGCAGTACAAACTGAACAGAGATGCTACTTTCATACAGCATGAGACCTACATCATCCAGCAGGATCCTTGCATGACAGAGTAAAATAAACAATACAAGCAGCACTAAAGAACCTTTTAAAACGAAGTTTTGGCCCTCTTCAGTTGGTAGTTCCTCAACTCCAGGCAGCACATGCACGCTTTTCTTTAAAGTACATACTAGGGACATATCCCTATCATTTTATATTACTTGTGGTTTGGAGTTGTATGCAAGAGTTATTTGACTCCTGATTTGCAGCTGAACTAGCAGACCTTATACACTCTGGTTTGCTCAGCTTAGTCCTATGAAACCACCTTTTCAGGCAGTCAAATCCATGCTCCAGATTTTGACACAAACCACTAACAGTTTTAGTTCAGTCTATTAAAAACTTTATGTTCAGACGAGGATTTTTTCCCCCACAAGACCTTTTATCGTTTATGCAAATGCAGAATGTTTATAGTAAAGTTTCCTAGACTGTAACATGGCTGGAAAGCAATACAGAAACAGCAGTGGAGGTAACTCACTGGAAAAGGAGCTTCTAAATCTAATCCTTCTGACAGCTTGCTGCCTTATGCTTTCTGCAAGTGGACAATTTTAAGGATAAACTCATTCCTTACATATATTAAGAGTTGTTGTTATGAAAGTAAACAATACAAAGTTCTAAATTAGCTGTACTTCATTAGGTGACAAAAGAAATGTTATGTTTTCCACACAGAGAGAAAACCTTTTGGAAAGGACAATGTTAAATTTAACTCAACTGTTCTGTATAAGCCCAGACACAACCAGGTGAATCATCCAATACGGGATGCTACAAGTATCAGACTTAATTTCATCCCTGTTAAAAAGCCAAAGAACACCAATAATTCAGGTTGCAATACTTAATTCACATTTTGCTTTCTTATCTTCTAAGTGCCAGAAAAATGGTCATACTAGAAAGATCTAATCTTAGCACCTGTTCAGAGGTCAGACTGCCAGAGTCTGGAATATTGCAAGGTTTTTCTCCCCAAGAACTCACAAATTAAAAATAGATGATGCGTAATCTTAATGGAATGCAACAGCACAGATTTATAAGAAAATATATGGGGATTACAAATGAAAAAGGGAGATTATTAAAGATTCTTAAAATAATGCTTGTTAAACTCCACCTAAAAAGCAGAGCTACAATTTGTTTGCCTGTTGTACAGGGATGCTGTATTTCTGATCACTGCTTGTTTATCAAATACTTTAATAGCAGATCATTTTATACAAACAATATAAAACAATGTAAATAGTGGCTTTAGAAAATGAAACAAAAAAAGCCTGAATTAGTAACAACTACTAGTTAGAATATCTGACCTATTATTAGTAGTAAATAAAAAGCAACATTTTACTACAGTCATACAGTATGAAAAAAAAAAGATCTTAATGCATCTTAATAGAGCACACAGGTAACTTCAGTGAAGACTAATCAATTAAATATTCAGACTGGAAAAAAGAAATGTTGATTTAAAGATATTGAGGTACTGCCATGATTTTTAAAAGCTACTTTTTATTTAACTACTATTTAAAAAAATCCAATCAAACCATAAAGTTAGAATTTGCCAGAGCTGGCATCACATTAAATTCAATTCTAAATTACTATTTTACTAATGTTTTATCATTAATGTTGCTGCTCTCCAAAATAAAGCAATATCTCAGGAATAAGAAGTCTGTACTCCTTGCTTTAGGTGGCAAAGAAGCATCCAGCTGAAGAGTAGTGTCAACAGATGAGGAGCTAAACGGACAGAGCACAACACGTGCATCCTATTTCAAATACTGCTACAAAAATCATAGCTCAGCTTTAACAGCCAATTGAACCATATGTGAAATATGGATGATATGTACTTTTCTCCAAAAATTTTCTTATAGATAGACACAGCCACTACTCTACTCAGGAATTACACATTGCCACTTCTGAATTAGGAGCCTATGACACACAAAACCAGACAACAAACCATGCTAAATTTACAATCACCAACTGTATTTTGTTGTGCTGTAACAAAAAAAAAAAAAAATTCAGTAAGACTCTATAGTAGTTAACATCACGTCTGATATTTTTCAAGTTCATGAAGCCCCTGTACATACACAAGGTAGTACACACAACCTTGTATTTCTTATTTCCTGCCTTAATGGTTTTTATACCCACATCATATTGTTTTCCTATTTAAGTCCCAATCACACAATCAGATGCACAGAAGAAGGTTTCAATGAAGCTGTAGGATAGAAACCACCGGTATGTGTGCTTGAGGATCTCCTCGCACAAATCAGTTTACATGACACAAGAGGCAGACTGTACAGTCTAGAGGGCTTGCTTTATAATCTGTGCAACACAATGGAGCCACGCTTGGAGAGATCTGGATGATACTGAAGACAGATCAAGCTACTGAAATAAAGTATCGCAGAAACACAAAATTAATACCAGTGTCTAGTTCTACAAATGACATACCGACTGGATATAAATTCAGCTTAACAATAAAAAAATATTTCTCTGCTTTATTTCTAACTTGAATGCACAGTCTGAAGTCAACAGAATGGCCAAAGGATTATCAATTTAATCTCATCTGCATAAATCGTAAATTACTGTTAACCACTCTAGTGATATATGAAAAATGTAAGAAAAAAAATCTGTTTCTCATCGATTTTAATGAAAAAGAAATAAATAGCTGAAGTATGGTTATTTCTGCCCCTCCCTTTGTCAGGATCTTTCACAGACAAAGAAATCAAGACAAGCACTGCTCTTTTTTCTAAAAAAAAAAAGTAAGCACTAACATACGAATTGATAGAATGACAAAATAACAACTTCAAACTACTTATATCACTTTTAAAACAAGCAAGTTTCAATTTAGTGTTTTGTCTTCAAACAAATCCGTTTAAATAGACATTATTACTGTACAAAATCAAAGTAATTATCTCCAAAACAGGAACAATTACACTAGAAAGGGAGGGACATACTCCATTTACGTATTACTTAAATAAAACAGGTCTTTCTCTAGAAGTCTTTCAGTAAATATGTCAGTATTTTGCCACATAGGTTCAAGCCCCGCCTGTACTCATCATGTCAGAATTGTGAAGCCCAAGTTGTCCTTTTAAACTGCCTGTAATTGGATGCCTACATGTGCTTTGTACTATCCAGCACCGGTACTTCCCTCACGCTTCCAGACGAGGTGGCGCTGACACAGCTGCACTACAAACCCAACACCTCTCCTTCGGCCCGGAGCAGGCAAACGTTCCCACATCCTGGGAATCCAACAACGTGGGGGCTGGACCAGATGATCTCCAGAGGTCCCTTCCAACCCTAACAACTCTGTGATTCTGTTATCTTCCGTGGCCGCTCCAGCTCTGCCATGCATGAAGGAAGCTCTCTTCCCCATCAGCTGTTTCTCCACCAGGAACGACTTGTCTAAGGCTCTCCCCCGCGCCTCTCTCGGACCATCCTCTCCCTCTCCAGCCCTCCTCCCGGCTCCGAAGGGCCACCAGCTCCAGACACAGCCTGGTGTCATTGTCTCTCGCTCTCCGCCACCCTCTCTTCCTCACCCGTCCCTCCTCCCTCACCGCTGCCTGTCACCTGCTCCCTCCCCGCCGGCCGTCTGCTTCCAGGTCAGCTCAGCTCAGCTCCGTGTCTGCCTATTCATCCTGCGAGAGGGGAGGAGGAGGAGAAGGAGGAGGAGAGCCCGGCGGGCGCCGCAGCGCCCTCGCCGCTGCTGTCAGCACGGGGCCGCTCCCGGCGAGGGGCGATGTTCGCCCGCAGCCCAGGACGCCCACGCCTCCGGGAGGCTCCGCTGCACGACCCAAACCTGTGCCACGGCTCAGCCCGCAACCCCACCGCCCCCAGCCCTTCCCTGCCGGGCAGCCCCTCTGCCTCATTCCCCCAGAAGCCCCACAGCCCCCCCGCAACACAAACACGCACAGGCAAAGCGGGCCCCAGAGCGCACCCCGACCTCTGGCCGCCCCTTCTCTTCCCGCCCGGGCTGCGCCTCACCTAGTGCCACCTCGCAGGCTTTGCGCAGCTGGGAGTGATGCGCCTTCTTCACCTCCTTGTCGGCCAGGATCTTCTCCAGGGCCCGGGTCAAAAACATGTTTTTCGTCTTCTTCCCTTCATACATGGGCGCGATCAAGCCGTGAGGAGGAGGAGGGTGGAACGGGGAAGTGAGAGCGGGGCACCGGCCTCTCCCGCCGGGAGCGCTGCCAGGGGCCGCGGCGGCCGCGGGGGAAGGGCTCCCTCGCAGGGCGTCCCGACACCCGCTCGGCGGCTCCCCCGGGGGAGGCTGGGGTGGGCCCGGGCGGCGCCGACAGCCAACCCCCGCGGCTGAGGGAGGACGAAGCCTTCTCCTCCCTTCTCCTCCCACCCACTATGCGTGTGTGCGCGGACGGCGCCCGTCAGTCCCCGAGCCGCCCCCGGCCCGCGCCCGCCTCCATCAGCACCGGCGGCGGTGGCCGCAGCAACAACCTGCCCTCGCCATGTTGGAAGGAAGCGACGTCAGGGCTGCAGCCGGAGCGGGAGGAAGCGGCGGCCGTGTCCCGGGAGGCAGGGCGGGCGGAGGGAAGCGGGAGGGCGGGGGGCACTCGCCTTCTGCCCGCCCCGCGGCCGCGCTACAGGTGGAGCGGAGCCGCGGAGGCAGCGAAGAGGAACGCACGGAGATGGCCGCTGCCACCTGGGAGCTGGATGAGGAGGAGGGGCAGGGCTTCCCTTCCGGGCCACCAGCGCTAGGAGGTGGAGGAGGAGGAGGAAGGCTCCCCCGGGATGCGCCACCTGCTCCTGAAGGGCGGGCTTCGCCGGCGCTGGGGCAAGGGACCTCCTTGGGAGAGGATCTGCCCTCCTTCCCCGGCCGCCGCCTTCCCTGACGAGAGCCGCCCGGGGCTCTTGCTCACGCGGAGGCGAGCGGAGCGCCCCCGCCGGAGCGAGAGAGGGAGAAAGGAAGGGAGAAGCTCGTTGGGGCGGCGGAGGTGTCCGGGCTCCCCGGGGCGCTCCCTCAGCCCCTGCGTGCCCCGCCTGGTCCTGTAGCCGCCTGCCCGCACCTCGTCTCGGGCGCGGAGGAGCGCTGCACCTGAGAGTTGGCATGGTGCCCTTCTTCTGTCGCCTGCATCCTCTGACTAGAGTGCTGTCTTCCCGTGTTTCTTCCCACTGCACGTGCACTAGGAGTATAGAGCATTGAAAAAAAAACTATAAAAATTGTACCTTGACTTACAACTGAACAGTGCCTTTTATGATTTGTTACTTTATTAAATTGTTGGAAGTTTTTGTTAAATTGTGTGGACTTTTAATTTTTTTTTTTTTTTTTTTTGCCTGCGTTCTTTGGTCCTTTTCCCTCTCAGGGTGCAAAGAGGTCATTTCCTCACACTTGGCTGAGAGCCAAGAAAAGCTCAGGTCGACCCTGCCTAGCTGGTAAGCAGCAAAACCATAACAGGGCCAGCTTTTGCACTCAGGAATGGTACACCAGTATTTAAAAGTAGAATTTGGCATTAGCTGAAGGCAGGTCTGGTTTAGAAAATTTTTACCTGATACAAAAAAAAAAAAAAGAAAATTCTTATACATTAATCTGGAAATGAAAGAGCAGAAGTTCTAGATGCACCTTTCAAGCAGAGTGGGACAAGGCTATAGCATCGATGTGCAGAAAGCAGGGATGGTTGTGGAAACCACGGGCTGTCTCTGACCTCTGAGGACAGAGCCAGCACATAGGAAAGAGGTTATCCCCAGCAAGCCTTTTCAGTCTGTTCTCTATTTTTGTGGTCCTGCTGTATCAGTCAGGAACTTAGCCTTCTGAAGTTGATCCTGACACCTTCCTCGTGGAGCATTTAAGAGAGTCTGCCCATACTGTCATGCTGCTGTGCTAAGGCCTTGTAAGGAGTTTATTTGTGCACCTGTTTCCTTATCTACAATGGAGCCATTGTAGCTGCATTAGTAAAGGCACAGTGATCTCAGCCCCCCAATGAAGAGGCAGCTGATGCTGCCCAGTGTTGCTTAACCCAGTTTCCCAAATGAGAAATTGTTTGTGCCAAAATGACTTGTTGCCTTATGGGTATCTCTATTTGACTTTTTGAGGAACACACTGGCCCAGGGAATTCTGCTAAAGCTATAGGTGAATGCAAGGCCTGACCATTAAGGCAAAACACTACTTCTGCTGAAATTACTTTATTTGTACCAGCGGCTTTTTCTGGTTATTGGCTATTTTGCCACCCAACTGATAAACAAACAGAAAATATGAAGAGGGTGCATCTGATTTTAGAATTATGACAGCTTTGTGAGAGAGTTAGAAGTCATATCACCAAGCACATTGATTCCTGAAAAAAAGACCATATTCAGATTGTGTTGATTTATTCAAAAGACTGTGTCTTCAGCAACAAAATTGCTAAGCATACTTGAATTATTTCTAGTAATTTATTTAGGGAAAACCATTTGCCTGTTGGCTAAATATTAATTTATTTTTTTTTAATGCATAGGTGCAAGTTCAAAAATGCAGATGTCAAAATTACTTTGGTCTTTCAAAGCTACCTGCTAGTGACCACATGGCAAAAATTAAGAATTTCCATGGAGTTCTTGCTGGTAGGTTTGCACAAACCATTTGAGTCCAGATTCCCTTAGCAGAGTCAGAGCTTACAAGTGTTATTTAGCAAATGGAGTTTGCTATTGATTTTCACAGTCCATTTAGCAGAAATAGACTTGCAATATGAGGAAAAAGGGTATCTGTACGTAAAGAGCACTGAGCACTGCAGTTATCTGTTTTGTTCATATTAATTTCTATTTTCATATTCTGTACACAAGATAATTTTACATGTAAAATGTGTTTTAGTTGAGCGTATAGAATTACTGCTGAAGCGTCTGGAGAAAAAGACCTGTCAAAAAGAGACTCAGTTCCGTGCCTTTCATTCCTGCTCTAATCTAAATGCTTGTTTTGGTTTGGGTATTTTTTAATGTGGTTTGAATCTTCAAATTCTGGTCTCAGTTTCAAACAACTGCTGCTCTGTTGACTCAATTTGTAACTTGGCACAGCTGGTAATCTACATCTACATTCTAGTCACAAGGCAAACACTACCTAAGCCCTGCAACAGTGTAGAGCCTGCTTCTGAAGTTGCCCAGAGAGATCTTATTGTAAATCACCTGTCCAGTAAGTTAACATTCAGTTTCCTTCCCAAAGCTGAGTCAATAAGGATGGAAATCCCAGGGGAACAAGCATTGGAGAGAAAAAGTCTCATGCCCGCATTTAGGGACATGATATGAGTAGTGATCAGCTTGTGTGCTGGGTCCCAGTGCTTTGAATAAAGTCAGTTGGTATGACAGCTTCATTTGCTAGGTAAGCCAGCTATTAAAATGATGTTTGGTCAATTATAAAAAAAGTTAGGGAGTTTGAGGAAGCATTTTGCGAGAGGATTTCGTTACAGAGACTACAGACCATAAGGAACATGTTTAACTCTTTGCTGATTACTTAAAAAGCTAGTGGTTTATCTCTAGCAAAAGAAGAATGAGAAAACTCATAAGAATGAAAAGGTGAAGATTTAGAGTATTTGTCTTACATGGATTCCTAACTAGAGTCATTTCGGTTGGGAGTGACCTTTAAGGTGATTGAACCTAACTGTAAACCCAGCACTGCCAAGTCCACCACTAAACTGTGTCCTTGAGTCCTACATCTACATGCCTTTTAAATACTTTCAGGAATGGTGACTTTACAACTTCCCCGGGCAGCCTGTTCAAAAGCTTGACAACCCTTTTGGTGAAGCAGTTTCTATTAATATCCAGTCTAAACCTCCCTTGGTGCAACTTGAGGCCATTTCCTCTTGTCCTATCACTTGTTACTTCGGAGAAAAGGCTGACACCCACCTGGCTACAACTTCCTTTCAGGTAGTTGTAGAGAGTGCTAAGGGCCCTACTGAGCCTCCTTTTCTCCAGGCTTAACAATCCCAGCTCTCTCAGCTGCTCCTCATGAGGTCTGTGCTCCAGACCTTTCACCAGCTCTGCTGCCCTTCTCTGGACATGCTCCAGCAGCCCAATGCCTTTCTCTCTAGCGAGGGGCCCAGCGCTGAACACAGGATTCGAGGTGCAGCCTCAGCACTGCCAAATACAGGCCGACAATCACTGCCTGGTCCTGCTGACCACACTATTCCTTATACAAGTCAGGATGCCATGGGCCTTCTTGGCCACCCAGGCAGACTCTGGCTCATGTTCAGCTGCTGTTGACCAGTTCCCCCAGGTCCTTTTCCAATGGGTGTCTTTCCCGCCACGCTTCCCCAGGCCTGTAGCACTGCATGGGATTGTTGTGACCCAAGGGCAGGAGCTGGCAATTGGCCTTGTTGCCTTGTTAAACCACTTACAGTTTGCCTTGGCCCATCAATTCAGCCTGTCCAGATGCCTCTGCAGAACCTTCCTGCCCTCCCGGTGATCAACACTCCTACCCAACTCGGTGTCATCTGCAAAGTGACTGAGGGTGCACTCAATCCTCTTGTTCAGATTGTTGATAAAGTTATTAAACAGGACTGGCCCCAGTACAGAGCCCTGAGGAACAGATTGTGCCGTACGACAGCAGTGCCTTGCAAAGAATTCCAAAATGCTTGTTGTATACAGTAATTCTAATGCCTTATTATTTTGGTTTCAGCATGCAGATCTTTGCTTTACTAGTAATTTGTTTTACTATTAAATGTCTGACCAAAGAACTGTAATCCTCATAGCTGTAGAGATCCCTATTTGGTTGCTGGTGAAGTCCTGAAGATGTGGGAAAGGACTGTTAACTGTTTTTTCTGCTCAAACTGCTAAGCCTGCTGGCAACATGCTGTATGAAATATTGTAGTTATCCAATCAAACCTGAGAAATATTTTCTGTCCAATCTAAAAGAAGCATGTAGTATGCATGCCCTAAAGCACAAAAACATCACTGCTTTCTTGGAGCCTTACTATTTAAACATAGAACAGCACGAGAGAAAAAAGTGTATTTGAGAAACACTGCAAAAATTACTGTCTAGTACATTTTTATTTACCAGATAATTGGAATATTCCAAAAGCTATTTATATTGTTTCATATATTTAAACTGTTTTGAGTGAGTGTTAGATACTTGTTTAGTAAAAAACTGTAGAGAACTTTCCATGTGAGAGGGAACAATTAGCACCTGCTTCTGCTGGCTTTATGTACCACAATTGTATGTAGTGCTTGTTTGAAAATGCTGATAAGCTAGGACTAGAAGCCTTTGCTTAAAAGTCAGATGAACAGTAAAAGGGAATAGTAAAAGTGCTGATGAAAAAGCTGATGATTTTCAGCTGTTCTGCCTCCCAAAGGGAACTTTTTCACTTGTATGAGTTCCTATCCACTTTCTTGTGTTGGTCCAATTGTGTAACTGTGCCATCAGTTAGTTCATCTGTGGTTCAGCCAAAAATCAGTCTTACAAGAAAGTTACATTTCAGTGGGATCAGTGAATTGATCAGACTTACCTGCATAGTCAGTAAATCTTACATAAGAAAGGGAGTGGGGAATGTGGGTGATGAGGAGAAGTGCTGCTCATGGTGGCACTGTCTTCTTAAATCATCTTGATGAGCTTTGAAACAGCACAGTAATAATTAGACTGTGATCACTTTAAGCTAGAATAAGACAGACCTACTACTAGAAGATGCAATCCTTCCTGCTCCTACCTATATGTTTCTTACTTCCTTTGTCAGTGTAAGCATTTGCATTGCTATATGGTGAATTATGTGCTGAATTGTGTTCAGAATTTAATTAGATTGAAATTAACCTGACATAGAACAGACTATTTTGAATCCAGATATATTTCATATCCCAATTCAGCAGGCAACCTCACAGATGTTTGTGTTAGCTGATAACACAAGAACAGGAACAAGAAGATAGGTATGAAGAGGCCAGGCTTGCTTTTATTTTATTGCAACAGTATTGGTTTAGGCTAACTTAAATTATCGTTTAAACTACTACTTTTAATATAAGTTTTCTTGATTATTTACATGGTACAAGAGAGCGCTCAGCCCTGTCTCTGTATGTAACCCCATATTTAGGATGGATGGGTCAATGGATAGGACTAGTGTATTCCTGCCACGGCATATGAACCTTTAATCGTGGTGGCTCACTTGTCACCTTCTTTAGCTCCAGTATTGTACTTTGCATCTGTTCCCATCGTGGTTTCATGTACCAGATGCAGATAATCAGTGCGTGATGGATCAAAGTCTGGATGGATCTGACAGATGGGAACCTGGAACAGGAGAGAAGCTTTGATTATGTTCTCAACTGCAGGCACCTTGGTGGAGAAGTTTCCAAGATTCTTATTGAATGCATAAAATTTAGCAGGTGTGCTGGTGGTGCTTGGTCGTGTAATACTTAGGTACAAACCAGGCATTCCTCTCTGTCCCTTTATGGACTCATAGGGCTGCCACCCTTGTAAAAATAGGTGAAGCATAATCCAGACTATTCCGTGCATCCATTATACAAAGGATCACAGTCTGTCAACCAAACTACAAGAGATAACACTCACCGTAAATGTACTTTAAAATTTTTAAGAGGTTTTTTGTTGTTTGGGGCTTTTGTTTTACACAAAGTCTGGAATGGAAGAGGTCAGTTTGTTCATAGAGTGAGTATTCTAACAGGTTGCAGTATATCGACTGTTGCCCTGAATGAGAAAAAAAGCAAATGTTTGTTAGCAGAGGGAATATGCACCAGTAGGTAGGTTTGCTTCAAACATTTGTACAAAAGCATATAACACCCTGGAGTGACCAGTAAGGAAATAAACATCCATCACTGTGAAGAGCCTCTTTCAAGGTGACAAATTCACACCTTAAAGCTAAAAAGTACAGACTCTTGCTGTATTGAAATACATTCCTGATACTACAGTTAAGTGAGGAAACATACTCCTAGCAAAACATGCCATTTGTCAGTTTGTGACATGTAGGAAAAATGTCAGAGAGCAGTGGTGAAAAAATCCCACCTGTTGTGGTTGATGGAATAAAGTTTTGAATTGTGTCTTAAAACTGTGAGAGGATATCAAAGGCTCCTGACTGTAGCTTGAATTTATGTGCTGGAAGTTAAACCAGTGAATTTGATGGAATATGATTCCTTTTTCTAGTTCTTTTTCCGTGGGAATACATTTTCTTCTAGCCTACCTATAGGAGTTTTCAACTTATTCTTTCTTCTGCATGTTGCTCCTGCTAACAGATGAATAATTCAGTTCCCAGCTTCTGCGGCACCTCAGCATACTGTTCCCTAATGCTGTGAATGAAGAAGGAATATAAGTATCCATCTTAAAGACAGAAGGAAATGCATTTTTAAAAAATTGGTCATACAGGTTTTTTTAAGTAGTTTCTTCAGCAGTTTTTCAAACTTAAGGATGATTATGGATGTACCAGCCCTAACTGTCAGAAAAGGTGATTTTCTGGGACATTCTGTTGAAGAAGAGGGTGCTTTTTGGGGAACATAGTAATGAATAGCACATACTCACCCTGAACCAGGAACCTACTGTGCAGTTATTGTTGTTTGTGAGGCTATGCAAATGCAAAGGTAAATCCAAGCCAGTATAGTGACTTCTTCATGATAGCAAATATTTCTGTCTCTAAATGCCAAGAATATAAAGCTCTGGCAATTTCCTGAGAGCCTTTGCACTGCAAAAGAAGACATTTGGAGAATGTATGGCAAAGCTAGCAATAAGATCCACTGATTTATTGCTTCTCCCAGCCAACTCCAGAAGATAAAATTGCTAAGGAACTATTATTGGATTCTAAGGAGAAACTATTGAAGAGGAGGAAGCCGCAACATGATTGCCCTTTTTCCTGGGAGGTGGTGTCACTACCATTATGGACTTCCTGGATTACTCTGTGGGTGAGCTTGGTTAATTAGTTACCTCCCCAAACACCTGTAATAGGAAGGACTACTATAGTAAATAGCTTGTCCCACATTCTTAAACTCCAGTGTCAGTTCAAAATATAGGAATAATCTGACAAATGAGAAGAGTAACAAATTTACTGAAAATGATAACTCTTTCACCTTTATATCCTAGCTTCAGTCTCTTGCAGGTCTTTGTGACTGATGTGACATGATCAGTGTAAAGCATGCTGAGCTGTCTTACAGATTAGTAATTAAATAGCCTAGATATTGGGTGCATGAAGCATTAGTCTGAACCTAATTTTTGTATGCTGGATGACTCTTTTCCCCTTGATCTGAGGTGAATTTTCAGTGTAGCACTTTAGAACTTGAGCGTTTTCAAAGGTTTATGCAGATGTCTTTCAATGAGCTGCTAATAAAGAAAAGTTGAAAATGGAAGTTGAAAAGAACAGTTGAAAATGAAAATTGACTGAGAAAAGTTGAATGGAATTCAGCTGGAGAAAAATATCCCTTTAATCTCTGGGCAGGGTAAGTCAAATGAATAACAAGGGTGGTTTCCAAGTATTTTAATATCCGTGCTGAAACACTTAGAGAGGTCATAAAAGTCATGTGAATTAAGGTGAAAAACAATGAGACTGAAGCAATAACCACTTTTAAATGCCATGAAATGATCTTTGAATCTGCCTGATTGTTTCCTCCAGCAACTGCAGTGGGTCATTTCCTGTCAAAAATGCAAGAACTGATGTTTGATCATATGCTTTATAAACTGTGGACTTCATGACATGAATGAAAGATTTTTAATATGAATAATTTGAAAGATAAAATTGACTGGAAGTTACAGATACTTCTGCCTAAAAGAAAGACATTAAAGAAGCACTGCAGTGATTCATTCTAATATGCCAGTTAGCTAACTGTTTACTAGGTGTGTATTTACTCAGATATTTTTA
The DNA here is from genome assembly GCA_013397755.1 of Cnemophilus loriae. Classification (NCBI taxonomy): domain Eukaryota; kingdom Metazoa; phylum Chordata; class Aves; order Passeriformes; family Corvidae; genus Cnemophilus; species Cnemophilus loriae. The sequence goes on from VZTF01000012.1 coordinate 228,671, forward strand.
CAAGACATTTTGAAACACCTGCAACAATTTTGATTAGACTTTCATTATGTTTCTAGTTTCAAGTTATGTGTCACAGCTGACGTGCAATCTAGATCATGAAAAACTGAAGTGACTGGTTCACAGCATGTAGAATGGATGGTTTTTCATGACATTGAAAGCTGCTGCTGTCTGGTTTTCGATCCAGGCAGACCTGGAGTGTAAAGTTTTAGTATCTGGAGGTTTATATTGTGTGCTGTTTCTTTGTTTTATAATTTTAAGTCTTTCCTTACAGAAGTATGGACAGTGGCTATCAGAGAATTTTGCTGTGCCACTGGTACTGTTGAAGTTCAATTTATAATTGTTTGTAGCTAAGAAAGTCAAACAAACGTTGAGCTGGTACAAATCTCATTTATCATGGTTTGTGAGACATGCAGCAGATAGTTCTACAGGGCCCTTGTAATAGATACATAACAATACAAATCAACACTAATGATAATCTTTATGGTGTTTTTTATATACCTGGACCAAACTTACTTCCTTGGCTGGCTCTGGGACCAGATACATTTTGCAATAAAAGTTTAGTTACATTTATTTAATAGCAGGTTATAACAGTGGAGCTTGAATTGGTCTACTTGGTCTACATGGGATGGGGGTCACGCCTCTGTATTGCTGAACATGTCATCCTTAAAATACTCCCCTGACAAACCACTTCTATTCATTAGTTTCTTCTTCCTTAACTTTTCCTGGTTTAAACTCTTACCAGCACATTGCTTCTCTTTTGCTCACCGTTCTAGAAGAGAAATAATATATTATTGTGCACAAGGATATAATAACAAGGATATTAATGTGCACGAATGGCGTGAGCACAGATCTAAGAAGGATGCAATATGGTGCAGTTTTTCAAAATGAAGCATGCTGCCAGTGAGCTCTTTCACATACATGAGGTCAGTCCAGGTGCGGACACTTAGAAACCAGAACATTCAGCATGGGCACCTGGAATTTCTTTTTTGGTACAGCAGTATGCATGGCACCTTCAAGACAGTGCCATGGCAATACTGCCTTAATACCTGCCTAAGGTGTAATAATTCATGGAGAAATATGTAAAAGAGAGTACACAATTGCAGAACACTTTATAATAGCAATTTGAGGCATTCATGTCACATAATGAGACCCCATCAGAATTTTCCTCAAGTTTGTGGAGGTTTAAGTTCACAGTTTCACTTTTTACTGTAGTGCTGTATCAAAGGAAGAAGATTAAAATGCAAATTGGCTTTAAATTAATGGTGTATTGTATAAAAATGAGGTTGTGTCCTTTGAAATAGGTGTGAGCCCTCTGTGGAAGCTGACTGTGCTCCGGTTTAAAAATCCAAGAGATAACAGCAACATTTTATAGGCAAGCTTTGCATATTTGTCCACATTTGGTAAATGTGGTCACTCTGTGAAATATAGTATTAAAACAGTCTGGTGCATTTGCAAACTTAAATTTTATTGCAATAATTGCGAAAACATTAATTAAAACAAATCACAGAACACAAAAATCTGTAGTCGCTAGTTCTGTGCGTAAATTCTGAGGTTTTAATTACGTCATTTACTAGAAAGTATTTATTTCACACATACAATTCTGATAGATGTTTTCCCATGAACCTGTGATGGCATTTTATTTTTCTTGCTCATAAAAACCTCAGAGTGAGTTTTCTTTCTAATGAAGGTATCGACTTTTACAAGAAAAAGATTAGTTTTGCAGTGGGAAGCTGAAGAGGTTATAGTTTACTTTGAATATTTGTTTACTAGTCTCCATTACTGATAATTTGCATCAAACATGGAGTTCTTATACATTCTTATAAAAATAAGACAACATTTTCTCTTTAAACTCAGTATCCTTTAAATATCAGAAACAAGAAAAAGAGCTAATTAACAGAGGAGATTGACCATTTACAGGGGCGTCTACTATGGATTCAGCAGGCAGCTGACAGCCAGGCAGCTGCTGGGATAAAATCCACAAGGTCTTAACAACCCTGGAATTTGCTATTTTCAGTGACAGATTTGGAACTGCCCTATGATAGAATCTGAATACTCTTCATTGCTTGATTATTCATGTACTGGTATACTATGTGTCTTTGGTATTATCTATATTTTGTATAGCAGCATTTGTTTGACTTCTAAAAAATGTATCCAGGAAAAAAAGAAGAATTCACCAAGCAGCTAACTCATTAGATTAGTGTTAGATGGCTAGTTGTTATTTATGGAGGCTCTTACATTTTTGGCTCTCCAGCAAATAAAAGGACAAGAAATTAAATGTGAATGTAGAGTAACAAAAATAGCAGGTGGGGTTAAAAGAGACATGAGAGACAGAAAAGGAGAAGCATTCATGGTCCACAGCACCTGAAAGATGCCAGGCTTCACTTGTGGTGCCTGAATAAATTAGGTCTGCCTGAGTTAAAGTTATGTGGCAGAAATACATATAGACAGTTTGCTGATTATGTGGACATTATTTTCTGTTAGACAAATATTTATAGCTAAAATAAATAACATTTATTTTTAAGAATCATAGGCTGACTCTTGCTATGCAAAAAGACTGACATCTAATGAGTAACTCATGCAGTACCGATGGCACCAAGTCTAAGGAAGTGACCTGTCATCCACTACATCCTTTATTTCTCTCTACCAACTACAGAGGGAACCAAGTCGATTTAGTTTAGATAAATAGCTTTGACTCAGAAGTCAGATGAGTTAAATCCCACCTTCAGAGCAGAAAGACCATGAAATTTTTCTCCCAGACAGGTGAAAGTTGAGGCCTGCCACCCTAGAGAATGAATACAGAAAAACAGAAGGTGAATGGCAGCATTGGTGAGCCTATAACTCTAGCACCTCTTTGTTCCTTAGTATCCTGCATTACTGTGCCCCAGCAGGAGGTACAAGGGTGCCTGGTTTTTTCATCCAACACATAAGAATGTGTGGATTTACTGGGACATCTCAGAAATCTGAAGTAAAGCTTTTGGTGGTAGGATTATTGCCAGTTTTTGTCAATATGCTGAAGTATACTGACTGGGCTGTTAAAGGTTTGGATTTTTTCATGGTGGTGTATGTAATTGTCAGGGAACCCCTGATGTGAAGTACAGAGAGAGTCATGATTTAAGTGTGCGAGCCTTGATATGTGATACTCTTTTGTATAAAAAATGTGCAGAGTTTAAAGATTATTATTTATTTATTTATTGTTCCTTTTTAAAATAGGTATGTACTAGGCAAATAGACTGACTCTGGCTGTGTTAAAATAATTTCCCACACTGAATGGCAAGTAAAATGATACATAGCCAATAGTTTTCAGTTTCCTTGCAGCCTTGACTTCTGTACTCCAGTGAATCTGAACATGAAGTGTGATTTAAATAGATACACATCGTCAAGATTTAAGGAAGCCTAAGAAAGGCTTCCTTAGAAACATTCCTGTATAAATCTCATCTCCTGGGTTGCAGTGCTGCTTTTTGCTTGGAATTTATTACATCTTTAATTTCATACTGTATATTGGTTATGCTGCAACTTTATCCTATTCAGCTGTGGTATCAATCTGTTCTTGAAAAGCTGTGTATTTATGAAAGTGCATTGAAATGCAGGAGAACTGAGAAAAATAATCGTTGTGTGGCATTATGGGTATTTAATAAAAAGTGGAAGAAGAAATGCATTTCAACTATGCAGTGGGATCAATATTTTGATGAATTTTATGACAAGAGAGGCTTTCTATAGATGAAGGTAATCTTAACCCTCTTTTAGTTTCCTGTGCCTTATAGAAGTGACATGGTTCTTTTTACGCTTATGCATGTTCCCTTGTGGAAATACCCCTCGAATATGATGCAGACAACTTCTGCTGCTGTATGGAATCCACTGCTCTGCTTCTTCATTCAGCAGCTACCAATCTGGCTTGGCTATGTTAGGCTTTATCCACATGTACAGCTGGAGAGGTAAAGTGCAAACTTGCATGAAGTGGGAAACACTGGTATTGCCAGGTAAGGTAGTAAGCAATACTAGATAGATACCTTTTACCTCTTTCTAATATCCACATACACCAAAAATTAATTATGTCACAAGGTCGCTGAATATTAGTCAACATTGTCCCTATGGGTGCACTCCAAAGGCAGGTAATTTTTTTAGGTAAAAGAAGCTTGATTTTGGGCTTTGACACCATCAGATGAACAGAGAAGTGATTCTCTTCCTTTTAGTGTCTATCTCGTCTTCTCTGCTTGTTACTTTTAGAAATAATCTTGGCAGTATCTGTTTACTTTACTTATTCAGGATGAAGTTATTTTTATACTCCTCACAAAGTGTCGTTCAATCTAAAATGATTAGTCTTTGCTTGTTTGCCAAATTTTTTCTGAGTTTTGTTCTTCCACCTGTTTGTTTAGTCACTGAGAGCTGCTTACTCTCCCAGTGTGTCATCTGGCCCAGCAGCTCTGGGTTTTTCAAACATCAACATTATTTTCTTTCATCTTTCTAAAATATTGGTGCTTCGGTGATTTTATTCCTGGTTAAAAATGACTTTTTATACTAGTTAGAGTAATCTCTGCTGCTCTTAGGGCATAGTCTTGCTACTTAATTTGGACTTTTCCTCTATTCCATGTAATAGACTTCTGTCCTTTGCCCTTATTTTTAGTCCTGATACCAAGTGAAAATAGAAAACATACTCCAAATGTCCCACCTTTGCTCTGTGCATTCAGAATTAGGCCATGAAGATGACACATACTGCACTTGGTATAGTTTTGGATAAAACTTTCCATTAATCATTTGTTTTCTGGGATTATTTTTCCCCTCATGTACATACAAACTGTTAGTTTTCAACAGAATGGAAATTGCTGAATCCAAAAAGGAATTTTTAAGAAATCACCTTTTGTGTGACCTTCAACAGATACCTGAATGGGAGAGAGTTACTCTTGTGCATATTCAGGCTTTAGCACCGATGGGTTGTTTATGATTTTCATAAAGGCAAAAGAAAAACAGGACAGTGGTTCCATCAATTTCAAACAACCCCATTTCTGATGGGCTGGGTGCCAGTGGATCTGCAGCCAGGCAAACCAGCAAAGGAGCCCTTCCCTGGTGCTGTGCAGAGGAGTGTGAAATGAATGGGGACCTTCCTTTCTCCATTAAAACTCTGACATAGACTAATGTTTTTTTGAAAAGTGCAGTCCTGACAGCTGTGAAAACGTGATGTTCCTACTCTCAGCTCCAGAGGAGAGAGTAGTAGAAGAGCTTCCCAACATTCATTAGCCAGTCTGCATCAAAACTGCTGTCTGAGGAATACCCCGATCTTCAGACATGTTTGCAGCAAGGTCTCTGCTGAGGCCTCTGCTGAAGGTTGCACTTATTATCTGCAGTGTTGGGAAGTGTGTATTTGACAGGTAGTGGACTGCATCTACTGGCTCCCTAAACAGCCTTCAGCATGACAGCAACTTCTTGTTATTTCTGCCTCAGCTTCTCGGAAAATACTTCATTTCTCAGAAGAGAAACCTCATTAAAATAAATACAAAAACGTCAAAAGAAAATCTTTAGGGTGTGTAAGAGAAGGTGTTTTTTGGTCTAAAATTACTATTTTAAAAATGTATTCCTGCAAACGGTTGGTGTATGGAAGAATTGTTCGTGGGCTGAAGCAGTCTCAAAAATCCTGGTGGCAGTTGGTATGGGCCTGTAGGCTCTCCAGTGTTCAGTCTCCAGCGTGTGAGGCACCATCTCAGACACCCCTTTGTTCACTCTGGGCAATGATATAGGGCCTTCATTATGCACAAAGTAACGAAAGCTTTCTGGGATGCAATCCACTCTGGGAGTAGGAGGCGTAAAACCCTCTCACAGCCTCTGCCCTAATATTCGTAATAGCAAAACTCAACCTCTGTGCTCTGTAGGGTGCAGCACACAAAGAGTTTGGCCCATGGAGGGGTGCTTACAGGTGGCGTGTCACCAGTAGTGGCAGGTAACCCACAGAGACACACTGCACGAGGAGAACTTCCTGTGTTGCAGCGGTGCAATGGTGTCAAAGGGCTTTTAGGGAACTGGCCAGACGAGCTGAACTTGTGTGTGCTTCCAGCAGGCAGAGGAGAGATGCTGAACACATGCTGCCTGCCATCAGCAGCCCTGTGGTTGCCAAGAATTGCAGCTACACCATTACATAAACCATCACACAGTACACATTGTGCAGCCAGACACAGTGTTTGTGTGTGAATGGCTCTGCGTAGGTATGTGGGGAAGTTCACACATGTTAACAGGTTCATGTTTTAAATTTAGTCCCAAAAGTTAGGCTCCTTTATAGCCTGCAGTCGTCACCAGCAGACAGTATTCACTTCTTTTTTGAAATGGAAGGAGAAAAATGGAGGTGCATGCAGCATGATAGAGCAAATTTGTCCTGTTAAAGAAGGCTCAAGTACAGATCCTGTGCTGTCAAGGCCAAAGAGCAGCTCTGGTTCTCCTACAACTCTAGTAAGCATTTCACTATTTTAACTCTTAGAAAACTGGCTGGCTCACAACAAAATAACAATATATCTTTCCAAACCATGTATGTGAATGTGATAATTTAATTCAAACAGCGTAAAGCAATTAGTCTGTATAAAGAACTTGAAATAGACGAAGCTACTTTTTTTTTTTTTAAGTAGCTATTTCTAGCTCATTAGGCACAGAAAAATCCTTTACACTCAGCTTTTTGACTGCACTCCATCAATTCAGCCCAATCAACAGACTTTCTCAATCTAGAAACAAAGCAAAATGAAACAAGGGAAATTAAACAGTGAGTAGATCAGTCATCTCTGCTCAGCTTTCAAGGCTGCTATAAAGGTTTTTTTTTTTCAGTTATGACATGCTGAAAACAATAAGCTACCTGAAAACTATAGCTGTGATTTTAACAGCTGCATTATTTTCAAGAAAATTGAAAATCCTGTTTTTAAATACAACTTTATCAGGCTCTTTTGTGTGTGTGTATTTTCAGACCTAACTTGATATTCTACTCAGAAGTGCAAAAAATTTTCATTAATTGGTTAAAAAAAAAGATACTCCTCCCAGCATTGATCCATCCTGGAATACGGAGGAATAGCCTGGCACATCGTAGTCAGCAAAAAAGACTAAAACACCTGCTCCCAGTCATACCACAATATTTATTTCAGAAGCTGTTATCTATTATTTTATATGAAATATATGCTCCTACAGGCCTGGGGGTAGTTTAAAATATTTTGTTGTTATGGCTATTCTGCCACATGTCTTTTTCAAAATGGCCAAGCAGTGCTAAAGTGGTTGGACTTTCAGAGCAGGCAGGACTGATGGAATATATTACCCCACATTTTTATGGCAATGGATAGATTTTCCTTGTTACAGGCAAAGTAGGTTTTCTGCATGGCTGGGGACAGTGGCAGATTTTTTTAATTAACATTTGAATCTATTATTTATGAATGCATTCCCTGATGCCTGAATCCAAGGGCAAGCCCTGCTGTGCTTGACGTGGTCTCTCACAAGAGGGCTTGAAAGGACCTCCATCTTACAAATGGAGAGACCTGAGACTTTCTGCTTGACTGCTCCTGCCTGTCAGGCAAGGATGAGCATTCAGGGACTAAAGATTTCCCGATTCTCAATGTCCTTGCCCCAAACATCATTTTCTAAGGAGAACCATGTGTTAGCTCGCTGCTGTTTTCCAAACTTGCAGATGTTAACAGAAGACCTTGATGTTAAGGCAGGCCTTTTTGACACCAGGAGCAGCCTACGGCTGTGAATTTCTGACAAGCTGCTGAACCAGCACATCATGCTTGGAGCAACAGGCACGTTCGGCCAAGAGGAGTGAAAACCACTCTGGAGTTGTTCCACGTCCTCCAAGATAGACACACCAACAGCATCAGTACTCCCGGCTTGGTGCTGCTGACAGGGCTGGAAAATCTATCGATGCAGTCACTCAGAAGGCAGCTCTCTCCACACCCAGCTTCCCTCCTACACAGTGAAGGAGAAGGCAAGTACAGCTGTTGGGACCTGAATTTTTTGTCCTGAATAATTATAAGAGTCAGGCATACATTAAGCACACGGCAAATAATCTACGTTTTCTGTGGACATAAGACTTTTAAATTTCCAACAAATATACAAATTATTTTGTATCATGAGCATTTAAAAGTGTTTTTTAAGAAGTATACCTAATGTCACAGGGTTTATATTTAAAAAGTCTTTCTGTAATTTATTTTAATTTCTGTTCTCTTATTCTCTTTTCTAGAGCAGAGCAATAGTTGTGTCTCTATGCATCTGAGATATTGTTCTGGTGTTTTACCATCACTTAAGAACTGCTTAAAGATGGTAATATGGGCCATCTTTTAGGCACAGAACTCAGAAACACGAACGCATGTGTGAGACTGAATGTGACTGCTACAAAACAGTGAACTATGAAAATGATATAGCAATTTTGGACAACCAAAGGAAAGGTCAGAGTGCTTACAAAAGTACTTATTACTCTGCCCATGCTACCGAGAATCTCATTCTTTGATTGGTGCCATTAAAATGAAAGTAAATATAAAACATGAAGGGATTATTTAACAGAAATAAACTGGAGCAGTTGAATATTAGCTTATTTTTCATAGGAAATACAAAGCTTTCTTCCCATCCTTGAGAATTAGACACAGTCTTGTCCATCAATGGCTATTTCATGCAGTCCTTGAGTAAGCAGCTCAATCTGCACTGTGCTGTTTCTTACAGACAAGCAGACTAGTTCTGAATATAAATGCGTGTTGGCATTCAAGGTCATTTAGATTCTTCCAGTTCAAATTTCAGAAAAGGAATTGCAGTCCTCAAAAAGGAATTGCAGTTTTCCATAGGCTTTATATGTTACAAGTGACCAAATACGCTGACCTTTCTGAAGCAATTTCTGGAAAATACACAAGGAGCTTCACTCACCAGCAGTGGTCTGTCTTCAAGGTTTGCAACAAAGCTCAATACTTTCTTGACCTCTAAAGGCAGTTTTTATCAATTTATGAATGATGATTTAATGTAATTTGTGATACTTGTTTTTGGGAAGGGTGACTTGAAGAGGCATGCACCTGTTTCCTTCCTTTTAATTAATTTCAGAGGTTTGTTTATAAAAGTTAAAAGCGATTAAAAAAAAAGAATAATGTTGTTTTCCAAGTTACAGAAGTGGTTATAATTCTTCTATCAATAATCACTGGAAGCGTAACTTCTGGATTTCACATAATCACTATAAATATGATTTTGACTGCTGGGTTACTAAACAGTGTTTTGCTGTTCATGTATTTTTTATTGTGTTGAATGATAAACTGTACCTATGTTCATAAAATAAATGCACTTTTCTCAAAACCAGCTTTGAATTCTGTTGTCCTGTATTCAATAAAAATTGCTGAAAAGTACGAAGAGAAGCAATTATAGAGATAAAAAAGAGCTGTTCTTGAGAAGTAACATTTATAAGTCACAAAAGCTGTATGATTTCATATCCAAATATCTGGTTGCCATTAGTCCTTTCCTTAGGGTAAACACTCCATTTAGAATCACTCTTTTGCTGAAAAATTATCTTAAAAAATTTTAATTCAGGAAACAGAGTTTGTTCTTTCCTAGTGACTGTCTTTTCACGAGCTTTAATGACCCTGAAATTAAAGGGCTCAGAGACTGTTTACACTTGTTTTCAGCTATGGGGCATTAAGTTACCCTGCACAGGTCTTCAAAACTCAGGTCAGAGTCCTCAGTTGCACACCACACATGGTATTCAAGCAGAGTCCATCTATATACTAGTGTGTAGCTTTATTCATGGAAAGGGTTTGTTATTAAGTACTTCTAAATGTCAAAGCTTCTTAGATAAATCTAGGAATACTTGCAGTTATTCCTGTCCAAGAAGATCAACTAGATCTACAATGTTAGGTCCTTCTAGTAACTAAAAGAGCATATTTGTTTGTTTCCCTTTCTTGCTCCAAGAGTTCAATTACTTTTCATTACCAGTGGAGTTGTAATGGTATGAAGATAAAGCTGAAATATTTAATATGATGAACTATTAGACTGCGATCAGGAATCAAACCATCACATAAGAATCTGGTTTCTCCTGTTCCATGCTTTTACTGTAGCAATTCAGAGGAAAATTTGCCTTGTGCTAATTAGACATCCCTCATTCATTCTCTTCTTCAGTCTCATGTCCTTGCAGTAGTTCAATCTTGTCACCTAAATTCAGAATAACTCATAACAATTGGTGCTAATCATTCATATCACTATCAAGGCTATTGGACAGGAATCTGTGCATAGCAAAAGACAGTTATTGATATCTTCAAAATATTTAATGGTTATGGTCATAAGCAATTGGAAATTACTATTTTGAGGGCTTCTGTCTCCTAGACTTTTAATAAACCAGAATAGAAGCTTACATTACTCAAACCAGATTGAATTAAACAAATCTGAACAAGCCTTCAGAAAACTTGTGTAAAATAAACATATTTATTAACAAAGAGTTAGACAAATAGAATGCAATTCTGTCATCTTTGCTCACTGATTGCCTTTTGCAGTCCTGAAAACAATTATATTATTAATTAAATACAGTGCTTCCCTTATAAGACCTATAAAGATTGCCCATTTGCTAAGTTCAAGTGCTTATTTAAAGAGGATGTAGGTTTTTTTAAATTCTGCATCCTTAGTGTCAGGAATGTTTTACAGATAGGTAAAATTATTACATCCTTGAACTAAAGTTTTAACATGTAAGTGAAATATGAAGAATACTTCAAAAGTCTTTGACAATTTTATTAACAAATATGTTTTAGTTAACATGTAGTGGCATAAGATTAAATTCAAAATTCATAAAGTAAAATAAATGCTTCTGCAGATATAATAAGATAAAAAAATTAGTATTTTAGAAGTACTAAAAATCCCTCAACATGTTGTTATCTTCTCTGTGCTTTCATTATTCTTTCAAACATGGCGCTTATTCACTTTATTTCAGCTGTAAGGCTTCTACCTTCACCTCTGGCTCACTTAAGAATCCATTAAAAATTTATTAATTCCTTTAAAACATGCAAAAAAATACAACTTCCAAGAAGAACAACCATATAGCCAAAGAGCCACAGAACTTGCTGCAAGAATACCGATAAATAAAACATCAGTTAATTACAGTTTAAGGCTAAATCCTTGGCTGGTGGAAATGGGCGGTCACTGACTACAACAGAGCCCAGATGCACCAGTTTACTGCCAGCTTCAAGTTCCAAGTCATGGCAAGTTGCTTTGTCTCTCCATCAAGCAGAGTATTGTCTATCTCAACGGTATTTCATTATAATTCTTACACATCACTAGGATAGTTACATTTTCAAAGACAATATGTTGATTTTGACTCCACCTTAATTACGTACGTTTGAAAGTAGATTTCTCTGAACAGTTAAAAGAAACCTTGGTTCAAATCATTGCATAATATGAAAAATAAAAAAATCACAAAAGTGCATATATATATGTATGTATGTATACACACAGAAGGAAGCCACACTGCCACTTGCAGTGCAGCCAGCTACTGCTACAAGGCATTTATTGCTGTAGATACAGGCCTGTGTTGGGCCACAGAGTATATTTATGTGAATGTAAACTTTATCCCTCGGTTCGAGGCGCCCCACAGGAAATCTTCATATTAGGGAAAGGAGTAAGGCCAGGAACTGCCTGGAAGTGGCACTTTATTTTAGGACTGGCCTCACTGAAGTTGCAGAATAAAAGTTTTATTGCAAAAAGAAGAAATTATTTTGCACCAAAGTGGTAACTAAGTTGGTATGTCAACTTTATGGACTTTCAAAGAGCAGATATTAAATGACTTTCTTCCATTTTGCCTTAAGTAAATTTGGCAGAAACAATACCATATTTCCCATTAGCTTCTAGAATTCTGAAGTGGCCAAACTTAGAACAGCAACTGAACACACTGAAAGGCATCAGCACTAGGAGAAAAACATTCACTTCCAGCTCCTAGAAATCCATCTCAACGACATTTCTTCAGCAAGTGAAGAGTTATATTTTTAACTGCAAGCATGGTCTCTGTGCAGGTTGGTTTGATCAGCGTCTCAGGAAGCAAAAATCCAAAATGCCCAGTGTCACGCAGCTCGAATGCAAATGCATAGGGGATGCCATTTTTGTAGGCCCAGTCCATAGAGCTGCCAGAACTCACATCTGAAAGAAGCAATTCAGAGAAAGTATTAAAAAATGTTAAATGCAGGTCATGCTGAAATCACGAGAGGGTTCTTGTGGCATTTTGTCTCTGGGACTCAGTGAGCATACTTGCAACTCCAGCTGTTGCTTGCCCTGATCCTGAACACCCTTCAGAGAATAGCATGAGCACCCAGCACCTGGTGAAACGTGCTCAGCACAATATGGATTAGACACTTCATTTTCATAGGAAAAAGTATTGTAACTGTTTTGTGTAAAGCAAAACTTTAATAAAAGAGAATATGTAGAATAAAGCCTCAAATGGTTCTTGTCCCCGTGTGAGTGAACTCTAAAGCCTTCCTTCCACAAAGATCTGCCAGCTGGACTGGAGAGCTCTGCGTGCTCCTAGGTTTAAATTGGGTTTTTTAGGCAATTCATTTGCAGTGAGAAGGTGGAAAGTTGATAAAGTAATCTACCATCTTCTTTTTAAAGTACTTTTAAAATTCTTTTCATTTGTCTTACTTTCTCACAATTTCCTCATAGCATGAGAGCGTTTGCATAGGTGGTGTCTAATATTTACAAACCTTCCTGAGGAAGTGTGCTGCTTCTGCTTTCGTTATCTCCATATGTTGATTACCCAAGACACATTTTTTACTACAGATACATCTCTCATGTGGCCTGCTGTAATCTGTGCAATTCTGGCAATAATTCACACTGCTTTTCGTTTGACATAGTGACTGACTGCAGTGTAATGAGCATGAGATAATGACTATGCTGTGAGATGGAGGCCCATGGTAAGTGGAACTGTAGCTGAAAGACAGCAGTGGCAGAGGAGATGCAGGAGGTTATTTGTGAAAAGTCTTTAGCTTTTCACTTTTTCAATGTCTGTTATCGTTAGCCACAGCATTCAGACCTCAAGGTTTCAGTAAAGAAAAAAAGTCCTGTTAAAACCTGTTGAACTTCGTTTTCTCTTACCTGTCTAGAGAGAGCTTGCCTGACAAACGCTGTTACAATTTAGTAGTGCATTTGCAGTATCTAATAAAGATATGGTTTTTAAGATCTTAGTTTTTCTTTTTAAAAACACCCACTCTTTTATATGGTATGAATATGTTATTTCCTGGCTTTTGACTCTCAAATGCATTGCATTTTAATCTTTTATTGCATCAGTTGAGTTAATCTTGCTGCAATCAACTGACTGAATCAATTGCAAAACTTTCTTCTGCCTTCCTCACAACCCAAAACCAGAACAAAGTTCACTTTAAATAGTGTTTGCATTCTTTGTTGTACTAAGGGTATTCTCCTTCTTACTGTAGGAAGGTCAAAGTCACAAACCTGCAGAGGAAAACTTACACAAAGTGCTGGATGCGGGGCCATATCTGTATCTTACACCATAGGCTGACTGAAGAGCATTAACAGCATTATAGGCTGCTGATTCCTGAGGACGAGAAAAAAACAAATACATAAATTAGACTTTGAATTAAATACTGTATTGTGATTGGAACCTGAGTCAATGGATCATTGACTTCTGGCGCAATGCTGTGTTCGATGAGTCCGTGGCATCTATCTTAAAATTATTGTAAAGGATAAATGCATTATTTATTTTTAATGACAGCAATTCCCTGAAAAACTTGGTTTGGTATTTTCATGGAATAAAAGAGCCCACTGCACTGTGAATAATCAGACGTTAAGTATTTGTAATTATAGGTATATATGTCAATTTAGTGACACGACAAATTTAGATGAGATGTAAGACCATGAGATGAAATAATCTCTTTTTTATGCAGTTTAAAAGCCATGCATGCATTTTCTGAGGATGTATTTCCCAGTTCACTAAACCTTGTCTGCTGGGCTTGTAAAGCAGAAATGATGTCTTGTTGACATTCACAGTGGTTCACTGAGCAGAGTGGGAAGAATGAAGGAGGCAAGTCTCACTCCTGAATCTCTGATCAGCAGGTAAATGTCTACTGCTGGTCTAACTTTCTCTGGGGCCTGATGATGTAGTCTTGGAGAGCTCTTTCCACTATTTCAGAAATGTGATTTCAGTACTGTACAGGGAAAATCAGCGCCTAATTGCAATGGCTTGCGGCTGAAAGGCTGTTTAGGAGGTTCATGGTTCATCCTGTGAAACTGGGTGCAGAAGGCCTGGCCTATGGAAAATTCTGAGAGTCACATATGGATAGTGCATAGAAACACACAGAAAGGATGCGCATATCGAAAAGGAAATGGAATATTATTACCCCAAAGAAAAAGATATTGGCAGATACAATACAAATACAATGAAGGCCAGGAAAACAGTCGTCTCCCTATAGAGAACAGGAAATTATTATCTTTGGAGCTAGAAACTGCTGGACTTTGAACCACTTGGCAAAGCTGCAATGGTTGTTCTAGTTGTTTTACTTCCTTGAACAGAACGTTTGTTTGGTTCATGCACATTTTCATGAACTCAGTCCTTACCTTGTTGTTCATCAGGCACGAAATGAATACACTGGGGAAGGATTACCCTGTATTTGCCTTTCCATTTATGTGTTTTTCCTAACCTTCCACTTGTTTGCCCTTGTCAGGAGTTGGGATTCTGACTTAATCCTCAGTCTGACCCATGCAGGCTTTGTCTGTCTGAGTAGAGAAGCCAGAGAAAACTGCTTAAAAATGTCATTCCAGAAACAAAAATAAGTTCATTTTCACTTACTGATCTGCAGGTAGGGCTTTGGAGAGTTTATTTTACACACTAACTCCTCTTAGCAAATGAAAGAGCACATTATTACTCCATTACAAAAATTTGTTAGGCACAACCAAAATTTTTGTTTGTTTAGCAGAAGGATGATGGTGCTGGAGACTCTGACATTTTCAGCTTGGCCTCTTGCCACCTCCATGAGAGAGTGTGTGGAGGCAAGGACTGCTGAACTCAGTGTTGCTGGAATTTCTGCTGGGCTGGGATGTGGTTGTCAGCCAGTGTAAGGGGTAACCTCTGACTCACCCTAGCACCAAAGATGAGAAGGGCCTGTCCTGTGGAGAAGGGAGAAGTGCTGTCACTTGGGACTCTTCCTCCAGATGCCTTGACTTCTGAGTTGTGACATGCAAGACCCATGGTGGGGTTGGAGGTGTTGGACCCTGTGAGGGTGGCGGGGTGGCAGAGTGAGGTCACGGTGGTGGCCGTGGCTGCACAGGGCCCGAGAAGGGGGAGCTCCAGCTGCAGCCAGGGGCTGTTGTCTGGTGCCTGCACTGTCCCAAGTACGACACTCTGTTGCTCAACCAAAATTTGCAAGCAGCTATGCTTACCATCCCAGGGTCTTGGTGTGGAGCTGGGATGGCCTGACAACAGGCCTGATGCCAAGGGAGCAGGAGACAGGGCTCAGCTGAAGGAGCGGAGAGGGGTGGAGAACAAAGCCCTGATAAATGCACCATGGCAAGGAGAACATAGCCACAAACGAGAGGGCTCCCTGTGCATGAGTTACTCGCTGTACAGCAATGAGACAACAGATAATCCTGTTGAAATCTTTCGAAGAAATAGTTTGGCAATGCCAATTTAAAATCAACACAACAGTAATGGGTTCTGTGCAGAGGCAGCAACTATCTGGAGGTCAGACCAGGAGCATCCCAAGTTCACGTCCACCACGTGGGCAATCATCTCTGGGCACTGTGAACCTTAAGCTCTTAGCCTTGAGGAATGCAGCTGGCTTCCACTGTTAGAGCCATGTGCCCAAAAAAGAGACAGTTCTCAACTGCATCATACTGTGCAGGTTGGATCCTGAATAAATCCAGGCAACCAGTCTTTGAACACCCTCAAGGAGAAAATGCCACATAAAATTACCAGATTTTTGCAGAGATGTACACAAACTCAGTCACGCCATATAAGTTCATGGCAAACACTAAGGCAAACGACAGTACAGGAAGAAAAAGGATGAAAATCAGGTGAAATCTAAAACTCTTGAGATGGATGTATGTTTCTGCTGGCGTTTTTTTCAATCTAAAAGAGTACTTTCATTTTAAGCATATTAAAGGAAGACATTTCAGGAGAGTGTTAATAAGAGAGGCATTAGAACAGAATATGCATGTTGTGATCAGTACACAGCTCTCCAGTTTCAAAGCAGCTCTGAATAATTGAATGCTTTAATTGAAATGGTAACTGACAGCTCACTAGAATGATCCGAACCAGACAGAAACAGCCTTTCTTCTGCTCAGAATTAATCGCAGCCCACTGTTAGCACCAAAACCTATTTATCTGCTATGCATGTGGGGTCCTACAGTTGTCCACTATACACAGCCCATGTAGACCAACAATGCCTGTTCCATCAGTGTCAGAAAAGAGAGATCTATCGCTTTCCAGCTCACTGCAATTTCCAAGAGAACAGAGAATCTGAAACTTCAGCTTAAGTCACCATTTTAGAGACTTCAAATATTAAAAACGGTACATTTATGAGCCACCAGGTGATGGAGCCTTTGGCTGTGGGCAAGTATTAAAACACACAAATAAATAATCAACAAGTATTCCCTTTATTTTCACTATGATCCCTATAATGAGCTTTATAAATAACAGGAAATTACTTCAGTTTCTTATTTCAACCTCCCTCTTCTTTTTGACCAACCACAATGAAAAGAAGTATGAAGTTCAAATACTGACAAGATATTTAGAATTGGGATTTGGCTTCCATTTGTCCATGGGTGTTGTTTAAAACAGTGTCTTTTTTTGTTCCTTTAGGTCTGTGCCCCACTCCCTCTGATGAGAAGCCTGATCCAAGGTCTTGAAAACCTGAAGAACACCTGCTAAACATCAAAAACTGTGATTCTTTGGTCTAAAAGCAATTGGTGGAAAGGCAGAATAAGCTGAGGGGCAGTTACGCCCTGTCTCAGAATGGAATTATCCCTTAAGCAACAAAAACAAAATGTGAAATATACTGGTGTGTGTGAAAACTCCCAGTTAGATCTTCCTTCTCCTTACAATGAATTTCCCGTCTATAGCATCTGCTATTGCCTTACATTACTCTGGACATTTTAGTCAGATATCCAGTAATCATATACTTGCAGAGAAGTTGCTGATTCTTCCTAACACTACGTCTTTGCCTTCTTCTCTGTTGTTTGTTTTTAAAAAAATATGCTTGCACTTGCTGATCTTCAAAGGAATGAGAACCTATGATTTTAAATTCTCAGTCTATGTTTTTTTGCTAACTAAATAGTCATCAATTCACTTGGGGAACTCCTTTCTCCTTGTCATTCCCCAAAAGAGTGTGAAGGTAGAATAAAAAAAAAAATTCATGAATTTATTCACAGTCAGCAGAGGGTTGGGTGGTCAGTCCCCACAAGTCTCATATTTTTAGCTCCTCTGCCTGCTTAGTTAACTTCTAATTTGCTCTGTTTCACAGAAATGGCATCAGATAGAAGAATGTTTAGTAGCTACTGAAAATAAGTGTCTCAACAGCAATAAACCTACAAAGAGAGTTTAGTTTGTGGAGTGCTGGCTGCCCAGCCTCCTGAGAGAACAGCTGAGCGAAACTTCAGCGAAGCTCCAGGGACTGATGACATCATTTATTCTGCACAGGATAAATCTAAGGTGCAGTTCAGCTTCTTTGGAGAAAACTAGCTTAAACCAGCAAGCTAAAAGTCACTGCAACTTTCAAGGTCAAAATGGGAGATAAATGGAAAATTTAATTTTACTCAAGTCTGAGGGTGAAAGAAAGAGGCTTGCAGCTGGTTGGTGCAATGTGGGTCTGTGAGCAGGAGCAAACACAGAGCAAAGCTTAGCCATGTGTCCCTAGAGAATAAGCCTTAAGAGGGCTTCTATGAACAGGAGGTTGGCTAAAACAGACCTCAGACTGCAAGCAGAGGGAATAGCTCTACACGTGGATGAGCATGGAATACATGAAATGTTCGCATCTGTGAATCAGTAGGCTTACATCAAAAAATGTACTCTTATGAATTTATTTTTCTAATAAACAGAAGCTCTTGGTTTTAATTACCTGCTTGTCTGAAAGGGTTAAAAACACTATGTCTGACCTGAATGATACATAGTGCAATTGAAGCTTTAATTTTGGTGAAATCTAAGAGGTTTCTCCTTGAACTGATAAACATAAACAATTTCAATTTTATTTTGTTCATAACATTGAAGATGATCTTCTTTGTGCTTCCTAGTGTTTAAGTACTGAGCATGAAGAGACAGAATTTCAGCTAGATGCCCAAGGACCTAACCATGTAATTTCCATTGCAGTTAATTAAATAAAATGATAATAACTATAATTAAAACTTAGGGATTTATCCTATAAAGTAATTTAAAGGGACTGATGGATGAAAGGCACTATACCATTTTAATCAAATTACTACTGACTCATGGTGAGTGAAGGTTATATAACCAGAAATGTGATTGCAAGTGGATCCGGAATAAATACTGCTCAATATTAAATATGTGCAAAGTATTGAAGAAACAAGTCTCCATTCGAAACAAAATGTACCAAAAAATATACAGAGGCGCATATTCTCCCAAGTTTTAATGTACTTACCACACAGTTGAAGTTTGGAATGGTTGCGTATTTGTAGGAGTAAGGGTACAGCAGCATCTGTGCATATGCATGGAAGGACAAATAGGCTTTTATTTGTTTCCGGTGTTTGCGAAGAAAATGAGCAACAGCCTTTACTTCAGGCTCAGACTCGGGGAAAGGACCACAATAAGTGTCATCACACGGGTGAAAAGAAGCACCTTCATCTAGAGGTTGAAACAGAAAGTTGGTGAACAATCACAGAGAAGTTGCAAGGGTCAGCTTCCGGCTCAACCTTTTTTGGCCCACGTGCAAAAGCCTGAAAAGCAATAAACAAATTGCTTTCGTGTGCCTGATGGGCGTGAGCCTGTGGGACCTCAGTGCAGCTTGGTGTGTCTGCTTGTTCATCTAGCAGGCACACCAAGCTCCCAGTTGGCCAACTGCACACAGTTCTCCCCAGAGGATACATTCTTTCCAGCTGAAAAAGGAGAACCTCATCTCGTTGTATTTTCTTCTCTGGCTTTTTGTATCAGCAGCACATTTTATGACAGCATTCCAGTATTAAAACTATTGATGGCTCTCAGTTGGTCTGTTTGAAATCAGAGAGCTGTACCTCTTTCATAGTCACTCCCAGGACAAATCTAGCCTTTTATATCTTTTAATGTACTACCTGCAACAGTAGTGGTTACAATGATAGGCAGACAACCTCAACAGGGATTATCTCAAAAACATGATGATGGTTCCTGACTACTGCCTATTTTCACCCCTGCAAACCTCATGGAAAAAAAAATAAAGAAAAGCCACATAGGATGACTGATCAGTCAGCTAAAACAGTAATCACCTCAGTTTGCACAGGGCCTAACTTTCCTTCAAGTTTGGGGCAGGGGTTCAGTTTTGACATCTTTATGTCAACTAGTTCAGGTGGCAGCAAGCTGCACAAGAGTAGCCTACCTGTAATATCCCATGAGGTACTGAAAGATGAAACTTAGAAAAGGAGATGTGGTGGTGGCTCCTTTATAATTTAGCAATTCTGGATCTAAGCCATCGTCTCATTTACAGCTTAGGGCCTGGGCCTAAAAGAACGATATTTATGCAAATCTACTCTGCTCTTTTATCTACTGCAATTTCAAAATACCACATGTTTTACATTGACCTGCAGACTAATAATAGTTTGTTTGCAAACTTCCCTGGTGCCATCAGGGACTTACAACAGCAGTGTGTTATTAGCTTTCCTTTGTATAGTAAGTTCTGCCACCTTCAACTAATAAGAAAAAAGCCGTGTGTGAGAAGGCATAATGATATCAACTAAAACAGAGTTATGCAATCAACCTAATGCCAAAAAAAAGAAAAAAAAA
>VZTF01000012.1:248603-393963 GCA_013397755.1 Cnemophilus loriae
AGAAGTGGAAGAATTTCATGCTGCAGTTTCATTTGTAAGATGAAAACTGAGGCTGCCATTCAATGGCCACAAGTGGGGATTTCAAAAGGTATTAGTGCTTGGATTGCAGTGGATATGGAAGGGTTATATAGAGGGCAGATGGTCTTCTCCATGCAGAACAGATGGCCACCAAGTCATCCAAATCCCAAGAGCACTCTGCCTCGATTTCTTTTCAGATAATATAGCTAAAGGAGAGCCATTTAACAGAGTCTCCAGAGCCTTAGCTTTTTTTTTTTTTTTGATGGATACTTCATCTCCTGTAACAGTGTTGTATACTGAATCTGTCAATAAACAGTGTTAATAAACACTGTTAATAAACAGTGGATTCCTACAAGCTAATGGTAAAATGACCCAATTCTAAAATACGACTCAGTTTAACGACTTCCAGTGAAGGAAAAAACTCTCTAAACTGTCCAGCCTATTATGGTGAGCCATGTGCTATCCCAGCTGTAGTTAATGCTTTACCTTAGGTGAAGCTGTCTGGTAGTAAAAAGAGAAGATTTCCATGCTGGCCTTGGATAATGTAAGGATATGCTCAATTTTCATACTGGAAGTTCTTCTAAAGTAACTCAAGAATGAAAGAAGAATTGATACAGTATCTATGAGCTCCTGTGACATTTCTAAGTTACAGTCATGAGAAGCAAATGGAGTTGTGTAAAATGTTACCGTGCTGCCTTGTTTTTGTACCTGATAGCATACCGGGGGAGGACAAGTAGCCTTCAATATCCATCATGAGACCCAATGAAAAAAGGAAATGTATGCTGAGACTGATAAAACCAGTGCTTTGGTACAGAAGGAAGACTGAGAGGATGAATGAGCTGGAGCATGATTTTCAGACTTCCTTGCAGCTGCTTCTGCTGGGATACTGGGGTGCACTGGAAATTGGGATGTGCTGGAAATTTTGACTCCCACTGTTGCTCTCTTGGGGATTTGGATGCAACCACTTTAACTAGATTTGCCCTATGACTTCAATTAATTCTAGGTACCTCATTATTTGCTTTAAAGTTGGTATTTCATTATCATTAAACCATCATCCTCGTTATTGCACGTATATGTGCATTGCAAGGAGTTCTTGCTGGCAGTAGTCACGTGGGCTGTTTTGAGTACAGGGCACTGCAACATGAAATCTAGCAGTGATACGGCCCTTTGCTTGGTCCCTAGAGAGTCATAAAGCTTACATCAAAGTCCCACACTAGAAAAGGAAGAGGAAAGCAGATGGGATGCTGTGTTATCAGCACTGACTAGCTCACTGCTGATAGCATTTGGTGGCTTTGCTGAGGGCACAGTCTGCCACCCCACACCTGCCTGGAAGCCCCACTGTGAAGTTCAAGCCTGTCTGAAAACTCTAAGTGCAGCTGAACTGAATGATAAGGTTTTTACAAGCGCATGCAGTTTTAAATGTTAAACACACCATGATTACGCAAGCCTCAAAGTGTGATATGATCCAGATTCTTCTCTGACTCATCTAGTGTCAGATATTAATGAGAACACCAGGTGACTGGTTAGGGTCATGTGAGTACCAGTCAGCCCAGTTCATGAAAGAGGTTTTTATTCTCCATCAAAATAGACAATCAGACAGACTTTGGGGTCCAACATGGGAAGCAGAGCATGTGCTTGCTGGGATGACAAGCAGCCTTGAAGGAATTTTTATTTTTTAAACTCGGGGCGGGGACCTGTCTTTCATGTTCAGTGCAGGGGAGAAATGCAACGAGTAGGGGATTACAACACATAACACATGTGGGTAACATTACAGTTTCTCAAAGCCTAGAAAAAATAGTTTTTTGAATGAAAACTAAGCAAACATTTTCAGGACTGAATAAAAAATGTGCTTTAATACAGTCGCTAGGGAGCAGGGAGAGGGAGGAGGAACCCAAGAAAGATTAATTAGAACTAAAAAGAAAATGCACTGAGTATTAATTTTGCACTGATAGGGACCTAACATATATCTCTCAACACACTATAAGGGAACTGATCATTCCAGTTATTCCAATGGCTGTCTTCTGAACAGTAAATGGGTGGCCCCGAAATACCTGCAGTTGTGGCTTACGCATTTAAGTAAATGATGGTAACAGTGATGCAGGACAGGTGCATTTTTATGTTATTTTTGCAGCATAAAATTGCCTTAAAGATTGTGATAGCAGCCCTGGGCCTGTCTTCTGTAACAGAGGGTTTCCCAACTAACACAGGCTTTCTGTAACTGCTTCTGTCTCAGTCCTCTCCTTACAGCACATAGAGTTGAAATCAATTTGAAGCATATTTCACAAGTCCACACTGTATTGAATGTATGCATCTGTTCACATTCACTTTTATCCTTACAATTCTCAAAACTCTACTTAAAGAATCCAGCTGTTGCAAGCCAGACTGTACAGTGCTCACCTCTACTGCACGCTATCAGAGCACTGTGGAAGCATCTAGAGACTTCCAGTGGAAGAAGGATGGGCTGAAGGCAGGGCCCTTGCACTAAGCAAATCCAATTTCTTGTCTTTACAGGCTTGTAATATAAATAAGGAAGGTGGACTAATGGTGGGTGAGAAAACAGCTGCACAGAGAGCTGAAGGAAGTCCCTTAAGATGGGAGAGTAGGTCAGCAGGTATATATTGCCATATTTAAGTGTTCTTACTTTGTAACACCAGAACTTTCAGGGGCTGCTTACCCCCGTGTGAATTGCACTATCTTTAGGTAAGATTTAATAAAATAGCATTTGTTCTTCCGTGGACCCATTCCAAATCTTCTGGTAGTTATTTCATTACTGCTGCATTCTCTAAACAAAACTGAGGCCAATTTTTATGAAGTGCTTACAGAAGTGCTGGGGGTTTAAAATTGTATCTCCATGCATTTAGAACCACCTTCTTTCTTTATTAAATCACTAATTATAATGGCCTTAAGGAGACCGAGGCCAGCAAAGTAAGTTCGACATTTCCAAAGCTAAAATAATTTCAGAGAAATGGCAAATTGAATAAAATGAAGCTTGAAATGTTTCCTGAAGCTGCTGTTAGGTCAGTCTTGAAAAGTCATGGTTCATTCTCAATGCTATGCTTCAAATTATTTATAAGATTGCCGAAATACTGAATAGCTGTATGTGTGATTTTTAAAATTTTGCCACATTCTCCATGATGAGTTTTTACTTACGATAAGGTCTGTTTTTCCAATTCGAGGACTTATATTTTTTTAGAAGCTAGTAGGAAGATTTGAGCCTTGGCTTATGGCTTTATGGGAAAAAATCTTCAACTTCAACTATGGAAAAGAGAACACTTCACAACAGATGTGACCTAACCTACTTGGATAATTACCTCTGTTGGATAATTAGATACAGGGTAATCTGAACCGGGGAACCAAAGTATCTCCATACTTACCACACCATTTCACTTTCCAGTTGCGATTAGCATCAACACCATGACAGTGAAACCTCGTGTTCTTTGATCTTGTTTTTCTCCAAAATCGATCCTAGCATAAGTTACAAAATATTTAAATAGCAATATTACTCTACTTTGGCAAAAATCTATTTGTACACATAACGAATCAACCCTGGTAAACACATTCAATATTCTGTTTTAAGTGGAGTAATTTACTTCCATTTTGCAAGGCACAAGATTTATACAGAATCACCTTTGAATAATGTAATAGCCATTTGATCTTTCTTGTCTGAATAATTTTTTGAATAATACTACTGCCATTACTTACATTTGTCCAACTGAAATGATATCCATCCACATTAAACACAGGCATGATATAGAAATACAGCTGAGTTAGCATCTTCCTCATGTCGGGATCAGTCTGGTATGTCTCAAGAGCCTAAAGCAGGAAAGCCAAAGAAAATAGTTTCCATAATAAAAATAATTTCCCCAATTAAGTATTGTGATGGGCTATGACAGTCACGAGGCGTTTGGCAGTACAGAGGTCTGTTCTCATGGCAGCACAGACATCCTTCTAGCTGTGCCTGAAAGGCTGACATCTTCCTGCAAATGTGATTCAGACAGTGTGTGAATATGTGAAAAAGGTGTTCTAAAGACCCTATTCTCTCTGCTTCTCAATTGCTTTCAGTACTCAAGAAAATACAACTCATATTACAGAGAAGCAAATGTATAGAAAGTTATTCTTGAAGTAAGAGGTGAAAGTCAGTGGAATAGATTCTTAGTTGAAGAAACGAGTTTAGCTCCTGTAAGACAATGGAGTCCTGTTGTTTCCACCAGGTGATTTGATAAGGTCTTGAAGCATTTAAGGCTCATATTAACAACGTAGCTTTTTTTTGTATTCAAAGTAGTTTACTATATGCACAATTATCAATACAAGCAGTTTATTCCTTTACGATTTAGACACCTCTCTATTTTTGGAGAACCTTTAGTATAAAGGTTAGTAGAAGAAGTCTAGGTAGGGAAAGTTTTTGGTTTTTATCCATTCTGCATCTTAGAAAAATGCAGCAAAACCAGAGGCTCCTCAGCAGTTCTATTTGCTAGTGCCAGAGATTCTCCTTTACCGGTTCCAGGAAGCTTATACCCATACTCTTTCAAATACTGTCCCTTGTCATAGCTAGGCATCAAATTTGCATCCTTCAAAGTTTAAGTCTTGATTTTGCAAGGTGAAGCATCCAGTGCTTCGTGTGGCAGGTGGAAAGCATATCACACTGACGCTGGGTTCAGAGGGATGCCTGAGCCTGGCTCCTCTCCTCCTGCTACTGTGATTACAAACCTTCTGCTCTGCAGTATTTCTGGCCCTTCAGATCTGAAGAGTAGCATGTGTTTGGGGAGCAAAGGGAAACATTTGCTCTGAAATAAACTAAGCTAAATGCTTTTCAATTGACAAATGCTTGGGAGTAGTGTGAAGTACAGGAATTCAATACTTCTGGGCTCCTAACTGTGCAGCTGTTTGAATTACTGAAGCTGCCATGGGAGCTGATGGATGCTTTGTGTGGAATACCTGTAAGAAATAACCATACATCTGGACATGTCTGGGGCTGAAATTCACTCATGGAAGAGTATGACATTTTTTTTCTTTGCTGAGAGGATTAGTGAGACTTCTAAATACTTCTATGTGGTTCAGTAACCCTCGCTCTGTTGTGCAGTGCTTTCTCCGTACCCAGCTTCATCTCACCCTCCCAGAAGTGCTCTGCACGTGCAAGTCCTTCAGCCTCTCTATCAAATCCAAAGCAGCACATTACCCCTGTGAAAAGCCAAGTCACCCAGTGCTACTCCACACCGAGCTTTTCTGTTTCAGCCAGGCAAGAGGAGGGGAAAGTGAGAAATAGAAGGCAAAGGGGCAAAGCACAGAATGAAATGAGACTTAGGCAGCAGCTGGGACAGGGTGGTGTGGAGCATTGCAAGTTGGGATGAGATCCTGAAAGAGGCATTTGAAGGGGAGAAGGGAATGACAGTGTGCTTTTGAGGGGAATCTTGATGGACTGCCCAGGAGAAAGCCTCAGCCAATGAGGAGGTCATGGGTTCCCTGGCCCATGTGCCAGAAATTCCCCAAAAATTCTTAGCTGGTATTGCATTTAAATTTCATTTACTTGTATTAAAAAGCCATATCAAGTCTTCAAATAGATTTGGATAAAAATATTGGTGCTCAGGGAACTGTGAAAAAATCAATTTTGTCAAAACATTGATTTGTCAAATCAATGGTTACTCAAAAACTACGACCATGAAAATAAGGACTCTGTGTCATTGCTATTTCACATGCAGAGAACACATACTGAAGTAAACAGCACTACTATGTGCATTAGGCTGGCCCTGCACTTAAATCTGCACAGGATTAAGAGCCTGTATGGTAAGTATGGATGTTAAATTGGTAAAACTGTTCTTACAGTTGGAAACAGAAGCAATCCATGCTCCAAAATGTAAGTCAAGGAAAATGAACATTTTTATCATCCTTATTTTGGGAAGAAGTAGTTTAGCTGAGGATGAAATAAAGCACCACACACTACTTCCTTGATTTTTTACTGCTTTTCTCTTTTTAGACAGTATTAGCAAACTAAGCTCAGGTTGTGTCCCAATGGTGGGTATTTACTTACCAGTGATGCTGAGACTGGCATATGTGCTTGTATCTGTATTTTGTATGCCACTCTTTTGCTGTCAGTTACATCTATAATTATGCATTTTGTGACACTGGGCTATATACTATGTTTTAAACTGCAATGCTGTAAGACTAAACTCTTTAAAAAACTTTAAAAATAATCTTCTTAAGATAACTACAGATAATTAATTAGTTTAAGATAACACACCGCTTAAAATTGCATGAATGAACTTTGCATATTTTTCAGAACCTTTCCAAATTTGCAAAAAGTGGTATAATGAAAATATTTGAATTAAGAATTTTTAATAAGCAATATGTTTTAAATTCTGTGAAGAATATATTTTCCTTGCTCGGTGAAAGCACCACCATTTAAAAATGAAAAAAATATAGGCAGCAGAATGCCAAGCTTTTACAGTGACTCTATGTTATTTTAATGCCTGTTGACATTGATAAAATACTAGAAGAGACTTCAGAAAGCGTTATAGTCCCCAGTAATAATCCTCAAAACTGAAAGTCTTAACGTTGGTTTAGAGCCAAATATGTCATTCAGTTCTGTTCTTTAAAGAATATACGGGTTTTTTTAATAACTTGTTTTCCCTTTTATAGTAGTATTTCATTAAAAATATAGTGGATCTAGAGTGGCTTTCTTCTTGGAAAGCAAGTAGATAGCGTAAGTGAGATCATATTCACCCTTTCTGCTGAAAATACTTTGCCTTTCGTAATGCTTTTATCGGGTAGTTTTATTTGATGTACGTAATCAGGAAACGCAGACTGTATAATCTTTGGCAAAGAGCCTTACAGTTACCAAGGTGTGTCCTTGCTGGAGCAAAGCCCACAACTTGCCTTTTGTGACGTGACTTTCGTGAGGAGTCCTCCCAACAATGGTCATGTGAACCACCTCCCCCTCCCGCTCCAGCAGTGCTGAAGCGTGTTCTCTCTGCTGTGACACGAGCAAGGCGAATATAAACCATTAGGGAATTAACTGCACTGTCGTTTGCAGAGAGCTCTCAGAATATGGGTTGATTCTGCTTCCCCATCATGCAATCAATAGCAGCTTTGCTGCTGAATGTGCCGAGAGCCAGACCGGCCCGATAAATGCTGAATCGTGTTATTAGTGAGGGAACAGATGATAGAGGAACACTGCCAACAGGGTGCAAGCAATCTGCCTGGGGGATGGGGAAAGGACCAATGATTAATAGGAGGGGGCTCGATCATCTGGATCAGCTGAGTGATGGTTGCTGATGGAGCTATACCGGCTTAGGCTGGCTGAGGATATGGTCCATAGGAAATTTAATTTACGGGATGAAGTAAACAAAAGAGCTATAGTGTAAACTGCCAAGGCAATAAAAGGCAAGAGTCTAAAGTGGATTTAGGATGCAGTTAGGCTTTTTATAAAATCAGGGGATTGACTGAGAAGGACGAAGCAAGGAGACAGGGTTGGGACAAACTCTGAAATCCCGGTTGAGCTTAATAAGGATTTGCTATCCCACAATTAATTATTATTAAATTTATGTTAACAATCAACTTTTGCTCTTTCTGATTTTGAATTAAATAATCATACTGAATTAAACAGTTACTATTTTAGCACAAGAAATTTACTCCATTTATTGCTCTGCCAGAAATTGCATAAAACTGCTTCTGGCAAAACAGGATTAACTCTTCCATGCCATTATTAAGATATCAGTTAAAACATCTTTTCTGACACTAACACACAATATTTTACTTTTATCTGTACGTGTTACGCTTTAGCAGGCTGACACTATGATCTGCCATTCAGGCCTTCATTGCCACTTTATCAGTTTGGCAAGCTAGTAATTAGCTCTGCCTCTGCTCTTGGAAGAAGTACAGCTTTTTATCTCTGTTTTCCCTTTTACTGCTAGTGTCCTGCTTTGGCATTCAAATCACAAGCAGAGTGGTAAGGCTAAGATATTATTAAGGCTAAGATACAACTGAGTATTTGGAAACAAATAGCTTAAAACAAAAGGTCAAATTTTCAAGGCTGAAGCTTGAGCTGTGTCTGATTTATCTTTTTTGTTTAATACCAAGCAAAACCTTCCTTCCTCTTTGAAGGCATTTACCACAGGAGAAACCCAGAAACAACTGAGAAAGAGGAGTGTGCTGCAGCTACTCCTCAACACCCATAAAAAGAGTCTGACAAGAAGGATCTGCAGAATCCCAAAGACTTGATTATGTAGCTCCTTAAGGATGCAAATGGAGAAGATGCTGAAGCAGAGAAGCTGCAGAGGGACAATGGTGTGATTGACATGTCAGGGAAGCAAACAGCCATTCCAGGAAGCTTGTGCAAGGCTGGGACCACTCCAGCAAAGGCAGGATCTTGTGGAGAAGAAGATGCATAATTACACAGATCTTGGTAGAAACTGGAGATGCAACTTCTTGGTTCTACTCAGAGAGGCAGTATAAAAAGAAAAAAGAAAAACCTCTTAGGTGCCAAACATGTCAAGGACTGAATATCCAGGTAAAAAGGCCTGAGTTATTCTGAAGCACTGTGAATGCTTTGAAAGGAGCAACACAGATTTCTTTACTAGTAATCGTGTGAAATGAGTGCCCACCAACTTGGTGGAGACCCACCAAGATGTAGGCCTCTGAAAAATGTAATTATTGAATTTTACATCCTAATTATGTTGGCCCATGGTAGTACCTATTGAGGGAAATTCAAGAGCACTCACTTGAATACAAGGTTTAATTAAATTTTTGTGACACAATTAAATACTTAAGACACAAATAATTGCTTGTAATTCCATTTCTGGAACAACTAAATTGTCTAACATATGGAATTTTCCTTCACAGTCTTTTTTCATGCTCAGTAGTGTTTCTGCATATCAGCAGTTTTACTGAGGCCCTAATTACTTGGTACCATCATACAGGAGTGGACTGCTAAAATACAGAGCAGCATTTCTTCCTTAGGGCAAGTAATGTGTTGGAACAACAATGTGAATTCTTTTCATGCCTTGAAGAAGAACATACCCAACAGCTTAAAAGCCTTCGGGGGTAGAATCTGAATGTCCCAGTGATGAATACTTAAATAGGAATTTACAGGAGCAAGTGTCATTGAAGAATTCCGATTACTGGCACAACACAGCTGCAGTGTTACTTTTCTTTTATCAAGATCTACTCACATTGTGAAAAATTAATAGCTGCAAGCAAAATGAAAGCACTTTTTACCTTCTTAAGGTCATGGGTAGGCAGGAAGATGCATCTGAGTAGTTGAAAGTGCACATGAAAAATAATGCAGTACTCACTTCCTTTTGGAAAATGAAAACTGAAAACAATTTTAACTGTTTTTTTTAATTTGTTATCGTGAAGGTGTAATAGCAAAGGAAAGAACCTTTCCTAAACTGTCTTATTGTTGAATAAAACCTGGGAAATTCCACCACGGATCAAAAGAGACAGATACCTCACAGCATAAAAATGGTTTGCCACAGTTGCCTTTAAAACAATGCATCACATGCCTCGTTGTGGTGATACCATGGTACTGCACTCCATCATTTTGGCATTGGCTTAGATTTTATCCATTAAAAAAAAAAAGAAAAAAAGCATCACAACAGAGGCCCCAGATCAGGAAACTCTTGTTGATAGTGTTCGCTGCTACTTTATTTTCCATCCCCTCAGAAGTGGTGCACATTTTCAGTAGCCAGCATGTGCTAGAGAGATGCAGATACTCCGAGAGAAGTGGTATATAGGATGGCTGCCAAAAAAAGGGAACTCGTTCAGAACTGAAACAGCTGTGGAATGGAAGGGAGACGTTGCGTAGAAGCAGGAACTACTACACGTAGGTGTGAATACCGCACATGAACTTCAAACGGCAGGAACAGCATTTGCAGGATGGAAAAAAATCATGAGGATAAAACAAATTCTGCATTGGCACAAGTGCCTCTTGCTGCTGAAAGGCTGATGAATGAAGTGCTGAGTGAAGAGGCTGGAAGAGGTGATCTCTCTGATGGAGAAAAAACAAATAGTATTTCAGGCAAAAGCTCCTGACAGAGAAGAACGAATTAGCTAAAGACAAGTAAGGTTGAGTGTTTCAAATATAGATACTGCAGGATGAGACAGATGGATTTTTTCCTCCAGATAATGAATATATAGGGAGCACTCAGAGAAGTCCATTTTTTTTTCTGAAGTTAGGCAGCTGAAAAGACAGCTGGAGAGACTAGAATCTGGAAAACAACAAAAATTAAGCTCCAAGGATTGTATTGTGTTTACTGAAAGAGCTGCAGACATTCGTGGAGAGATTGTCACCAGATTACTGGTCCTTCAAGGTGAAAAAAGCCTAATTTTTGTGGTGCCATCACCTCTGGCACCTGTGAAGGGGGCTGCAGGGGGGTAAAACACAGCCCCTGGGAAGCTTCTGACTCTCCTAAACCAAGGATAAACTGAAAATTGATCAACTGGAGGAAAACTCAGATAGGATGATTTCACAGAGTAACATGCAATGATTTAAACAGCAACAAAAATTTCATGTCAGGCCAACATCAGCTAAAGAGCTTTAGCTGAAAGGAACAGACTTTGGAAAGAAAGAACATCCAGGTAAAGGGTGAAAGGAAAAAGCTACAGGCACAATGTTTGTTTTGGCGTTGCATGCCTCTCATTCACTTTGGAATATTTCAAATGATTTCAAAAGCTCTTCAGATTTTTGAGGACCATCTGTCAAAGACACTTTAGGAAGAGTGGCATACCTGTGCTCAGAAAAGGATTGGCATAAATGTCTGATTTATACGGAGAGGCAGTCAGGTCCTTCCTTTCTTTCCTCTATGGTTCAAAACTTCCACTTGGAGAACTCCAAAAAATGGAGATGGAAAGCCTATCACAGCAGGTGGAACACATTGTCTCAAAGAATAACTAAATATAGGTCTAATGAGCACCCTTTGAGTTAGTCTTAGTCTGAAACCCTGGGCTGTGGGAACACAGCATTTCAGCTGTACCTGTTCAAAAGACTTTAGCAGGTTGACAAGTGATAGATCAAGTGTATAATCTTTAAGAAACATTATTGCGTTACTTCACATAACTATCTTACACACCCCCAAGATCAGACTATTTCTGAAGTGGGTGAAAAAACTGGTATCTGAATTTGATAATTAGCCAATATTTCAAGGCTCTGTTAGTTATGGATAACACAGGGAAAGAAATTTTCTAAATCCTAAAGGACCACTGGTTTTGATGGAGCTCAGCAAGACCCAGCAATGATCCAGAATGTGAAGCTGTCTTCCTGACTGTGTGGGCTTCAGCACTGGAATGAATGACTGAGTGCAGCTCTGACTGTCAGTGCAGGATATTGCAGGTGTTTTGTCCATCAGGACACGGACTGTGGAATTTTGTAGAATGAGTGTAAGTGCTACACTGGCTTTCAGCAGATCTTAAAGTAAGAATAGTTATAGCTTTATTGCCTTCTGACCACATGGCCTGAACAGCGCAGAAGAAGAGCCAACCCTTTTTAACACTGTCTGGGTCTCCTGCTTGGCCCTGCATCTGAGTGCACTGCTGTCCTGACTGAGTTCTGCGTATGTGCTGTTCCTTTACCTGTCTGCACTCAAGCACTTCATAAACATTCTTGAGGAAGAATCTGAGGTCTTGAATGCTGCAAAATTCCTGGTAAAGACTGCTCTCTGGGGCCTGGTCCACAAGCCTAATGGCTGGCTAATTGGCAGTATGCATCCCATATGCATCCCACGAGGTGACTCATAAATCAGTCTCAAGCTGAGAATAGTGAGGGCAGATGTTGCCACTTTGCTTCTTGGACAGTCTGTGTGTCTCTCTTGGCTCATTATTATGGAGTGAAAAGACAGGATTCTAGCCTGGTTTTGGAATAAATCAATACCAATGTCAGCGTGTGAAAAAAAAAACAACAAACAACAAAATACCTCTGAGAACTGCCCTCAGCCTTTAATTCCTTTGTCTGGGGCTACATGTTTGCTCCCTGGGAGCATGATGAAGTCCAAACACGTAATCTTGAATAATTTGGGAACTCAAATAATTGGGATCATTGTTGAGGACGGGAGAAGAAGGTGGTGAAGGTCACTGCATTTCCAAAGTGTGAGGCTATTTTCACCTTGATTTGAGGCCCTGATGAGGTCACTCCTTTAGGGAGATGCATTTGATCTTAATGGACATTTCCCTTACAGCTGACATTGGATTCTTAGAACATTTTGTCAAGAAGAACAATCAGTGCATGCTTCTTGAAGATTTTTAATTACATTTCTTGAATTTTCTAATCTTGAAATACAAACTCCTGCATCAGAAATAAAGAATAACACATCTCAAAGTCACATCTCAACTATGCTGTTTTCTGAAAATATTGTATGAAAGACATCTCAAGGTTATACATCACTGAAATGGATCAAATGGCAGCATTTATTAGAGAGAAGAAAGTCAAACCAGATGTAATGGGAATCCTCATCTGCTTTCACTAAAACTGAAACAGAGTCTAGTTTTGATGTTAATTTGAATAGCGGCCTGTGAACCATATTTCAGGTTTTTTAAGAAATGGTAAAATCCTAAATTTGAGGTCTGGATAATTTGATAGCTGAATTCTGCTTCTCCTCTCTCAATGGAGTTAAATGTTCTTACTTAATATATGTACACATATAACTGTACTTTTGCAAAACTGCTATAGGTATTGCATCTTTGTTTCTGTAAGGGCTATTTAATTTTGGATAAATACATGATATATCTGAATTTTGTCTCTAAAGTCTATTGCTTTCTACAAAGTAATTACACATAATAGAGTATCTTTCAGTTCATAATGTTTACTAACACATATTAATGTATTAGATCCCATGTAGCCTTTTTAAAATTCTGAGCTAACAAACCTTTTTTCTTTTCCTTTTTTTTTTTTTCTTAAATCTCTTGCTGTGGAGACAAGTTCTGGGATCATTTATCTTTGCAGGTTGCCTTCAAAGTGTAATCAGTTCTGTTTCCTTTTACAGTTTATCTTGCTTCCTTTCTCCACCACAGGTCTCGTAGCGTTTCCATTATCAGAGCCCTTTTTCCATCCCTTTCCAGCTGAGTAAGGCTTGGATTGGGTGGGACTCCACTGTAACCTGACTGCTATTTCACTACAGGGCAGCTGCAGACACTTCTCCGTGGCTCATTAGCTGGTACCTAAACCTCTCGTCCTGTGTGTGCAGGGTGTCCCCTTTCTTGACTTGATATTCAATGACAGTGAGGTGGGGTTTGTCAGAGGCCACCAGTACAGCTAATCCTGACAGAGCATCTGATTGTCTTTAGCCGAGAGACTACAGACATTCAGGGGCGCCTTCCACAGAAACAAACAGTGATGTTGTTATTAACGTCAGACCTATGGAACACAGAGCCAAGGCTAGAGCTCATTCTGGAGTCGATTATAAGAAAAAAAAAAACAACCAACACACAGAAAACCGAACAAAACCCACAAGTCCCCCCAAACCATAGTCTTTGCTCTCCTTTTGTTTGTTTTAAAATGTGCGTAGGCTGCTTTTGTACTTTGAATTATATTATCACATAATATCCTGTGCATTCTCTTTCTCCTTTAAATCTTCAAATTCTGTAATTTTTTCTCTAGTTATTTTTTTCTTTTTCTCTAATTACTGTAATTGCCCAAATACAGAGCAAGCCTGCACAGCAGGCAGCCTCTTGCCTTCCCATGCTCCAGCCTTACATCCTCACTTCCCAAGTCTGATCTGCTTTAGTCTGTTTTGATTTCAAAATAGGTGGGAGCCAGGTTCAGTTTAGCTGAACAATTCCAGATTCTTTGCAGAAAGCTGGGAGCTGCTGCCATACTCAGGAAAATCACATGAGCAGCTGCTCAATGGCACCTCCACCCTTCGGAGGTGGTCTCCCATTGCTTGCAGCAAATCCACTGTCACTCAGAAGCTGCCACTTCCAGAGGTGCAAGCAAGATACTGAGGGCTCCCAAGCTGGATAGGAGTCCTTGGTAAAGTTTGAGGCACCCAGTCTTGAGCTTGAATGTTAAGTGACATTCATGCATAGAGGGTTTTCTTCCTAAGCTAAATTGCTTGAAAAGCCTTCTTGTACACAGGAACATGGATGTACTTCAATAAAAGTAAGTGTCAGAGATCACAGGGTGAAGTGAAAGCTTGGTAAAACATTTCAGGCTGCCTGCATAGTAAAGGAATGCAAGTATGCTGTTCCTGCTAGAAAAGCAGCCAACACCATGTAAATCCAGCATTTCTTTTTGCTTGCCTTAAATCAATGGATTTGTGGTGCTACTCCTTAGAGTCAACAAACATGCCAGGAAAAATCTGTTTCCAAGCTGACAGCCCTTTCTCAGAACTGCCTGTAAGTACCAGGGAGAATGGAAAACTGGGCTGCCAGGCTGCAGAGGTGCTTAAGGGAGGACTTTGCCAGCAAAAGAGAATTCCAGGGTTTGAAGCACAGAAAGACCTTCAGTTTTCCCAGAGTTCTTACTAAAAATTTCTAACTCATACAATGAGAAAAGTAATATCTTAAACCAAGCAATCTAATCATCTTGTCTCGCCTCCTTTGCCAGTCGTTTTTAACATGATGATGGAGACTATGAGCATAATGGATTCTCTTCCTGATGCTTTCTGCTTTAACGCTGGATTGAAATACTGCTCTAAGAAGGGATGGGCAGACAAAGGTGGTACATTCTTGTAGTCTGAAGGAACTCTGTGGAGACTACTTTTAATCCAGGAAAATGTTTTCACATAATTAGAGAAGCAGCCTTACAAGCTACTCTCTGAAGATCTCAAATAACAACCAGAAGGTTTTCATACACACAACCACAGCCTATATTCTGCTATAAGGTCTGCAGAGAAACCTTGTGATTTTTACCCTACTGCCACATAGTAGTGCTTTATGGGAAAACCTTGGTAAGGAAGAGGTACTGAACAATAGGCTTCCCACCAGTGCCTTTCTGTCCCACCTTCCCTCCTTACTGCAGCATGTTCTCCTGGGTAGGAAAGCTGCTCAGAAATTGCAAGTTAGTTCATCTTTACATCAACAGGAGTCTTAATAAGAAGACACACCATCGCTGCCCACTGAAATTTGGAGACCAGCTCCTGGATCTCATTTAGCCTATTCACGGTGACAGCCTCATCCAAACTGTAGTGGCCTCATTATTTCTGTACTTTCCCTATACACTGTTGTGATGCCCAAGGGAAGGCCACACATGATTATATGATCATCTCATCATTAAGGTGTTGATGATGCAGAAGTTTACTCTCACAAAATCAGAGGAGGTATTAATACATTGTAGAATGACACAGTGATGGCTGGGAAGAAAAGTGAGAAAATTGTGTGTTTATAGGAAGAAGCTTGTAAAAGCATATTGCAACCCTTATTTTGTGCAAAAAACGGTATACAAAATACTCAAAGCATATCTGTGGGGGTATTTTTAAGCCTCTTTTGACTTCTGCCAATTACATTGCAAGGTAGTCTCCATTGTGCAGCTAATGTCTCATCTTGAACAAAAGTTTGTTGGCTAAGGGGAAATGGCAAAATCCTGTAAACATATCATGCATCTGTAATGAATCACAAATTAGAAGAGTTTAAGTGCTGACATTAAAAAAAACCAAACTAAAATGAAACCAAAACAGACCAGTTTGGAAGCAAAATTCCAATTCCATTTGATTTCACCTCTCATTTGAAAACTGCAAATGGATAAATATGAATACTAAATACTAGACATCAAAAATAAAGGGAGAATAAACCCAATAAGACAGAATCAAAGAAACATTGGAATCACTTGTTTTTAAGATAATATGAAATCCATCATTTTGGGTGAAATCCATCTATGAAGAAGAACAGCCAGCAGATCAATCCCTGGCTCTGAGACTGGTGTCACTGACAGAATTTTGAGGGTTTGGATCGTGAGTTGGTTTACACAACAGCAGGCTTCCAAGTGAGATAGGGTATATCTGTCTCAAAGGGGGAAAAGGATCTTTGATCAGAAGTTAAGAGTTCTCACTGGAAGAGCTTTAAACTGGATTTGAAGGCAGAAGAGGATAAAACCAGGCTTGATAGAGACAAGCTTGGGGGCACCACACAGATGTTTGAGGGATGTTGTTCTACACAGGTCCTTCAGTCTGCCATCTCAGTGGAGGCTGGGGATGGAGATCCATGTAGCAGCAAAGACAGAAGGGTTATTGATGTGTTAGAAACCACAAAAGTGCCTAAGAATGGTCACGTAGGAATTAGGGCTTCTCTGCAGAAGGCAGCAGGACCAATAGCCCAACTGAAGCACATCTACACTAATACACACAGGCTGGGCAACAAAGAGAAGCTGGAAGCCATTGCACAGCAGAAAAACTATGATAGTTGCCGTCATGGAAACATGGTAGATGAATTCTTTATAGATTTAGACCAACTGTTCAGAAAGACCAAGTGCCAGATCCTGCACTTGAGTCACAGAGACCCCATTCAGTGCTACAGGCTGAGGGCAGAGTGGTTGGAAAGATGCCCATTGGAAAAGGACCTGGGGGTGCTGGTCAACAGCAGGCTGAAAGAGCCTTTATGTGCCCGGGTGGCCAAGAAGGCCCATGGCATCCTGGCCTGTATCAGCAATAGTGTGGCCAGCAGGAGCAGGGCAGTGATTGTGCCCCTGTACTTGGCACTGGTGAGGCCGCACCTTGAGTGCTGTGTTCTGTTTTGGGCCCTCACTACAAAAAAGACATTGAGGTTCTGGAGTGAGCCCGGAGAAGGGAAATGAAGCTGGTGAAGGTCTGGAGTACAAGTCTGATGAGGAGCATCTGAAGGATCTGAGGGTCTTTAGAGAAAAGGAGGCTCAGGAGGGCCCTTACTGGTCTCTACAACTACCTGAGCGGAGGCTGTAGCCAGGCAGGAGTCAGCCTCTCTCTCAAGTAACAAGTGATAGGACAAGAGGAAATGGCCTCCAGTTGAGCCAGGGGAGGCTTAGATTGGATACTGGGAAAAACTTCTTCACTGGCAGGGTTTTCAAACACTGGAACAGGCTGTCCAGTGAAATGGTTGTCACCATCCCTAGAGGTATTTAAAAGACATGTAGATGTGGCACTTGGGGTGATAGCTCAGTGGTGGACTTGGCAGTGGTAAGTTAACTGTTGGACTTTATGATCTTTAAGGTCTTTTCAAACCTAAACAATTCTGTGATTCTATTTCATGATTCTGTGACTTTAGTTTCCTATTCCTATGGAATTACACAAAAGAGAAATGTCTCTTTTAAACTAAGTCCTTAAAGCAAAAATACTGCTGAACTGATCTGAAGCAGTAGACACTGGCACTGATTTACCTGGGCCATTACCAGAATAACAATCTTCACATTTGTAGGTCTTGGAATAAAATCCTACTTCATATCTCTGCCAGTATGTGTCTGGCATACTTTTGTCCTGTGCCTAGCTGTGTCTGGCTGTCACTAACAGCTTTGTTTATTAAGCACTTAGGTATTCCACAAATAATTAAAGAAAAGAGAGGTAGAATAGCTACTTATTTTCCACATTAGGAGTGTGTTAGACCTGCTACAGCAAAAATGCAAAGTTTATTTAACAGAAGGAACTGTATGACTGTAAATTTTTAACACTTACTTCTTTCACGAACCACTGGCAAAAGGCAGGGCCAATCCACTCTCTTGCATGAATCCCACAGTCTATCCAGACAGCTTTCTTGTAGGGCCGTGATCTTTTACCTAACTTGAAGTGTGAATATTCACAAAATACCAATAGATCACATCCCATTAGTGAAAACACAATAATGAGAAAATAATAGAATATGAGAGAGACTAAACCGTTTTGAATCTCCTCAAATAAAGAAATACAAATTTATTGTTTGAAAAGGTATGGCCAAGACAATGTTAGGCAGGTATGCCAAGATAATGAGGCTGACCTATAGAAAAAAACTGTAGGAAAAGTGAAATCTGTCAGTTCCTCTTTATGGGGAATGATTTCACATAGAGTAGGGTGAGGAACAATGACACTACATGAATAGCATGATAAAGAATAAAATTTTCAGAACTCTTCAACAGGAAATGAAAAGAAAATACATTGAAAGTAAGATTCTTTGCATCTTACTGACACACGGTCAGTAATTTGCGGTCCTAATCATGTGAGTTGAGGGCACACAGCCCCAAAATTTTGTAGCCAAAGAAGAAGCATATGTGGCACATGCTGAGAAGGGCTCCAGAGTCCTCTGGGATCCCTCTCCAGCTTAACTGCTCTCCTACTTGTCTATAAACAAAAAGCTTTCCAATCCCCTTAAATCCATATCCTGCTAATTGGACTTGTCCTGTTATCTTTCCCAATGCATATCCAATCCAGGTAAATAGGATTTGGCTACTAGTGTTCCAGGTTTTTTTTCCCTTTTTTCATTAAAAATGAAATTCAGAGAGATACTTAGATTTAAACAACTCATCCTTAGGAAACACTTTTAATCTGTGTCTCTGGTGTTTATGCTGTAACAGAAATAACAGTGTCTGTCCCTGATTCCAGATTTTAGTCTCATTAATGACTATTTAATCTTTACCTTGAGTACATACAGTGGCCTCCCTTCATAGGATTTTCCAACAGAGAACATGTGAACGAGATCTGAATAAGTTCTATTCAGATAATGCATCCAGTCCTCGATCTGCAAACACAAAAATAAAATCATTGCTTCAATCTTTGCATTTCATGGGAAGAAACCGTAATACATTTATTGATCTCAGCTCTCAGTTCTCTCTCTATTTTTTGGATTTTCCTGTAATTTTTATTTTTGTCTTGTTTGTTTTCATTTTCGCACTTTAACCATTATTTGGTTCTCATAGCTCTATTGCCAGAGGCTGGATGCAGCCTTCACATGGGATTTTTTTTTCCCTTTCATTGCTGGGTATTACTGGAATGCATAAACTGTCCATCAAAAATATTGAGATGCGGCTAATCCACCATTGCCACTAAATATTAATGGAGTGAAGGAAGAAGGTCCCTGATTCTGCCTGCCAGAACTCAGTGGCAAACAGATTGACATGCATGACTCAATGCTGCCTGCAATATTTGTTTCACAGGCACCAGATCTTCTTGTGGTGCAGTGCTCTCCATGCTCAGCCTAGTGACTTTGTTTTGCTGCAGACTGAAACTGTGTATGTGAGCACACTGAAATCAACAGGAATTATATTTACCCAGCCATCATCCACGATAGTTTTCCTCATAAATGAGTTTGTATCTAAGTGTTTTTAAGTATTTGTACCTCCTGTGCGAATACTTAAGCATTTGCTCATATTGGTTAATTAAATGACTTAGTGTGACCAATCACTCACAGAAATCTCTTATTACACCAGAGTAAAAGACCTACTTTAGAAACAAAACTCAGATGCTCTGAAAGATAGTTACATGTAAAGATAAGCCTTGAATAAAAATATTAAATATACAAATGTATTTTTTCAAGGAAGTGCCTGTTTTTGAAGAACAAACTCTTAGAACACTTCTGTAGATGGACAGGTAACCAGAACTTGTAGAAAGAATGAAATTTTAGCCTTATTAAATACCACATTGTAGTAGATAAGAAGAACAATATGAATTTTAATGCACCTCTTCCAGGGAGTGGTACACCTCGTAGTTATACCCAGAGAGGGACCTTCGATTCCTGTGGGACCTCCCTCCAGTTTGGTTTTCTATTGCTTGCTGTAGGTCTGATATGAGAATCCTAGGTAAAAAAGATAGTGGTGTTACTGAAAAACTAGAATCACACACAAGCTAAATCAGAACAACAATCACGTTTAGAAGAAATATAGCAGAAGTTAAACCATCCTGACTTTACTTCATCTGTTATATTTTGACAATAGAGTGCTTCAGGCTCACTTGAATATAAGCTGCCAAATAAATACTCCAGCTGCTTTGAAATGTAACAGTGCCTTCAAAAATGCAATAAGCTTGTTAGACGACTAAATAGAATGATGTAAATAATGCAGCCAATGTGAAGAAGCTCCAGACTCCTAATTTGTTTCTGGAACAGCATTTGCTGTCTTCTTATATAATCCAGTTATACTATGTGATCATGGATCTTCAAAAACTGATTTCAAACCATTAAAAAAAATCTTTTTAAGCTTAGAAAAACATGGACATACTTTCTCTTGGGAGTGGCATGGAACATTACCTATAGCTACAAGTTGCAGAGGCAAAACAAAAAAATTAAGAACTTGGCAGCATTATCATTCTGTCTGAAACACAGAAAAACAGCAAACAAAAAATCTAAATCTATCTACTCTGCTGTAGTTGTTTGCCAGTTCTGTTAAAATAACTCAGGAAAAATATGAAAAATACTAAGTGAGATTTAAATATACTTGCATAAGAAGTGAGAAGTTCGTTGCATTAAAAGCAAAATGCAGAAAGAGTTGTGTAAGGAGAAACTTTCCTGTTTTATGGCAAAAATAAATAATGACACAAATACAAAATTATAATATAGAAAACATCTAAAAATAATTATAATTAAGAAACTGAAGCATCCATCCATCCCATCAGACAGTAGCAGAAGCTGGGAATATTGTCACGGATATCTGTAACAACATTACCGTAAAACTGAGACTCATCCTTGTATACTCCGTTCTCCTAAAGCATGGCAATGTGTAATCACTATGCCACTAACTCACCATTCCCATAAAATGACAGCCACATTCAACCTTTTACATTTTTATAGGCATTAGCTTCCGTGATTGGAAAAAGATGGAAAGAAATGGCATTTACTCTGCTCCTAACTCAGCTGTGCAGCAGATGCCTCAAAGGTAATAGGTTTATCTACATATAGAATCAAAGTAAAGGTTATTCTCATCTTCCAATGCATTAGTGAAGTAGATGTATAATTAGGAATTACATTGTTCTACATCAGCAACATTCATTAAGCAAACTAAAGGATTATAGTCTTGACTTGTGAGGTGCTATATATACTATAAGAACAGTATCGTAAAGCTGATTAAAGGAGTGATTTTATTCAAGTCATTAGGGCATCTAATATTTAAAAAAAATGCTGGACTGCTTTGCAGAATTCTGATTAGTATAAGCACCTACCAGAATCAAGCTCACTCTCTTAACTTATGCATCTGTAGTCTAAATGAGATTTGATAATTTTTCTTTACTCTTAAGTCCCTCAGGTCTGAATGCACCCTAAGTGGCTTCTTTACCAGAAAACTTACAACCGAGGCAACTTGGTGCAGAGAGTTTATCTGATGCCTGGTTTGTCTTCATGGCCATCTTGTCATGAAGTCAAACGCTAAGAGACATAAGCCTGTTTTACTGGTAAGTGCTGGTCATTATTAGGGATGCTTAAATGCTTCCTGACTGTAAGTTTGTCATGATTTAGGTAAGCATCACTGCATCAAACTGAAATTTTACCTGGCATTTGCCTCAGATTTCCCAGTTCCAAAAGGAATGCAGTAATTTAACTCCATTGCAGTGTGTGGAAAAAAATAATTTTAAAAAAATTGTGAAAACCAGCCATGTGAAAAGGAGCTGTACAAAATCTTGGCTGTGGGAGCTGCACTTCAGCTCAGGGCCATGGTCCCCACCCCGGCTGTGCTGTGGGCATGGCTGTGCTTGGCCAGCCTGTTCCTGCTGCTCCCTAACTACGGCTGTTATTGCTCTTGTGGTGAATCCTCCTGGCTCTTGCGGAGCTGCAGATCTCAGGAGGCTTGTCAGGACAAGCACATGCTTGTCAAGGCTTTGCAGGGTTTTGCTCCTAATGGCTGAGACCATCTAAAACAGGCAGCAGGGAGAAAAAGAAGGAGAGCAAAGGACAAGTCCGGACCTGGTAAAATGCTGCCCAGTTTCCTGATAAGTGCATACAACTTGTGTGCCAAAAGTCAGAGAGATTTTCCCTGTGGAAGATTAATGCAGCGTTGTCCTAGTATTTGTGGCATGTTTTTTGAGGTAAACTGTAGAGATGTTTTGCTCTGGCAGTTCTTGCCCTTGCACATTGTTTTGCAACCCAAGCAGAGGTCTTCAAGTACAGAGAGTGTTTATAACACATATAAAATGTCTTTCTGTCATTTCATTAAAGGTGATTACTGTGAGCAGGAACAGCAGCAGACGTGAATACAACTGCTGGGTCACAGTAATTAGGGAACATTTTTTTATAAGCACAGGAAAACAATTACAGAAATCCCCATCCCAGTTTTAAACATAAACAAAACCAAAGCAGTGCTGAACCCACATGAAAGTCACTCTAAACTGCAGCTATGGAGCTTGTGTACTTAATTGCCTTATGTTTGTTTCTGTATTTGTAGAACAACAAATTAAGAAGAGAGCATTGTTATAATAAAAATGAGATTCTGATGAATACTATACATATGTATACATAAATATATCTACAGTATGATTTACACAATCCTTTTATCACTCAGAAATAAGTATAAATAACCTCATGTACATCTTTATGCAGTAAATGTTTGAGAACTCATCAGTTGATTATTCAGATGCTTAGGCATGGCATTGAAAAGGCTTTAATGACAAAATTATTACTCTTGTCCAGTATATCATATGGATAAATATGACAGGATAAGTATACCCCAAAATTGTCTTGAATTTTTTTAAGGAGCTCTATAAATGACATGTGAACCTAAGTGTGCATTTGTACTGTATGACCTGCACTGGCCACTAGGAATGGAGAATAATAGTAGTATGTTCCTATATAATTGATGAAGTTTCGCCTCTGCATTTGCAGCTCACTTGTAAATAAACCTTTCTCCTGTTAAATAAAGAAAGAGGCAAAGCAGGCTGCAGAATTAGTAATTACCAACCCTCTCGTAACAGATGTGATTTCACATACATTGAAAACACTTCAGCTCGACTCCAAAGGAGGACATTTAATTAAAGCTGCCTGCCTGTGGGAGATTTTCTGCTCTGCCATTAAAGCGGTTGTTTTCTT
Organism: Cnemophilus loriae; assembly: GCA_013397755.1. Classification (NCBI taxonomy): domain Eukaryota; kingdom Metazoa; phylum Chordata; class Aves; order Passeriformes; family Corvidae; genus Cnemophilus; species Cnemophilus loriae. The sequence continues at coordinate 271,485 of VZTF01000012.1, forward strand.
GGCAATGCCTAGCTGTCTGCCAGCCTAATTGCTGTGATGTGGAGCGTATTTTCGAGCACACTTGGCGTGGTAGGTGCAGACCTGCCCTGAAGGCCAGGTCTCTGGAGCGAGGCACGGGAAGTGAAGCATGGGCTTACGTGTACTGGATGTTTGCTTGCTGGAGGTAGGGCAGCAGGCTCCGGCTCGTGTTCTGCGGTACTCGCACGTCAGCGACTGTACCTTCGGCGATGTGGAGGGGGCTGCTGGGCTGCCACAAGTCCACCTGTAGTGCAGGAACCAACCTGTAATTCACATGCATTCAGTGTAGGTGGGGAAGTCCAGGAGATGGCACGCTTGAAGGCAGGTGGGCAAACCCTCTAGGCATGGTAGAGACAATAAAACCGCATCTGCTGGTCCAGCTCGACACCTATGCTAATGGAGCAGATTTTGAGGATTGATTGTGTCCAGCTTACCACAGCTCTCATGGGAGATTTGCCAATGGGAACAGAGAACAGTCTTCAGAATATGTCTCCTCAAACAGATCAAAACAAAAGCTACTTCCAGCTTCCTGCACCTTCTCAGACTACTATACATTCCCAGTGTATTAGCTCCTATGCAGTCCATGGGTATTTTTTATTTTGCTAGGTATTTTCTGTGTTCACTAGTGCAGCAAAAAAAATGCTAAAGAGATATAGAAAGCATAGCACATACCAGTGTTGTTTGCAAAATGTACTCAAGTTTTATTCTTCATAATAAGCAGATCAGAGGTCACTAACAGGTCACCAAGACAATGAATACACAATAATTTTATATTAAACATCAAAATAACAAGATTAAGATAATCAGATTATTACAGTCTTGTAAAAAATGATAGCTACTGAACAATACCACTGTTATTACTGTGCTATCTGTATCTGCACATACCTAAGGGATGTTTCTTGTCCATTTTTACTTCCTTTTGTTGCCGAATCTGAAACACACCTGGAAATTTTAGCCCAGGACATGAATTTTCCAGAAAGCAAGAAAATTTGAAAACAGGGATTCGAAACTCAGTGTTCTGCACCCTGTAGTAAAATAGTGTTCTAGCACATACTCTTCAACAGAGGTGAGCACAGTTCCTCCTCAGCCAGTGTGAGGACAGTGGAAAGAACACAAGTCAACAAAACTCTTTCCAGAGCTTCTGGATGTTCACAGGAGATTATAAATGGGAGTTTCAAAAACAGCCTCTGTATCAATATGACAAATAGTCATGCCAAGATCCACAGGCCTTAAAAATATGTTCGTGAGCTGAATACAAGGTAGGAAATTGATACGGACTACATGTCCACACATTTCTTAAAGAGAATTTAAAAAGGATTAATATTTGATAAATGTCTTTTGTTTTTCTGTCTTTTCTCTTTTATTTCAATCAGCTGTGCCAGGCTGCACTGATGAATCCGTTGATACAGCTCATGAGTGTCCACTGCTTTCCAAGTATCTAAAAGGATTTATACAATCTATACTTTAAAAGCTCCTCACTTCTTTTATGCCATAGAAGCTATTTGAAAACATCAAACGCATTTACCTGGTCTTGCTATGGACCTCATTTGCAAGAGGAGTGCAATCTTGCAGCAGGGGTTTAGTTCTCACCATTGCTCAAATGGCCCTGAGTAACAATATTCTGATTACTAAGAGGGCATCTGATGCTGAACCTGATGCTACCTCTTTATGCAATAGTGACCTCAGCCCAGTTAATCCAATTAAATGCCTGCTACTGTGGAAGGAGCAGAACTGAAATACAGGGCCAGCCTCTTCTTGTTCCTGCCAAAACCACTCTTTGTTTCACGCTGCCACAATACGGTATCTGGATCCAAGTCATAGTGGTGGGTGGGTGCAGCATCTTTTGGAGTCTAACACCAGGACTGGCAAAGTTCACGAGGCTTGTGAAGCTGACAGCAGCTATGACAGATGGTCAGTAGAAACCAAAGTCATGAATTAAATGGTGCTAAATGCTGCTTACAAATAAAGATTGTCTCACTGTGCTAACACCTTATGTTTGTTAGTTTATCTGTCTTTCATATTTTGATAAATTGTAGGCACCCAGTGAAATTCCCCCCTAATTCAACATAGTTAATTTCACACATAGTTAATTAGAAATGTGTATTTGACTTTTAAGATTTATTCCTAAAAATATACATCAGAAAGGGTAAATTTGTTGCTCTTAGAGTAGCAGTCTATCAATCAGCTCAGCTTGAGCCATCTTTACAAAAATAACAACAAATTGTTACATACAAGCTAAGAATAACTGAAGTAAAGCGTCTCCTGACCAACTGCAGTATCTAAGCACACAAAACTGGAATAGAAAAAAAACCCAACAAATCAGAACTGATATACACCTGAAACATGTCTTTGTTCTTGATGGTTACTCAGGATTTATTTTGGTGAAACTCTCCATCACCATGGAGGGGATAAACCAACCAATATTCACACTATTAAAAAAACATCATCAGACTCTAAGTTCTGAGGTATTCCAACTGTTCCTTACATTACTGGCTATAAGTGAATATCAAAAGCAGAAGCAATCTTCTTTTAACTAATGAAATCTGTGGCATATTGCCACTATCCTCTTTTGGTGAAAATGCAATATTTCACTCCTGGCATTGTCCTGGAAGTGAGACAAAAAAATCCCATATTTAGAATGCAAATCATTCCGCTTCATCTCAGTTCTCTGTTTGGGTAATTTGGCTTCCTTTGAGTCCCACTTCTCATCCTTTGCAATGTAAACGAAGCAATCAGTGCTCCTCTGGGAGTTGTTACCTATGCTGTCCAGAACACCACTTCAATCGCTGGCTGGATTTTGCCTTATAAAGCATATAACAAGCAACACGTTTATCCAAGAGACATCTTATTTATATTGCAGCTGTCAGCTTGCCCTTGGTGTGACAAGTACATGAAAACTGACAAACAGAAGATGGATTTCAGAGCAAGCATGTTTGGACTGAGCAACTATTCTCTTCTCACTGTCATCTTCAGGAGACTTCATCACTGCATCTCCCACAGATACTGAGGGTCTTATTGAAGTCATCACTCTTATTTCAGCATCATTCCTCTGGCAAATATGCCTTGGATTTCCATTCTGGGCTCTGTTGGCTAGTGAGAGGCAGTGAAACTAATTGCTGTCCTATCCTCTTCTCTCTCTGTGATGGGGTGTTGTTACCCCCACACACTAAACATGAGCCTTTATACAGTATTATGGAGTACCAGGCAGTGCCAAAAGATCTCTGTTTGCTGTATAGGTGGTAGGATTTGCTAGGTGGGAGGAAGATCCTCTAGCTACAAAAACAAACAGATGCAGAAATCCTACAAAACTCCCTGAGCGTACAGCCAAATATTTAAACCTCAAAATTCACCTGGTATCTTGAGGCTAGAGAAAAAGCAATATGCTTTAGAGCATGTCTGCAAACCTAAATATTCTCATCTTCTTTGCAGAACACTCTTATTTGCACATCTTTTCCTGTGTTTCAGGCAGCAGGCTGCCTTTAAAATGTGTTGGGACGTTTTAAGCCTCTGGATAATAAGCACAGCCCAGGCAAGGTTTTTCAGCATGTTCAGAGTTGGGACCAGGAGACCAACTACTCAGCACCTGCCACTCAAGTGTGACCATGGGTACCTGTTCTCAGGGTCAGTGGTGGCTCCCCAGATACCCAGTGAACGCTCTTTTCCAGAATCTCACTGGAGGCATGAGCACCCTGACTTGCTTTCTCTGAGGAAAAAATGGTATATAAGAGCATACAGACAGGTCCCATTCTCCAAAACATTTAAACACATTATTTCTTTCTTTAACAAAGAAAGTGTAAAAGATTATTAGTTGTGACTACATAACAAGTAGTCTTTTGTAACTGCCTGTTCTTCTTTCAACCTCACTTGTCCCATAAAAGTCCCTGTGGTTCAACTTGCGCTTAGGAAAGCCAGGTTTCTTTGTAGGCAGTGTCTCTTTAAACTGAGGCGTTAAAGGCAGCTCAAATAAATCTATCACCTCTTACCTGGACAGCTTCCAAGGTACAGCAACACTGAACTCATTAGTCATGTCTCTAGGTTTTGGTCAGTACAGTGATGAGAAGTCAGCACAAGGCAGAGACAAACATTTGAAACAGATTTGGGTGTTGAACTAATAGAATTCAGGTTTTCTTCCAAAGTTAAAATTATGCAAATAATTTTCCAAGAATACAAATACTGTTAGTATAATCCTACATATCACAAATGGTGTACAGAAAACTCTTTTGCTCTGCCAAGACAGAAAACAGAACAGGGAGTTTCTTATTCACTAGTTCAGTTTTTCCTCCTGCTTGTTCCATGCCCATGGAAAGGAAGCCTGGGAAGAAAAGAGTCTCCCTGCTTTTCCCCACAACCACTCTCATGGCTGCATAAATCCCACAGTCTTTTTTTTTTAATTCAAGGCATTGAAATAAATCCCCAGCTTCTTTAGACCACAGGGCTTAGGCCGGCCTTTGTAATTAAAGCCATTTTCTTGGGCAGTAGCCTCCAGTTGTCCCTCACTACCTTTTCACAAGCAGATGTTTAATTTCTTCTTCCATTTAGCCTGAAAGGAAGATGCTTAGTGCTCTCATCAGGTCTGCAATTATGTATAAATCAAAAGAGATGACTGATGCTTGTCATGAAAATAACTAGAATAACTTTGCCATAACTTACATTTAGGATCTGGAGAAAAACGTTTATGATTTATCTGTGTTATTCCCCATGAAGACAGTAATTTTGTTATATGTTTTATTACCTAGCAATTCCCGTTTTTATTCCTAGTGAGTTGTATCCAGCAATACATGTTCCAAGGCTGGCCTTGTCCTTAACATCACTATGAATGGATTTCTTTGAGAAATGCTGTCAGCTGTAAAGTTCAGAATATAATTATTGTTATGATGCCGTCAGTTGAAATGGCTTGGCATTTCTGAGCCTCTTGTAAGAGGGAATGTGCAGCCAATAATGAAAGCAGGGGTACTCTTTGCTCATGGGCTCTTTGAGGAAACGTGGGTTTCCCATTTACACCCATATGCTCACGTATAGACACCTATAAACACCCTAAACAGCCCTGAAAGTCATTAGATATGTTTTCCATTAGAAATCCAATAGTAGAAGGCAGAGAGTAGAAGTAGAAACCGCTTTAGTCTTACTGGTGTCATTGGAGGTCTGACTGCCTGAGGTTTTATCACATAATACATGGAAAACAGAGTCACTTACATGTATGTACACAAACACCCCTCGCATGCACATGTACAGTGTGCAACAGAATTTTAGACTTCTGTTGGTACATCTGAAAAGAAAGAAGAAGGGAAGAATGACTCTTGTTCACTCTGACACAGCAGCATAATTACAGCAGTGCTGTGGTTCACCTGGAAAGAGCAGAACTGCTCCTCTCTAATGTCTTCACCCTTGCAAATGTTTTCAGGACCAGGACTGATTTCACCCTCACTTGCTCCTGCCAATTAAGGATCTTAATCGACAGTCCTGACTGCCAATCTGCTTCAGCTGCCCTTTATGTACTGCAAAATGTCCAGTGGCAATCCAGTGTGGAATTCCCTGTGCTTTCTAAAAGGACTTACAAGGTAGTCCTAGTGCAAAGTAATTTAGGTTTCTGATTGAGTGCACTAGACATTTTACTGGCTCTAACTTTGCAGTATTTACATGCTTTTCAGTGAGACTGGTAAGAGTAATCGTTCCAATAAATCGGGAATGATTCATGGGATTGCAGCAACTGTAACACTGGCAGAAACAGAACGTGAACAACACACAGCTTGAAGTTTTGAGTTTTGCAGATTTTCGTGGAACTATAACCAAGGAATGGTCTTCCCACTGTATTTACACAGGTATAATTTTACACAGGGGTCTACACTGAAAAGAACCTATAGGCTATTCCTCAAGAGAGTCACTGAGATAAAACTCATACTCAATTATTTGGTAACTGAATATCTGTTCTTACAAGTACAGATGCCACTCGGCTAAGTATATTTGAAAGATGTGAAAAAGTCTTTAACAGAGTCATTAAAAAAAACTGGGCAAACCTTTCTTTTGTTTATTATTAAATTATTTATAGCTTGATTCAAATTGCAGTTGTTGCTGCACTGCATGGGAAATGGAATAGTAAGCCCTGGATCTGATTCTGCTCCCACTGGGGGTGTACTGATGACTCTGTTGAGCTCAGGCTTGCCCCGAGGAAGCAGATTCCTTCCATCTCAGAAAGTCCATGCTTTCTGCGTCTTGTGAGAACAATACTCTCACTACCTGGGCTATTCTCTTCTATCTTGTATTTCCCTACTAAAGTTTTTCTGCAACAACGTTTTCCTTCTGAGGCTGGCAAGTGGTTTCCAAACATGTATTTTGATATATCGATGAATACCCTCTGTTGTCACCTGATGTTCCTTGTGTATCTGAAATATTCTAATATCTGACTGGAACTCTAACCATGAGCTAGGGTAAAATCTAGACTGAAAACTAAAGCATCTGGCTATGTAGATATATTTGCTGTAAGTGCGAAGTAAAATGCACGCAGCCCTGGCTGCTGAGCTAGTTCTTTCCTTCTGCTAAGGAAGCTCTGCTTGGGCTGACAGGCTTTCTTACTGCATTTTCAGATGGGCTTTTGTCTCTGAAGCCTTTTAAAGCATTTTCCTATGGAGGTGTAAACTATCAGATTTATAGCCAAGTGATTCTTTTCCCCATGAGATATTTTTTCTGATTCCCTGAACTGCAATGACAGGATCAATTCAGGGATTACGATGGATAAGCAGCTGCTGTAAGGGCTAGAAAACAAACAAAAGGGAATGGAGTTCTGGCTTCAAGGCCTGCTAGGCCGGCTCCTCCCAAAGCTGAAGAAGTGCCTGGCTGTGCCCAGGAATTTCTTTTATAAAAACTACTGAAGAATGAGTGGTCTAACTCTATTATGCCAGGAATGTTCACAGAGCAGTAGCTTCTTTGCTACCTATACAAACAGTCCCGGTCCCAGTCAGGCGTTATGTGATAAAAAGTGCTTGTAGACCACCGATGGAAAAGAAGTTATCAGTCAAGGCTCAAGTGAAGGGCTGCTTCAAAAATAACGCTTACAAAGGAAAATTCCAGAGCAGATAAACAAAATCTGCTGGGTTTAAGGACCCAAGAAAATCCCCGTTTCTTTGCAGAGCACTTGGGAATGTGACATTTGTTTCTGTCAGTCAGGTCTGACAGAATTGAAACCATGAAAGGGCTCATAAATCAGCAACAGGCTCCTCAAATTGTCTTCTGAACAAGAAAGAGCAGGAGAAAATAGCCAGTCATTGGAGAGGTATAAAAAGCAGAGGTACAGCAGGTGGACAAGAGGAGTCCTGGGGGATAGAGAGTGGGCAGTAATATTCATGTTACTGTGGTACTATCATCCTAAGTATTTCTCTTTCATTTGTTGATTACTGTAATAATTTGCAAATGATTAGTGTGGAAAGACGAACCTGCAAAAAAATATTTCTGGTATTAAATGCTAAGTCAAGATTAAAGATTTGTACCATATCTGTAAAAAGAGAAATTATTTATAAGAGCAAAGGACTGCAACCGAAAATCTAAAATTTAAGACTGGCACCTGTGATGGCATTACAGCAGCAGCCAATCTAAAAGCTGGACCACCATCTATAAATCTAGGAGGAAAATAAATAATTCCATGAGTTTGCACTTGAATTGTCCGAGTATTTGCTGCATTTTAGTCCATCACAACCGTATGAAAATGTTCCTCAGCACTGCTATGAAACATACTTGTCATACATGTATGGTATACTTACATACTATACATCTGACATGAAAGCCAAGGGAGGAGCTCCACCATAATTTATCCCTGTCATACTCACTGTCACGTCTGCCCCAGTGGGCTTTGGCACAAGGTCTGTGCCAAAAGTGTCTAAGGGTGTGGGGTGGTGCTGCTGGTAGGAAGCACAGTTACCAGGGTCTTACTTTTCTTCCCCACAGAGACTGAAAGAAATGATGTAGGAACATGCTGGAGACAAGAGACACTGCTGTACACACACTGATGGCATCTGCCAGCTGCTACTACCTCTGTCACTCAGTGAAAATCTGAAACTGCCATGTCCTGCCTCAAAAAAGAACATGATTCTCTGTTCCCCACCTGCCTCATTTCTTCTGACCTCAGACACAATATTGCCCTAAGAAACAGTTGCATACACAGCAGTGCACGATGCACAAGAGTTTCCTGAGAACTCGTTCTGGAGAGATGTGGTCCTACAGTGAGGGGCTGGTGGGGAGGCGCAGGGAACTCTGCTCAGCCTGGCTGAGACAAGAGTGGTCAGGGCCAGAGCCCCCTCCTGCTGCTTTGAGGCTGGAATGCAGCTGATCTGACTGAGTATATTTAGGCTTCTATATTTCTTCTTTACTGTAGCTGAGTTTATTGGTTAAATACATGCACGTCCAGGCAATTTTACAGAACTCACAGCAGAAAAATTTTAATCTGTACGGCTGACTATTTTTACTGGCAGTGCAGATCTACATGCTATTTTCACCCCACCAGGGAAAAAAAGCAATATTCTGTCACCTAAAAGTTAACAGAACCAGCCTATGAAGGAATCAATTTATAATAATGATTAATAACAAAGTACTGTGGGCAATGGAGCTACAGACCAAAACTAATTTGTGGAAATTACTCAGCAAGTGATTATGACTAATGTGATTTGCCACTGGGCAATTCATGAACAAAAGTAAAATGTGTGGAATGAAACATTCATTATCCATTATTCACTCAGTATAGGCAATGGCATTCATACTGTAGCAGAGCCTAGACACCTCAGGTAGAATTCAGGGATTTGTTACACCAAGCATTATATGGACTCTTTTTTTTTTTTCCTTAGAAAAGGGGGCAAATATCCCTCCTAAGAAGCTCCAGATGCTATGTTTAAGAAGTTCTTAGGGACTATGCCTTCTGTAAAAGTGTGTGAATTAACCTTACAGCTCAGGTATCAGTAGAAGAGCAGTCCTGCTTGAGATCAAGAGGTTTCTGTGCGGACTAAAAACCCTGAGTAGTCCTTCAAAGTCTTACATGAATTTTGTTGGTTATGTTTTAGCTCGACTGTCATTGCCCAAGTTAATCACTTGGGACATATTCTCAGATACTTCAAATACATCAAGACATATAACCAATTCCAAGATGATCCTTCAAGGATGTCTCAGTGTAGGTTTCTGGAAACGCATATTCAGGAAAGTATTCCTTTCATGTCTGGTGCTTTTCCCAAAAGGGATGGACCTTGCTGACCTCTGTGGCATTGGCTTCAGCACGGCAAAAGGCAGAGCTCTCACCGCTTCCTTTCCTACTGCCCTGGTGCTTCTTTCTGAAAGAAAACAGCTAGAGCAGACCGTAAATGACAAAATCTACTCAGGAAAAATCAGTGGTAAGGACAGTAATTAAGAAGCTGGCAGATAAAACAAAATGAGTGAAATGACACATTGCTGTTCTTTCCAATGCCGGTTTATTTTCTTCTTGGTTCTTTTCCCTTTGTCCAAATCAGTAGGCAATAAGGAAGGGTAACTTTGAATTTGCTTTATTCTCTGCCTGACGCCAAAATACATTGCCTTTGCAATAGGATCATCAGGATCATTTTTTCAAGCTTCTTTGTGATAATGCCCTTCAGAAGGATAGGGTCATTTGAACTGAACAGAGAGGAGTTTTTCTTATAATTCTTTGGATTTTGAGAGGTAGGCCAAAAGAAAAGGCTAAGTCACTCTGCCTTACAAGTGTAAATTTAAAGGCAGAAGGAAACAGTTGGGATGAACACAGAACACCACAAGTCTATAGAAAACCTCCCTATACCAGACACAGTGAGGAGGAAGCCTGGGACAGGAGGGATTATCTTCCCTTTGCCTTATTACCACAGATGGTCTGTTCTGTGCAAAGAAATCCTGCAAGCATACAATCCATTTGTGCAGAATCTACTCTGTGCTTGCACTGTCCTGGAAATTTATTCAAAATATTTATGTTGTGCATCGATCACACCAGGGGTAAACTGGGCTTCCCAAATGACTTTTGCACTGCAATTCCTGTTTGACTAATGGGGACTAATCCTGACATCCCTAGAGAGAGTAACTTTTGGTCCTGTGAAAAATACCTCATCTCTAATAGACCAACATTCCAGGGTAGAGAAACATGTCTGAATTGAAAGCCAAGTACATGTATCCTTCTTAATTCAAAACGACAAAAGTGATGTAAGTTTTATTTTTATTGACTTTTCTTGTTCTTATAATACTGACGGTGGTAGAGAATACTATCAGGCTGTCTCATAACTCAGGTTGAAAACTGAATTTTGCACAACGCCGAGTAACATAACGAAACTGTAATGTCTCGAAAGGATCCTGGTTCTGTCTTTATTTCCCCCTTGAGGAACAGAATGTGTGAGTAACGTAACAGGTCGGTATTAATTAACTGCTCAAACCAAAATACATTCAAAAGAGATGTGTCTTTAAACCAGTTCTGGTTTTCTGACTCAAAAATGAAAAAATCTGAAGTGCAGTCTTTGTAATTATAGCAATTCATACATCTCTGTTGACACCCCTGCTCATATCTCTGTTGTTTGTCAGACATACTGTGTTAAGATGGCAACAGGACTAAATCTGGGGCTTGTTTGCAGCTTATTTTGCACTATTGAGGGTTTTGGTTTTTTTGTGCACTGTCTTCTATTTTCTCCTGCACATGATCAACATTGTGCCTAAAGGCTCATATTTGCAAAACAGAACATAAATCCACTGTCCATTGAATTTCAACTCCAGAAGTCTGTGGGCGGGGAGAAGGACAGGGGAGACTTGACACGGAGACTTAAAAATTATACAGCTCTAGATACATGGTTCTCCAGAGGGGATGATGACTTGTAGCCATTACTGACTTTTGCTGGTATTGTAAGGACCGCGCACTTCTGAGGAGTGTCATTAATGATCAACTTCTTCATGAGGGAATAACTTGAGATTTTTTTGTGGGGGGAAATATGATAAATTAATATTAAACATATTGGTTACTTGTTATCCACTTGCATGTCTCTTCCACCCCATGCAGATGGGCAGTGAAGCAGCTGCAGATGGAAGAGCCGTGAGACCTGACATGCAGCCAAACCCAGCCTGTGTTTGTGAAACTGGGTGTCACTACACTCTCTCTTTTTTGAGTCTTCCTTTCAACCTCCTCAGCTTAGTTTCTCATCAGAATCAATCATTTTCTAATTAACTAGTCAGATTCCAATGCAGTTTGCCAAAATTTTATTATCCTGCTCTCAGAGTTACAGAATGCAATTATTTATTCAAGTTTCTACTGCTCCCACTTTGATGAAATTGAGTGAAGGAATCTCTTTCTGGGAGCCTAAGGGAGCTCTGTAATGAGAAACAGTTACAGGAAGGTGAGTAACCCTTTTGCTTCACAGGGTTTACAATATGAGGAGAAAGGAAAAAACACATGTGCTCCCTCTTTATGTTCCAGCATCCAGGGGGGAGAAATTAATGCAAAAACCAGCTACCACATGTACTGCTTGGGTTTATGGTTAGATTATTTTCCTAATTGGGAGTAAACCAAGTATCCTTTTTGGACTGTTACAGTAACATTCACAGGTGAGGGTCAGGTCCTTAATAAGCAGTGCAGAAACAAATATAAGACAATACTCTTTAAGAGAGTTGGGCATTACAGTGCAAAGTGTGGTAATCCATGGCAGCATGACACTGCCTCTATTCAACACTGAAATTTTTCAGGCAACACATGCACAGGCTGGATGTCTCGAGAATGGGGGTTACAAAATACAGCATCTTGAATGGGGAGCTAACCAAACATAGTGTTAAGAAATGCAGATGTGATGAAGACAGCCTCAGCTTTCCCACTTAAAGCTAGTAAGGTGTCAATGTCTTGACTGCTGGAGTATTCACAGCAGTAAGCCTTCTCCTTTCTTTAAAAAGCAGTAGCAAGAAAGCTTCATCATAACTGAAAGACAGAATGTTTCTCAGGAGGGTATAAGAGCTCCTCTAACACCTTAGTTTTGTTTTATTTGGTATGCAGACAGAGACTTGATTTACTTGTATCCCAGATGTTAACTACTGGACTAGAAAATTATATGCACATTCATTTGTTCCTCACTGAGAACACAATCATTTATGTAAGGTTTCAACAATAGAGGCAGAATTACATCACAGACTGCCTAATAGTTTGCTGGAGTTGAAGGCAGTGAGCAGCCCAAAGCTTTTGCACATGCTCCAAATGCTATGGTACTCAACATGGTGATCAAGTTGTTACTTCCCTGATTCCGCTCAGGTTAGGCTGTGTTTTGGTGACTATTAATGAAGCTTATCCCTTTCCCACAGTGCCTGGGGGTGGTGCATGTGCATGGTACAGTCCTTTTTTTGGGACCATTGACCTGGCTTACAGGTGCTCCCCACCCTCTGAGACAGTGGGCCAGACTGCTGTGAAAAGGCTGCCTCTGCCTTCATAAGCTGTGCCAGCAAAGCAGCATGCTGCAGAGTGCTCCTGTGCTGCACCACTGCTTTCCATTTCAATCTGCAGGGAAAGGCCAGGAAGGAAAGATTTTGGCTCGCTATCTTAGCCACTCTCTCAACTGCCTCTAGAAAATTTTTCTGCCAGAGAGATTCTCAGACTGAAGCCACTTCCTTTTTCATATTCCTCCATGTGTTCACAACTTGAATTAACTCAGTGTTTTAAATAACACCATTGAGCAGATAATGAAGCAACTATGCATGCTGGCAAGAAGTGGAAGAGCAAAGAAAGCAAATTTACAAGTGTGGTACCTGTATTACTTTAAGGCAGTATGTGTTGTTAAATTTGTCAGGCATGACGAATCCAATTCCCATGGTATTTTATTGGTAAATTAGGAATTTAATGGGCAAAGACTGCTTTCCAAATAATAAAATAATTTGAAGCACCAAATGAAAGGCAAATCAGTTAACCCACTACAGTCTTCAAAAAAGATCTGAAAAAGAAGATGAAAATAATTAAACTCACCTTAAGCCTGTTGAATGCAGCCCTGAGGATCTGTGTTTCTCTCTCGCTCTCAGGAACAACTCGTATGACTTTATCACTGCCAATAACAGAAAATTGAATTGGCACTTTAAGACTCTTTGCAGCAGTACAATGGGACAGTAATTAAGTTCAGATAGCTACTGTAATTGTGCTCTTTTTCAGCATCTGCAGAATGTCGAGTGAGCTGGAGCTCTGCTTCTAAACTTGCTGCTGGATTATGCACTTCCATAGAAATGATTTGCTCTTTACAGATCAATGTCAGCTTGACCTTCCATTTCTATGTAAATGCTTTGTTCATTCCTTGTAAGTTAAACCATTTAGGCTGACATCTTCCATACTGAACATGTGCCTCAGAACAAAGCAATTATTTTTTTTCCAAAACGATTAATCTGCTTCTGAGGATGAGATTAAGTAAAATACATTGCTTTTTCATGTTTAAACCTTTAATGGACTTTGAAAAATTCATTGTTCTCATGCATTAAAGAGCTGACTTGAGAAAAGAGGTGATCTTCATACTGGGACATGCCTTTTGCTTTACCCATTAAAACTTGCACAAATGTTGTGAAGTAAATAGCTGCTTATACATGCTCAGAAGGTTCTAGATAATAGTAGCTGATTTTATTCACTTTCCTTAACAGAAATTGAAATAGAATAAGATTAGTTAAGATATGAGGAAAAAAGTCTTTGCTGTGAGAAGCACTAGAACTGATTGCCCAGACAAGCTGTGGATGCCTCATCCCTTGAAGTGTTTAAGGCCAGGTTGGATGAGGCGCTGAACAACCTGTTCTAGTGAAAGATGTCCCTGCCCACGGCAGGGGTAGGGTTGGAACTAGATGACCTTTAAGGTTCCTTCCAACTCAAGCCATTCTATGATTCTATGATCTCAATGAACATAATTTTGCAAACAGGAAACAAGAAACTGAATGACCCTTCAGTGACCACTATCCATGTCATGACCTATGGGATGCTGGCAACCACAGAAAATAGAGGGGAAGATCATGTAACTTAAATATCAGCCATACACAAGAAGGATGAAATAACTTTATGTGGCCAATGTGAATTCTGGCATTTTCCTACATTTTGAGTTTTTAATTTCTACTGATAACCAGTACTTCTCTTCCAAGAGACCTTGGAGGTCATGCATATCTTGATTTCTACAGTTCCATCCACTAGCCAGAATGCCTTTTAAACCATTTCTTTATCTACAGTTACTACATTATCTGGGAATTTTAAACAGTAGAATTTCCCTTGACATTGAGATGTTTGTCCCTTAAATATCTCGTGAGCTCTCCTACTTTGTTCAAGGTTCTGAGTCTGCTGAGAAGATATTTGGCCAACTAGAAACAGCACTGCTGAGTGTGCACTTCCCAGCTCACTGTTTTAGGAAGGCTTCCAAGCCGCTGCTGTTCTCAGGCACCAGGTCTTGCCTTTGGTGAACTGCAGCTACAGCGCTGGTAGGACTCACTTTTGTTGCAAGAATTCATAATGAATATATAGGAAAGCATTAAATATTGCCAGTAAGTGGTTCAGAAGAAAGCACTACTAATAAATTCTGAATTCTGAAATGGCTTACCTCTTTCTGGAAACAATTTTCCCTCACTCCCATTCTCTTTTAGTCTTTTCTCTACAGTCAACATTTGCTCCCCTTTGTTAGCCTCTGATTCTTCTTTCTGTCTCAGCTCTCCAGTTTTGGTTCTCATCCCTGCTGAGTTTTCCCTCTAGGCAGGCCCCAAGCCTTCCAACTCCTTCATAGCATTAAAGTTTTTGGTCCAGTTAGACTCCAGGTTACTGCTGCAATAACACTGATGAACCCACAGATGTGGACCTCAATCCATTCTCCTTGGCTGCTGTTGACCTTACTGGACAAATGGTTTATGCCTAAGAAAGATTTCTGAAAGCTCTCTTGTTGTAATTTGGCAGCCTAGAAAACTTAGGGGAAACTACTATACTTCCAAGCCAAGTTTAACCTCCCGTATAGGAGCTTGCACAGAAAGGAATAAATCTCTTAGAGTACTACAACTGCTGCATCTTTTAAAGGAAAATAGATGCTTTTAATTTATCATACATACAACAGTAATATTCTTTTCCATTACTCACTTCTTTCTAAGTACTAAATTTCTGTTAAGAAGAAAATAATAAAGAAGTAATAAAGAAGTAATGTTAAGCCAGGAAGTTGATGTAGCTAATAAAGATTCATCAGACATTTCTGGAAGGATTGCTACAACCAACATATAAAAACCAGATTTTAATGAAATAAGTAGCTAAGCATGTGTTACACAGCTGCAAAGGAATTTTGAAGGAATGGATATCACTTAGGTATGGTCTTGAATTAATATACATCACTGCAAACTGTCTTCGATTACCTCAGCAACTCTGTCATTTCCAACGTGATGAAAAACCTACCCTAAAGAGGAAAATATTGGTGCTGTGACAGATTGATCACTTGACACATTGCTGGGAAACGCCTCAAGCTGTGGCTGGGTTTGCTGCTAGAGAGCTCCTAGCAAGCAGTTTAGCATACCTGGTAATTTTAGTATTTTATTAAAAGATGGTTAAGCCATTATGGCAAAGCCCTTTCAATTTTTGTGCATGCAAGATGTGGGAATTCTGGATTCCTGAGAACTATCTGCTAACACCCACTTCTGTAGGCTGTCTATCCAGTGGATAATCATTATGCTTTCTTCAACAAAGCACAGATAGCAAATCTAGCTTTATTACAGATATCTACAGTCAAAAACCATAGTCCTACGGTAATTTTTTAGCTTTATAGTTTTTCTGGTCATATTTCACATTAAAGAAATCCAATGGTTACCTTAAATGCTATGCAATACCCATTGAATTTAGGGTAGAAATTCAGCAACCTACCCACTATTTAAAAGCCAACAACAAAATCTACGAGATCATGGGCTAATGTAGTTGATACATGGCAGCTGCACCCCAAACACTCAGGGCCATCCCCTGGTGAGGTCCCCTGCCATCCTTCATGTTGAGCTGTTGAGGACAAAGAAGCAAGTAATCATGTATATATCTAGGGAAAGTTTTGCTGCCTGCAGACATATGTCAGCAGTCTGCTGATTTATGCAGGTAAGGTTATTTTTCTAACCATACACCTCTAAATCTTTTTTTTTTTTTTTAAGCCTATTTTAAAAGATTTCTAAACAAACAGCAAGATGGGATATATTTTGTATAAATTAATGTAGAAATTTATATCCGCTATGACAAACTTTCAATATACCCCTAGCAATTAGGCTAATGGAATTTAAAGCTAGGACTTAGTGAGATCTTTTGAATTTTGTGTAAACACAGCTGAGACCCTTTGCCAAGAGCAAAACACAAGCTTTAGTAAATGAACTGACTGAATGAGCGTGGTGAGGAAAGAGTAGAAGCCAGACGGCTGATGTCCCCAGAGACAGCCTTATGTCTGAGCGAAATGGGTGACCAGCTGTTGGCCAGCACTGACATGCAATGACATTTTTTTTTCCCTTCATCACTCCCTTATATTTTTCAGGAACAGCACGAGAAACGACACAGCTGCTTTTGAAACACAGAACTTGCTACGTGGCCCTCGGAAGGGTGATACTCCCTGACACCAGTGGGGACTAAAAACTCTTGGTTTATTTCTTTGGCTTGTTCATTTACTTTTTTTCCATTTACTTCATAGTTTTATTCATCTATGAACAGACCAGATGGATCCAAAGAAACCATTCTGCGGCACATCTACAACTTCTTTACTGATGGACTTAGCAGTTCTTTCTCATGAAACTTTCCTGATGAAGTCACATGGCATGAACTGCATTTATGTAAATTCCTCATTTCCTTCAGCAAAATCATTCTTATTGTTTTATTCTCCTGACTAATGTGAACCTTAATCAGATCTCTGCTCTCCCATGCAATTTAATAAAAGTATGTTTACAAAGGCTTTACAAGTATTTTAAACACAGTTTAAGAAGTGATACACTATAAATCAAATACCTATAGAAAAAATAGGAAAGAAAATAAATCCCCACTTACAGGCATCCATTCCTAATGGCAGAGGAGGGATTACAGTTCTTGAGGACAAGCCTCCATAGCTGCTGCACTTTAGCAGTTCATTTAGGCTGAATGACACATCTGAAAAGATCTACAGTATGAAAGCCTCTCGTCAACTCCCAACACGCCATCAGATATCATTTGTGATGAAAGATCAATTGCTTCATTCCTTTTTCTCCACTAAATTCTGATAGTCAAAAGGTTAAGAAATAATAAAACATTAATGCTTTTTTCTCTCTCCCCCTTACAGGGACGAAGAGTTTTAACTGTGACTCAATTCTGTTACAAAATCAGGATAGATAAATAAGGCTGGGCTTCTTCCTGAGACCTAGTGGGGACATCTGGAAAGGGAACTTTACTAAACTTCCTGAGACCTTCATTATGGTTTTCTGTATTACAGCAGATGCCGATCTAAACAAAGAGAACATCATTTGTATTGTCTAGATAGCAATGTATATATTTTCTGCCTTTTAGCTATTAAGGCAGGAAAACTGATACCATTCCTAGTATAAAAGAGAGCTAGCTAACTTATAATTTTGAATGAAAAATAGTTGCTTGGGTAATGTTGGCAGAAATGCTGAGGAGGCAAAGTATGTTATTGCATTATATTTATCAGCATGGCACAGATGACTGCTTGGGAAGCTGAGCTTACATGCTGATTCCTGGGCATGGAATATCTGATTTTCATAGATGTTTTTCAGGTGCAAAAAGGGTTTCTTTACCAAGCAGGAAACTTTCCAGACTAAAGCAATCCTATATTACTAGCAGTCTTCCTCTTAACAGCTTCATTTCAGAGACATACGCTATGGAAAGGTTAATATCTGCAAAAATTCCAGTTTTCATTCCAACTAAGGAACAAAGCTTTTCCAATGAAAGCTGGCCCCCAGTGTCTCATAAACACTGGCTATAAGGCCATCTAGCTTAAACACAAGAAGTGGGAACCAATTGCTTCAGTACATGTCTCTGTCTCAGAAAAGAAAAACCAACTGTGTATGGTAACGAATGCTGTCTTGCTTCATCAAGTGTCATCCAGTCATGTGCAAACTGAAGAGAGAAAGAAGGCAGTGATTCGGGGCAGAAAATAAAATAAGAAGTAACAAGACCAATACACACTTAAACAAACAGACCAAATTAAGCAACCAGATGACAAGGAAATATTGTGCGAACTGTGCAGGATTAAGATCCAGGGGAGAGGCTGCAGTAATCTGCTTAAATGAAAGAGCATGTATACTCATTCATATTAACTTCCTAAGAAACATATTGTAATTACATATTTGCATGAAACAGCTGATGGTCATTTAACTTGGATGCCATCCTTCCAATGACATATTATATGAACTACTGCTGCTTTAAAAGAAAAGATCATCATCATTCTGGTAACATATTGAAAGGAGCTTCTGCTATAACACCATCTACTTCTTTATTGCCATGGCTCATGGCATTAAAGTGAGTTGTTCTGTGCTTTCTAAGAAAGCGATGAGTAGATGGTGATGCTGTCAGACCTGGCACAGGCCTGGGATAGGCCTGACAGTACCAGGATGTTTATCTGTCCATCTAGGTGCTCCTCTGCCCAAACAGGAAAGCTTCCCCTTATCCTCCCTTTTCATCCTGACTGCAGAGGCATGTGGAACTCGTGTGGTGGGGCCAGACAAGTTTGGTTTAATGATTAGGCTGTAGCAAACAATTACTCCCCAGCCAGTGCCCTGAACAGATCTGATTACATCAGCTCATATATTTTATCCCTTTTCCTGTTCTTGACCCTCCCTTTCACCACACTTCTGCCTTGCTTTCACTATCTCCTCTCAAATAAACAACTCAGCCCTAATTACTTTTCCCCAACTAGTCCCAGCTTTGCCATATCTGTATCCAAATTTGGTATTTTTAGGTAATCTCAGCTTCATATGGTATCATTGATAGGGTTACCTAGGTCTTGTTGCCCACAAAATGACCCCAGTACTCCTTTTCAATTACCTGTGAAATTCAACCATTTCTCAAATACCTCCTCCTTTACCTTCTGCAAGATCCAGCTGTCCTTCACAGTGCTCTCTGAATTTTTTGTCAGCTTCTTACATTGTCATATCCAGCAATTTCTCATGTCATGTCCCATCATTTATCCATGTCTTGGTCACTTAGCTTAACCTCAGGCCAGAGTCTGGTCCATGGCCTGCACATTCCCACAGCTCTCATCATTTTGGAAGTCCACACAGAAGCTCACTGGCTTTTCTGAGCTTCAGAGTTGCTTCAGTTCATTCTAAGCCCTGTGTACGTTTTGAGACAACTGCAGCAACTACTTCCAAATCAAGTATCTCAGGATTCTGTGCAGCAGATTTA
The DNA here is from genome assembly GCA_013397755.1 of Cnemophilus loriae. Taxonomy (NCBI): domain Eukaryota; kingdom Metazoa; phylum Chordata; class Aves; order Passeriformes; family Corvidae; genus Cnemophilus; species Cnemophilus loriae. Next base: position 290,836 of record VZTF01000012.1, read on the forward strand.
CTCTTCGCCTCAGTGAAAGAAAGAACACCAAGTCTGAAAAAAGGTTGTTAAAGAATTTATATACCAAGAGCAGAAGGCTGAAGGGGGAAATGGTTCAGTGACTGAGGACTGCAATGAACTTCTTGTGCTCAGGCTTCCTTTAAGACATTGAACAAACAATCACAGGTCATTTCCAGTGAGGTTCAGGGCAGGCTTGGCAGAAGGTTTCTTATGCTGAGCTCCATATGCTTTATATCCATTCACGTGTAAAAACCACACACTCTGTATTTGGTTAGAGACATTTGATGGTGGATTCGTTTGTCTGGTCCCTCTCCTCCCCATCTGTTGCAATGGCCTGAGCAACACTCGGGGCTCTGTCGGGGTGGGTGTGCTTCAAGCACAGGTACTTGCCAAAGCCTGGCACTCAGCCTGAATCTGAGACTGGGCGCACACCTGCCTGCAAAGCCTGATGGACGGGCTGGGGTGCAGAGCTATGCTCAGCTGACAGTGTAGGCACGGTTCACCACACGGCCCCATAAACAGGGATGATCTCATCCTTTAAACTTGTGGGAGTATGGAGACACAAATAAACTCACGGCTTTTAAGCTTCCTGATGGCTATGGTAATGGGAGCAAGGCAGGGACCATAGATGGAAAGCACTAAATACAGCTTTCACAGAACAGAATTCTGCAACTCTTCTGAAGTCTTGAAACATTCTGCATTTACTCCATAGCCTTCAATGATGTTGAAAAAACCCCTTTTCTTTTTCAAATAATCTAATATTTTCCACATCTCCAATTTTTTCAATGTATTGATATTTGTAGAATAACAGCAAAGAGTCCAAATAAGAGACGTCCATGCTCTCTTGTTTTGGAGACAGCTATGAAATTGTGAAATATGCTCAAAGGTTGGAAATAACCCCCATTTTTGGTTGTTCAGGCAAGCTACAAACCTGGAAAATATAAAGTATATTTTCAATGAAAGCAGTCTTCTACGGTCTTTAATGAAAATTTTAAACTGGTGGTATTCTGATAAAATTGCCTAAGTTTAGCATGAACTACCACGAACAAAACATGGTAAAACTGATTTACCATATTTTTAGAAGTGTGTTTATATTAAAGATCCAATGTACCCAAAAGTAAGTAAAATACCTATTTTTCTGATACTAATAAATAGCTTACCACACACAAGTGTAAGGTTTAAACCTTTCCTTTTGAATGTTTGAAGTTCACAGAAAATCCTTAATTTATAGAACACAAACTATCTGGACTATGGTTTTACTTGACCTTGAATTTTACTTGACCTTTACTTGCCACTGCAGTCAAATACCTGCACATTTTCAACTGTGTGACAACCACTGACTGGGCTATGTAATTTATCTGCCTTGATGACTTCTTCTCAAGGAGCAGATAATACTTCTATCATTGAAAAACAGACAAGAAGAAAATCTTATTTTTATTTTCAGAAGTCATCTTCTTCACTTAAATTTGTGTTTGTTATTAATTTCTTTTTTTCTCTGCTCTAATTTAAACAGAATGTCTATAGGTGGCCCAGGAAAAAACTCACCAAATTTATTACATAGTTTCCTTTAACAGCAAAGAGGAAGATCTTAAAACCAGCAGGTCTTTTCTAATAGTACTCTCTTCCTCTCTTATAATACAGGTAATGCTTGTAATGTATTCAATCCAAAATTATTTCTGTCTTTGGAGAAATAATTTAATAGAGTAAGAGAATAATTTTGGTTGATGAGCTATCTGGAGATCATTTCATCAGATATCCTTGTAGCTCTTCTCCGCATCTGTTCCTGGTTTTCTGCTTCTGAATATGGACCAAAAGCACTGTGTAAGCTAGTTACTCCTTCGAAAAATCTCATACAAACTCAATTTTATGGTTCTACCACACTGAAAATCACAGTCATCCTGTGGCTGAATACTATATTGCTGTTTTTCTTCTCCTTTATCCAACCAAAGTATTTGCAGTAATAGGAAGAAATTCCTGTATGTATGATCTTAAACTTGAACTATTGCATTTCACCCTAGTTCTTTCAATTCAGCCATTAAGTCCATCAAGTTTTTCTAACATGTCTTGAATCTTTCCAGAAAAAATATCTTCAGAAAATAACTGGAAATAAAGAAAAACTCTGTATTTTTTGTAGGTAATGATAATTCAAAGCATAGAGAATGAGGGTTAAAGGCATGTAGCAATGCCTGCTGCTGAATGAGACCACGTTTGGAAGCATTTGGTTATTCCTGATAGGCAATCTCTTGAGCTCAGTTTAAGACCTTGATCCTCAAGCCCTCACGACTGTACAAAGTCTTTCAGCAATAGGAGGAGGAAGCCTTTACTCATTACTGTACTTGGCCCTGAAACACAAATAACTTGTAAGCATGTGTTTGTAAGTGTATAAAAAAGAGATCAGAGGAATTGCCTCATACATATTTTAAAAAGTAAATGTCAAGATGGTGAGCTTAGGCTTAATTTAGGACTTATCATTAGTGTTTTCTATGCATTTATTCATTTATGCAAGTTACAGCAAGAAAGATGAAAATATTTATGGAGTAAAAAAATGTTATGGTGTGAAATACTGCTGCGTGAGATGTCTGTAGCATGTTAAGTTTCCCCAAACTGTTCCATCATCACTTATTGCCTAGTTTGCTTCCACATAATGATTACATATTTTGATTCATGGAAAGTACACTTTTAGTGTCACTATTCAGATAAAGGACAAACAGGACATGCCTCTCCACAATTTTGCAAAAGGACAGGAGCTGTATGTTTCAAAGCTGGGGAATACACCAAATTTACTGAATAAAGTGAGCAAAATCCTGTAAGGAAATTCTCTTTTTGCCGGTGTTACTGCAATAGGCTGGCATAATTCCGTTGATTTCCATGGAGTCTTGCTAGGTCAAGCAAGACAAAAACAGCAGCCTTTTTGTTTCATTACAGGACAATTAGCTATTCCTGCGTTTCAGATAAGCATAACAGAGACCTGGGTGCTGAACTGTTCATCAATTTAGGATGCTATTTTGAAGAAGAAATTGTAAATCTGCGAGCACTAGGTCGAGAAACAATTATGCGTGATGCTAAGTGGTAAATACTGCCACAACTGAGAGTCTCAGAGGGAGCCTTCTTATTTTCCCCACAGAGACATGAACAAGGTGACAGTGCTGACTTGAGATGCAGTACTTTGCGTCCAGGTAGAGTGTCTCTGACAACAGGAATGAGGAGAGTCCCTCAGCAAAGGGACACCTTGCACGCCTAGACTGAGGTCAAATGGTATTTGCAAATTTCTCTTCAAATAGTCTGCACTGCAGAATATCTTCCCATGAGAAATGATACTGCAGGAAAGGAACAGATTAAATATATATAAAGCAGAGATGTATGGTAGAGTCTTTGAATTAAAAATGCTGGATGGTTGATCTCCATGACCACTGGTACATTGTGTCATTTTTGCTTTCTACCAACTGCCTTGAATAAAGAGACCACTGAGACACACCTAGCAGTAAGTCTGCTAAGGTACAGCTGCACCTGGGAGTATTTCCCAGTTTAATGCACAACTTGGATGTATCTTGGCTTCCAGCTGAATCCTGTGTGACTGTACTGCACTGTGTTCAACCATCTTTCCCTGAGAAAGGATGCAAGGTGCATCCACTGAGCAGTGTCTGTGTGTGCCCTGGAAGCAACCTGCACTGTTGGGTAGCCAATATAAACAAATGTACTTTGCATTTAGCACTGGCAGATGTTGTACAGTAACATGTTTTGAAAAAATTGGAGGTGTTTTTAGTTATGCAATGGGTTTTCTTTAAATGAAATTTCAACAATTTTTTGGAAATAAATCTGAAAATAAAAATGTTTAATTACATTTTCATTGAACATGGAAACCAAATGTGTGAAGGAGAGAAAAGTAATTTCCACAAAAAGTTTTTTGGTTCACTTTAAAGAATTACGCATTGAAAAGTGCAGCTACAAGTCTACACCACATATACTTCAAATTGCAGTGTATTTACTGGCCGATCTTTCCTTACGGATATCAATCCAATTTCCTGTTAAGTATAAACAAATTAAGTGTGCATGTTCCTGCAATAAGAAGCGTTATTTTATTAAGTATAACAGATTTTTAATGTTCACATTTTTATAATTTTCAGATAAAGGCCAGATTTTTTTTTTCAATATGAGAGCTCAAAACAACCCTTTGGAACTAGATGTAGTACTGCAAAGAGAAAGCTTATGATGACTCACAGAATGTTCTCTCCTAAGGACCACTCTTTCATGGTGCTGAATTTATAGAAAAGGTTTAGAAACTTTCCGTGGTGGGACAATTTTAGAACACAAAAAGGAAAACATTTATCCAGCTGCTCCAAGCAGCTTTATAGATGCTATTTATAATCTTTTTGCTTATATATACATTTAAGCTGGTTTCAGGCTCTGTAACTTTTTTGTTTGTTTGTTTGTTTGTAAATACAGAGGTTACATCCATTTGTTTCTCATACCATATGAGTTACTTGATAATCTGCCCAAAGTGAGGAACCAGCCCCTCTGGAGAGCCCATGCTGCCAGCTCAGGTGTGTGCTCCCAGCCTGACACACCCTCTGCCCACAGGCCAGCAGCTCTTCAGATGACTGCTTGCAGCACTTCCATCAATATTTTGTCAAAAGCATAGATAGATACATAAGATAAAGACAGAAAATATATGTGGTACACATCTAGGACCTACATGTGAATATACAAGTCACCTTACACGTCAGTAGAATTAACAGTACACTAATTGCCTGCAGGATCTGAACACGGGGAGGCATTTGTATATATCAGTAGATTAAAAAAAAAAACCAGCCAAAAAGTGTTTGATGTGATCACCGTAATTATCTTCTTCATTACTTATTTTAAAGGCTGTGAAATTCAGCACAATAGCTATGACAATCTCTATCTTGAACATACTGGATTTTGTTCAGTTATTTTTTAGGGAAGTGAGAAAGTGGGGGATTTGTTGTTGCTGGGGGTTTTTTTCCATTATTTTAAAAATATAGTGGCTTTATGTATTATCAGGGGCCTCTCAGATACACCCATGGTCAGCTGTATTTAGGAGCTGGGGTGTAAAAGCCAACCAAACTCAGTTTGCTGGACATGAGGCTCTCTTTGTAAAGGCTGTGCAAGACTCCCAATGCCTTTGCATTTGTCTAGCCCATCAGGATACTACATTTTATCCTTCTGCATTTTTATAGCCATAAATTAATGTTCCAAACTGGCACAAGGTTTCTCAGGGGCAGACTACCCATGCAACACTGCTATCAGCAGGACTGACATTTGTGCTGGCCAATTACTCGTTAAGACAGGCTGCCATACATTTCGCTGTGCATTCAGCTGGTCCACAGTGTTTTGGTCTCCAGTGTCAAAATCGAAAGCTTAAAAAAGCTTCAAACCACACAAAAATGATAAATAATGTAGAGAATGTGGTGGGGAAGAATTAGAGTGGAGGGTTTTCCTGTCCAGGCTCCCCAGAAAATGAAAGGTGACCCAAGAGAGCTCTGCTCGTGATGTGACTGCAGCTGCTTCTCAGGGCAGTGCATTTCTTAAGTGGTATTTAGTCTTTTCTTGTGAGAGGCATTGTGTAGGCACATAAGACAGCCTTAATCCCTAATGCTGTTGTAATACATACATCACAGTTCTTGCACTCACTCAGCTATGCATCTTGATAAAAAAGATGTCAGGATACTACATTTAAACCCATTTATACTAGATGGCAAGTTTGCAGTCTCACTTAACAGCAAGGAACGTATGGGAAGGAATAGTATAACACATCCACACATACAAACAAGATAGCTGTGCATAATTTGATGGATCTGAATCTTTGAACTTAGTCTTGATATGCGTATATGCAATCTGACTCTCCTTTGATCTGGATTTTCTAAAACGAATTCTTTACCTCTTGTTCTTCAAACCCCTCCAGAGTATCTTACACGAAACTGACCTGCCATCCTATCATTGAAAAATGATACCTATAGTGCTGAAGAAAACAAAAGCACACCAAATGCACAACACTATTTGAAAAACAAAATCAAACTGAAGGCTTGGGGAGGGATATAAATATTTTAGTGGTAATGAAATTATTTATTCTTTGAAGACAGCTCCTGTAAGGCAGCTGCACCAGCCATTAAGGCAATTATATTTTCCCATTTTTATAAGCTGCTTGAGAAATAATTTTTTTCCACTAGATTAAAGCTGTGTCAATTCTCTACAAAATCACTTCTGACTTAAGGGAATACTGGAGATACATGTTGAGTAAATCTGGAAGTGAAAGCTTGGGATTTACTTCTTTATTGTGGTAATAGTTATTTGTGTGGGACAACCTGGAATTCTACAGAAACTTCTGTGCCTCTTGGTTTGCTAATACCCTGACCTCAGAGCATGCCACAATAACAATTCTCTAAGCGAAAAAGTGGAAAGTCTGCTTGTGGTTAAGAGAATAATGTTCAGCTTAGCTGCACCTATTGAGCTTTTCACCATTTCAACACAATTGAAAAGGAGGCCAATTCCACAGGTCTTCCCCGAGCAGTGCTGTAACCCTCCCACACCTTCTACCAGGGTGCTGTGAATAGACAGAATGATTCTGTTGTATTATGGCAGTCTGAAGACACACGGGAGATGATGTTTGCAGGCACTCAAGAAAACACTGCCCTTTCTACCAACATGAGTTCATTAATAGACCAGTCACAAAAACGAATTCTGCATGGCTGAGAGGGAGCACTTTGTAAAAATGATGACCTTAGACAGGTGTCTTGGCAAAGCACATCGTGAGTAGCTGTCTTCCAGCAGGTGCTTGCATCACCTGTGTTACAGGGCCGGGTCTATTCCACCTTGTGCCAGGCCACCTGACCCGACACAGCCCATAGTGAGACACGGGCATCTCAAGGCTATTCAGACTGATAAAAGACACAAATCACCTTCTAGAAGTCCTCTCTTCATCATCTGCACAGTGAAATATTTCCATAAGGACTGATGCAGTATAGAGCACAATGCAGTTAAGCTGTTTTATGTTCTTTTCCTGTGACAGCTTTACATTAAAGCTCTGTTTTCCTGCCTTTTTCCTGTTTTTTTCCTCCCAAATTTGCTGTTCTCTGATTCCCAGGCTATAACTGCTTCAAGCACTTTATTTTGAGCTTTGCACACTAACCTAACCACTCTGCACATTCTGACGCTTCCTTGAACCAGCTAAGAATGACTTTTATTCCTGTTTCTCATTAGCAGAAGATAAACGTATGTTTTTAAAATAAAGGTGACAAATAAGGATTAACAGGCAATGAATAAATTAACAGGTCTTGGTGAGGTTATTTATGTAACTAAAGAGAGGTAAAATACTTCACCAAGGAATAAATGTGGTCCATATATTATAGCTGTGTTGTGAGGCTGTTATTTAACTTCAAGGCAATCTGTGTTTATGACTGCAAGGAGAAAGATTTATATTAAATATTTGAATAATAAACTGTATCTTAAAATACCTTTCAAAAGCACTTGGTGTTCTTTTCTTTTTTGTTGGTGGTAATACACATTGTTTTATTCAAGTTGATGGAGTTATGCGTGCTTGCATAAACTCGTCATGAATTTTCTTACCTGCTGACATTTGTGATCTGCAGATGTTGGGGCAAAATGTCCATTGCAGGATGTTTATTGCCCTCAAATCCAAAGATCCTTATTGGTATTTGTTTAAAATATACCTAACCTTGCATGGGCACATGGGCAAATAAATCTTTCTGCAGTACAACCCTCGCAGCAACATTTTCAATTGTGATAGCCTTCTCTTTTTTTTGTTCTATTTAAAAATATCCTGATTGTAGGGTGAGTTAGTGTAATACCAACAAAGCTGCCAGCATCAAAGTTCTCCCCATTATACCGGAAGGCTTGCTGAGCTGGAGCACTTTGCAATAAGAGTCTACACCTGAAACACAGCTTGACAATGACGACAATGTGGACAAGTGAGAAATTATGTGATATTCTGAAAACTTTCCCATTCTGCACGGAGAGAAAAGTAAAACTTTTCTGGTCAGAACTAGATGATCCATAAGGCCCTTTCCAATGCAAACCACCCAATGGTAAATCCAACAGAAAGAGTCACTAGTCCAGATTAGCATGGAGATAACTCAGGCAGCATGTGAAATCTCCTGTCTGGGCTTAATGGCAGAGTGAAGGGAGTTTACTGCATCACAGAAACATCCTAAGTACAGTGTATTTTAAGGGTTCTTTTTTGTTTTCACTGTCCTGTTTTACTTTGAAACGTCTCTTCCTCTGTGGCAGAAAGGGGCTCTAGAATTGGGAATCAACCATACTAATGTGGTCTGCATGAAATGAGTTATGGTCTTCTGACTTCTCATAAAAGAGGCTGCAGCAAGATCAGTGAGGGTTAGCAATTATCAGGTTATACTCTGAATGTTGGAATAATCCAAACTTGTAGCCCATTCCTAACAGATTCATTTGGCAGTGCTTAACATGGTAAATATGTATTTTATGTGGTCTGTTAATACAGGCATAAACTGCTTGTAGTGAGCGCTACAATTAAAGCTGCTCAGGTATGCCTGTTTGCTGGAGAAAAAACAAGTTCACTTTTAGACCTCATCATTCATATTTAGCTCATCTATCACATTTAGCATATTGATTTTTTGAAAATGGTGAAAGTTAAGCTAGTGTCTTCTAAATCTTTGCCAGCTTTACAGGAAAATAAATTACATAGGTATGTTAGATCATCTGCTTTTAATTATTTTTTACAGGAGTAGCAAAGATGGTGTCAATAAATCTTATTAATATTGTAATTATAGATAATATAAGTATAAAATAAATACTAATGAAATTCTTTTTCAGTAGTAGATTTCATAACTTTTTTATACTACTCAACTGAGAAACAGCACAGTAGAAGTCAACAATGCATCCAAGTAGCAGATTAAAATATTCACACCAAAATGATGTCAAGTAGAAGCTTGGGTAAGGCAGTTGCAGCACAAGGAACCACTGAACAATGTGGAAGAAAAAGGAGAAAACTAGTGCATTTTTTGTTTGTTTTTCTAAACAGAAAACTCTGAGGTAGCATTTTAGTTCAAGGAGCACAGTCTTGAACAGTAAGAAACACATAGTACAAATGAGTACTAAATGAACAACTGCTTTTGCTAGATCTGCAAAAGATCTAGCAAATTGTCCAGTGGTGCTGTATGAAGGGCTGTACTGCAGGACCCTCAGATATCTGCAGTAATCCCACTTGCCCTGACCAGAGACAGTTCCCTGCCTCCAGCAACTGTTTCTGTCCTGATGTCTAGAGCAAGACACTTCCCTTTCCCCTTCCTTCCTGCTTCACGCACTTAAAATTCCTTAAATACCTCTTGATGTGTTTTCAGAGAGCATGTGCAATATAAAATTGCTTTGAGATTCTCTGAATGTTAGTATGGGTCAAAAGCTCGTTATCTTTATCGAAGCATCTTTATCAGAGCATTTCTATTTTGGAACAGTCTTCTTGCCCAGACTTAGCCAGACATACCGGTGGTAGGTGACAGCCAGCTGAATACTTGGCTGCACAGTGTCACCTGCACGAGGAAGAGCAGTGTGATGCTGACAGCCTTTAAATTGCCCTCACTGATTCTGTCCACTTTTTTTTCAGTAAACCAAAAATCCAAGATAGTGTGGAGATTAACACAGTGCGGTGTGTAAGGGGATGTTTACTTCTCTGCCCTCAAGCAAGAAGCTGTGACAGCTGTGCTCAGTTTACTACAAGGGAAGCTGCCACGGGGAGACAAGCTGGTGTCTTGTCTTAAATCTTCAGCCCAGTCTCAGAAACCTCTCCAGGGCTGCTGGGACTTGCCCTACATTTCTTAAGCCCACTCACGGTAATATGACTCCATTTATAGTAACTTCAGAAGTGAAAGCCTGATATTAACCACTCTTGTTACTGGAGAATTTGTATTTCTTGTTACTGATGTCTTGGTTTCCGTAAAGGAGGGGTTCAAAACACACCTTTGCAAATGAATTAAAGGAAGAAATGGATACTGAGAGCTCCTGCTTTGCTATTTTTGTGTTGGGTGTGGTGTATGCATAGCTAATGTGAGTGGGGCTGGTTCATGGGGATGCACAGCTGTCCCACAGCAGGAGCGGAGAAGGCAGAGAGCACCCAGCAACACGGTGCCAGGTGGGCATCACAGCACGATCACAGCCGTGGGTTTGAGCTGACCACATGGTGCTTCCCAGCCAAGCAAGACCTGCCACCCAGGCCAAGGCTCACAGGGCCTTCCCCCAAGTCCATTCAGATGGGTGCTTCAGGTACACACAGGTAAACATTTTTGCTTCCCCCAGTGTAATATTCTTACTGAAGGACAAATAGTGTTCTCTAAATACAACTCATTTTAGTCCTCAGCTAACAAAAGAAATTGTATCAATGATCTGAATTGCTTCATTAGTTAGTCAGTCAGCTGATTCCTAATATTTGAGGACAGTGATTTGAAGTGATCCGGATATTTACTGACACAACAGCCTTCAACACAAAGGTCCCAACGTACAGATGGTGTAGGGCAAGGCTTTAAAGTAACTACATTTGTTCTACAGTTATTGTGTTGGGTCACAAAGCAAAGAAGAGGGAAAATTTTGCTAGTTTAAATACATTCCTGGTACAGAGCAGGTAATTACTTCATTTTCAGGCAATACAAATCTGATTACAATGTGAAAGTATTCTTCTGAAAAAGGAGCCAATGGCCGAGTAAAGCTTTTAAAAATGTACAAAGAAAGGAATCATGGATTGCTCTGGATGGAACTACTCCCTATTATACCCACAAACTACAGAAACAAGATATCACAAATACAGCAGTTCCATATTCTCTTCCAAGACACCTCAGAGATCTCAATATCTTTATCAATGATAAGTGATGGAGATTAGGGAGAAACCTTTGGTGCAGACATGCTGTTTAAGAGCTGCAGTATTTCAGACACTTTATTCTTTAGGTGCTAGTGTTGGGAGAGGGATAGATGCTACATAAACATTTTAACTCAGATCGGAAGTGCACTTCTGAAGTGAACCTGAGTGTTCCTTCCTACACACATGTGGTTCTCACTGTGGCACGGCCTCTGGGTTTGTGACACAGTTTGGACCAGTCTGAGGGTAAACGAACTTGACTGAACATAAACTGAGGGATGCTCTTGGGGTACATGCAATGTACCCCAAACACAAATCAGCTTTTAGTCCATGGGATGAGATCAGCCAGTCCAAAGCAAAACCCAACCAGATCTATATAACGTAGAGAAGGTCTGGTCCTCAGCACCAGCTGGTCCAGTCTCATCAGAATGTTTGCATAGCACTACCTGCTCACACAGAACCTGAAAAGGTGGTTATTTTGACTCAAAATGCCAAGACATAAGCAGACCTCTGCTTAGATTTAAATTTAACCAAAAGTACTTTAAATTTACCAAAGGTAGGGTAGCTCCTGGAGAGCCATTTTTCCTACAGAAGACCATGTGTTTGAGAAGGTGGATGTATATCCTCCACCACTGCTTGTGGAAAACATTTTTTCCCCACTCAAATCCATGTCATTAACACATGAGCTACAAGTCATCCTGTCTTCTGGTGAGAGAAATTTCACCCTCAAACTTTTGTCATTATTGAAGTAAATTCTAATTTGTCGATAGCTACTCACGAAATTTTATTCCCAGAGAAACAGTAAGAAGAAAGTTAATCTGTTTAGCTTCCAGAAAAAAAATTATTAAAATATATTTTAAATACCAGAGCTGCCTCTTTTTTTTTGCATCAGCACAAGCATGAAAAAAGCCTCACAGAAATTTCTATTCTGTCAAAGGCCAATTTAATCAAAAAACACCCAGAGTAACTTTTGTTTTTACCAGCTCTACTTGACACATGTTTTCTGCCTACAAGGGCACTACGTTACACAAGCATTGATATCTGAATGCTATCAAAGTCAGTAAGTACTTAAATGTGTAAAATAATCTTTCTCAGCTCCACATTAGACTCTTACATGAAATATTACAGTTTTAAGCAAGTTTCAATGAAACCAAAGCACTCTTCTTCAAAACTTCTCCATAAAATATTTTAACGATTTAGTTATGACTGTACATACCTTTCTAAAGGTCTTTTGCAAACACATAAATCCCCTGTTCTTCCAGATTTTAGAATCTCATGCCATTAACCTAACTTTTAAAATTAAGTGATGTAAAAGTTTAACTACTAATTCTGATGTTTCTAGCTTCTTTCTTCTCTTCAGTATTCATGTTTAGCTATTTTACAGTAACATATAAACGTCAGCCTTAAATTAGGAAGCATTATGTCTGAGCCAATAGTGATGGATTTTACTAAATGATTTGATAGATTTTAGGGGCTCTTTGTATGCTCTGAGGTTTGCATTTCACATTTATTCTGAAGGTCAATTGCCAAGAGAATGAACTGTGTAACAAAGAAGCTATCAGATAAAGTTAACAGATGCCTAATTCCCTGGGTAGATAAGTATCTTGGGTGCTATCTGCCTACAGGAAGCCTGTTAATCTGCTAGAGTTTGATACAGCTGCCACAGCAGTAAGTGGCATCCTGCCGCTATGTTGTTACTGTTGTAAATGACCACGCTATCCCACACGACCTGAAAAACACAGTATAATACAGAAACACACCAGATCCATGGTTTAGGGAGCAGAGCAGGGTGGCTGCTAGCTTGCCATTTGCTGTCACTTTGGACGTGAAAGTGAAGAGATTCCTGATTCTATAAGTCTCCTTAATGTTCACACTTAATGAGCAACACCTAAAACTTGCCCTTGGGAATCCTCTGAAGAGCAGGGTAGCTGCTGAATTCCCTTGTCATGTTACTATTTACAGTGAAAATAAGGGAAGAAGCAGAACTTTTATTTATGTTCTCTGATATCAGCGTCAAAAGTGAAACTATTTTATTTCTTTTCAAATTAGTTTAACATCATGCTTAGTAATACCACACTACAATGGCTTTTTATATTAGATTATGAAAGGTTGATAATCCATTCTGTGGCCCATTGCTGGTCTGAGGTTTGATGGCAGTAGCAATTTCTAAATAAGCACTAANCTGATAATCCATTCTGCGGCCCATAGCAATTTCTAAATAAGCACTAAATCAGAAGAGAAGTGGGAGCATTATTATCACAAGAACAGGGAGTGCAATGAAGAAGATGGAGGCAGTGAAGGGAAAGGCTGCTTAGAAGACACTTGTAGGAAAACACTTGACTGTCACTCAGCATACCACACTGGTGCAGTCAGTGGCACCTGTGACAAACAGCACACAGAGCCAGAGTGGGGTGACATCTGCAGTCCTCTGGCCTGATGCTTCTCTGCTTTCCCAGTCACTGCTGACTTTGAATGTTCAGTTTGTGCAGACCCTAAAAGAAGTTTAAGAAATTATGGATACGGGAAAACAAAAGCATTAGTCTATTTACCTGCTGGCTTTGAGTATATAGGTTCACAGTGGAAACTTATTTTCTACGATATTTCAGATATTTTTGATTGTGTGGTCTGAGCAGAAAAAAAAAAAAGTTAATTCTTAAGATCAGCATGAACATAACTGATTCCATAACTTCAGAAGTATGTTGTACACAAACTGAAGTGTCAGATGTAGAGGCAAGAGTACTAGGATGCTGTAACCAATCCAGAAATGGAATAGACCAAGAATGAACTATTTAAATGCCTCTATTTCTTATATCACTTAATTTGGAAACTACTGATACTCCTTTTAAGCCATTTTATGCTTTATTAGGGCTTAACATCCCGGAGATAATCAAGACTCTTTTTCCCTAACAGCAGCTTCCATCTACTGCTAAAAGCAGTAACGTGCTTCTTTGCAGAACACCTTAAATCAAGATATATACAAATGGGTCCATTTACAGTCTGTGATGACATACCCAGTTGATTCTATATTCTTTTTCATAACTGCCAAATATAGTTTACAGCTGACTTCCTCTAGTAATAGATTTTTGGTAATTGAGCCTTAGTTCAGTAAAGAAAGCAATTCAGAAGTTTCTGACCAGTCAATGGATGCATCAAGAGTCTTGTACAGATGGCAAACCTTTTAATTGCTGCTTTTGAATGTCTGAGTGTAGAACTGTGGGTGATGCAGGATCACAATTCTTGTAGTGCTGCATATTTGTCCCAGTCCTGATTAGAAATGCATATTTAGAGGCTTAGAAGAGCAAAGCCATAAGCCCTAGGCACGAGGACTGAGTGTGAAGGTTTGCCTGCATGGAGATCCTCTGAAGAGAGAGAAGGGAGGGGAATAAACCTAAATATTAAATGTTAAAGCTGCTGCAACCAGGAACACATGGCAGTCCAGAGAGCCCACTGCCAGATAAAGCACGTGGCCAACTCAAAGGCCCAATTTAAAGCTGGCAATATAAAGTCTGTTTAGGCTGCCAAAGAACCAGATGTGTCATGCCTGGAAGACTCTCTTTCCTTCACTGACTCTTTGCTTATGGGTCCTGTGATTGATACCCCAAAAGTACACCATAAAACATTCACAATTTAATGGGAGGTATTGTGATCACCAGCATACCTAAAAGTTCTTTGGTTTTTTCCTTTTCTTTTTTTTTTAACTAAAGATTGAAGTTACTTCTTGCCAATTTAAAACACACAAAAAATGACTCTTTGATAGTTTATCTTACTATTTCTAATGCTTTGGACTTAGCTGGGCTCAAAATCTGCTACCAATATGACTTAATTTATGTAGAAATGTTTGTAAAATGGAGCACAGAGTGTCTTATTTCATCTAATAAACTCAGTTTATGGCTAGATAATACAAATATTTGTGTAGAAACGTGGAGTGAGGTTGGGAAATTCTCATCACAATATGAATTAAGATGAATTAACATGCATTACAGTTTCATTCACTTTGGAGAATTTAATAACTTCTGGAGAAAACATTTTGTTTACTATCATCTGTTCAACACATGAACTTTCTTAGCCAATACTGCCCAGAATTATGCAGGTTCCTGAATTAATGTCTGTGTTTTACCCCAGCCATTCAACAAGAAAGTAAAAAAACCAGAAAATCAGATGGCAGTGTTATTTATTTTATCTAAAGGAACAACAAAGCTGTAAGCTTGAAGGAAAAGTGTGACTTGAAAAATATTCTTTAAGCAGAGAAATAATGCAGTAGAGTTTGGGAATCCATTATGCTACCAAGAAAAGAAACACAGTCTACTTTTGGAGAGCTCTGCTAAACCAAAAAGACAGAGCTGTTATTAGATGGTAAGATTTTTACTTCCACAGAGATAAAAAAAGGCTTAATGCTCTGAACTGAAACTCGTGAAAATTTCACCTATTTGCCCGGTAACCACCTTTTCCTCAAATTAAGGAGCATTCATGTTTGGCTGGATTCTGATTTCATTGTTGTAATTCCATCAAAACCTTCCCGCAGTACCTTGGCTGCTCTCCCAAAACTCCTAACTGGCAAAGCAGTGACTGTGTTTTCAAAGTTCAAGGTGTGGCTGCAACTGAGTCATGGCTCAGAATAGTCACTGAATAGTCACTGAGTGTGACATGATGATTTTGACTCTGCTACTGGAAGAAGGCAGGGTGGTGAAGGGGCTGCTTGGAAAGACTCAGGGCACTGACAACACACAGAAAGTCCCATTAGTGCCACTCTCTGTGCTGGAGCCGTGTGGCATCTGTGATAATGAGCAGATGTTTTATGCCTTGTTAAAACAAGTTAAAATTGATTTCTTGAGACATGCCATTACATTTGTTTATTACTTGATTGTTAAAAAGCATTACCACACTGAGGATTTGTTAAACATCAATCTGGAATCTAATTTGCTAAACTAGGACAAACCACAAATGCAGATATCTCCTGTAAGTATTGTGCCTTTGTCACTGAAATACCAAACTTGCCACTTGAGGTTTTATGTCATTCATTTTGTTTAGACAATTCACTGCTGTGCTCTTAGAATAAACCAATCCATGCTGCAGAAATTGGATTTATGAAACATGGTGTAAACATGTTCTGCCTAAGATCAGGCAGACAGCAAATGCCTAGGGCATTCAGTAATTGTCCTGGGAACACAGTTTCTAAATCCTCTCAGATTTATCACCATAATTTTCATCAGACACCTGATACTGTAAATGTTTCTAAAGCTTTTATAGTTTTTATCTGAAAAAGATTGTTTAGTCTACCTGACTGCATGACATCATGCTGTTCATACTTTCTTTATGAAAGACAGTTACCTTTGTGTGTGTTGCTTTGACTTACCAGGTTTGGAGGTATAAGGGATAATAATGTACATATATGTGTGAAGGTATAAAAATATACTCATAACTTTTAGTGAAAAGGGACATTGCTATCAACTTCACCCAGGATGTGCTACATAGGACTGAAATGACCAGGGTAGACAATGTCTCTCAAAGCTATTGTTTATGACCTCTTGCTTACTCCTTTTTTTTGATCCCTATTTCCAACTCTCATACAGAGGAAACTACTAACCCCAAGCAAATACACCAAGAAAATCCAAAGGGATCCAGGAGAACATGATACCAAATTCAGAGGGTGTCAGTGGAGTCTTGTGCTCAGGTATCAGTTATTTCTCAGCATTGCTCACATCTAGTCAATGTATTACAAAACACAGCTTTGTCTGTTGATACTTGATGAATATTTCCTAAGTATGATTTAAGATGTCTCTTGACAAAATAACTCACAAAAATTAATGAAATGCTGAACAGAGCTGCTAGCTCCTTAAACAAATCATCCCATCAGCATTTCTTCCCTTCTATCCAGTTGAAATCAAATCCCTAAATTGGAAACATTCATAATAATAATAAATTGTTGAGCTTATTCTCACCTGGATAAGACTGCTATTTATCATGCTGTCTGGGCCCACTGTCCAAAAGAGACTTGTTTTAGAGCTGAAACCGCTATTGCCTGATCATGCTGCAGTCACACAAAAACAAAGATCTGGAACTACGTGCTGAGCCAGCGGGTAGTAAAATGCCTCAGTCCCTACCCAGAATGATTCTGCAGGCTGCTTACGAGGAGACATGAGGACAGTGAAGTAGAAGAGGGGGGAGAACTGAGAGGCAGGTATGAGGAAAAGGGGCAGGTTTTCACACAGCAGGCTGTAATCTCAGCTCAGCACCTGCACAGCCAGCAAAAGGAAAGGTTCTCTGAAAAAGATGGCTGAGAAACTGTACATTGGCCTTCTGTGAGAGAACTTTTGATGCCAAATGCTATTTCCACCACGGAGCTGCTGCTTGCCAAGATATGTCCCCTAAGCAGCATTTTCACTAAAAATCTCTGGCTGCTGCTGTAGCACCCAGTGTTTTTATGAGACAAAGCTTCTAATGTACTTACTCGCATCTAAAGGTGAAATGCTGAGCTAGGGAAAGTTGGTTGGTCTATTTGATTTTGCTGAGTTTTTGGCAGGTAAATAGGATGTAGCTCAATTTGACTGAAACGGTCTCAAAGAGCGAGATGAAATTTCAGACGAAAAATATATAATGTATGTATTGTTTTATGCTGTCTTGAATGCAGAAATTATGAAATCTATGATCAATATTGAACCTCTGCTTTGCTCTACATTTTCTCCTAGAAAAGGACAGTTGCTTTGATGGGATTTATCAAAAGTGCAAACAAAAGGGTTTTTTAAAAATTAGCACCAACAGTACATGCCCACTAAACTCTAAATTCAGAACCCAGATACAGAGTTGTGTTTATTTTTTATTTTATTTTTTAAAATCTAGCTAATATCACATTCCCTGCTTTTCTACACTTACAATTTAAATTGTATTTTTTACATTGTACACTGGGATAAATTCATAAGGTGAATTCATTTCCATTTGCAATTATTGCAGTCTATAAAGCTGCAATGGGCAAAATATGTGCATTTTTGAGCTACACTTGATATGCTATGTCAATTAATACCACACAAATATAAAGCTTTACAAAACCATTAAATTGTTGGCTCCATATTTCTGCAGCTTCTTTCTCATTATACTTTTTTTGTGACCAGCTATCATTACATCAAGTTTCATGGAAAACGGAGTTGGCATTCTCCATGTCTACGAACAAGCTGCCAAAAAACTTATATTATGCAAGAAGCAGCACAATATATGAGGTGATACTTTGTGTTTATATTGGAATTTCGGTTTTTTTCTGTCTCAAATGAAAAATATATCTTTTTCTCGTGCTTCCATTTTTGCTTTTGTGAAATAGAGAGGAGTGACCTAAGCCATACATCAGGACAATGTGTGGCCAAAACAGCAAAGGCCTCTTTGGCTGCCAAGCTCAACCAAGAGGTAACGTTTCCTTCAGTTAATCCCTAACATAACATAAGACAACCCTTACTTCTCTCTTCATAAACTGTAATTTAAAACTCTCCCTTCCTTGTTTCACATGAGTAATAGTTAAGCTTAAAACAACAAAATCCCACACGCAACGGGAACACAAGTTTTGAATGCAGTGAAAGAGTGTTTGGTGTTCCTGTTTTATGAGCAAGACGTCACTGCTAAAAGCAAGCATCTGCGTGTTCCTCACAGACAGCAGATTCCAGTCTTGTTCTGAGATTACTTCATTGTACGGCATCTGGCGTTTTATAGCCATGCAGTTTAGAAATAAATACTCGCTCTGCAATTTTATAACTTTAGAAATATTACCTTAAATTCACCCGCTTATTTAGTCTTGTAAGAAACAAAGTTCTTTATACAACAACTAATTTAAAAATTCATCCTTTGTTTGCTTGAAGTTTGTGCTATTTTTTTTCTCCTGAAAAAAAGTAATGTCTTCCAGTGAGCCAGAGGGACTTTTGTTGCTACATACACCCTAATAATTAATTTTTCCATTGGGTGCTGTAAAACTGGTCCTCCCAGTGAGATCCCTGCATTTCCCTTCTGAATAAATTCTTTTTTTGTTTGTTCTACTTATTTTATGTTTCAACAGAATTATTATTTTGCATTTTTATTGGCCAGCTATTAGCTACTCCATTAAGACTGCATTTCATTAGCTCTAACAAGATAACTGAAATCTCATAGATCCATTACTTGTGGAATAAACATTTAAAATGTATGTCTCTTCCCTCAGCTAATGTCACTTCACAGTAAATACATGTGAATATTAGAAACCTCTTTCCTCAGATCTAGTTTTCACAGACCTGTCCCCTTTAACCACCCAGGAGAAGGCTTTCCCTCTCCTGCCTGCTTCTTTATTTCCCAATATAACTGCGCAGGCTGCAGTGGCGTGACTTGCTGCAAGCTCTGCGACCAAACGCCTTCTAATTCAAAGACCACCCTGAGTGCAGTTGCCACACATAAAAGCTCACATGTATGTTTTCAGTAGAGATAATGGTCGCTGGATTAAAGGCAAACAATGCAGAAAGATCAGATTTCACAGAGCACAGTGTGCATCCCTTATTCTCTACTATTCTGTACCCTAAACTGTTTCATGGCGCTGTCTCGCTGTTTGCAAATTGGTAGGACTGATCTCATGTGACAAGGTAAAATCTGTTTTTGCCCTCACTCTTACATTTTCATTCAACAGAAGCAAAAGATCAGGTTTTCCTGGCCCATGGAGCCCTTCACTCACCATTCCTCCGTGGACCTTTCATAGGATTTGGAGAGGTTGCTCCCCATAAAAAAGAGACATAGGGCTTAACTCATCCTGAACACTAGTCTATACTGACTCCTTGACATGCATGACAATGACTTTACTCCACTTTTCCATAATCTCCCAGAGGCTTAAGATAACTAATTTTTCTACAGCTCTGTTTTCTCATGTTTGTGGGTGATACATGTTAATCATTACAAATTGTCCTGCACCTTGGTCAGGCAGGGGCAGCCTGTGCTGACTACCAGACTTTTGAGGTGCCTTTCTGTCCATCACTCATCACAGAGTAAATAAAAAACCCACCAGTTATCTTATGAAGAAGAGGTGATAGGTCCGTGGAAGAGGGATGAACATGGGAAAAATAACACGCTGGTGAGCTGCATGCCACCCACTGGCTAAGAACTAAGAATAGAGGGAGTGGATGCTAGCAGGGGCACTGATGGTCCTGTAGCCTTCAGGTATGTCACACCTGTTAACCTGCTTCCGAACTGCAAAAGCACCTGAACTCACTGGACACTTACTTTCTAATTTGATAGAGATTTTTTGGCAGGTGAGGCCAGATGTAAGGCCTTGAAAGATATAACAATTTCATGTGACAAACAACATATGCTGTAAACAGGAGGAAAGGCTGAAGCCCCCAAGTCGCCGCTCACCCAGTTTGAGCCTGAAATACCCACATTTCTGTCTCTCTGTTGGCCCAGAACCACCTGGCAAGAGTAGATCAGCATCTTTGTCATGTGTCTATCTGACAGACATTGATAAAAAAATTTCTTCACTGAGAGGGTTGTCAAGCATTGGAACAGGCTGTCCAGGGAAGTGATTGAGTCACCAATCTCAACCATTCCTTGGGGTCTTTAAAAGACATACGGATGTGGTGCTTGGGAACATGGTTCAGCAGTGAACTCTGCTGCATTAGGTTACCAGCTGGACTCAGTGATCTTCAAGGTCTTTTATAAGCTAAACAATTCTATGGTTCTATGATTGTATGACCAGATGATGTTCCTTTGCCTGGGGCCTCTCGGAGATATGATACATGAAATGTGCTCAGACACTGCACAGCCCATGACAAGCAGACAGGGTTCCTCCCAAGACCTGGTCTGGACCCAGGAGCCCTCGGTTCCTGTGTTTCCCACTCCTTGCAGCTGCTTCGGAGGGAGAACCACCGCTCTCTCTCAGGACAACTTCGTGTTGAGCACAAAAGCCCCTTGCAGTAGTGATCAAAACCTGCATAATTACATATTTCACGGCAGTTAATATTCTAGGCTAGGCCTCAGAAAATACATCTGTAATTATTTTTATGCTGCTGGATAGTGAATACAAAAGATTTTACCCTTTATACACAAATGCTTTGATTTCCTCTGAAGCCTTTTTGTTGGCCATATCAAAACATGACTACATGTTTTACTATTTCAAAACTAAGAGATCTGCTTCTGGTAAAAGCAAAACAAAAGAACCTCAGCTGAACAAACTGAAGGTGAAACTATTTGATTTTTCACAAAGAAGAGCAAATTACTTAGATTTTATGTTCTATTAATGATCTCCATTTACATTTTTTACCATTGTTGCTACCACGGGCAGGTGGATCAGGCATCCAGCCTGTCAATAAGGGAGCAGGGTAAGGACACGCTGTGCTGTCTTTGTGCTGCTGGGTGTGTTTACACCGTGTGTTGCTGGCAAGGACACAAGCTCATTCTGTGGAAAGATCTGAGTTACCAGCCCAGACTTGGCATTGTGCTTGCACAGTGACTCCTGTTATTTGGTGCAAATTTTGGGCAGAGCGTGTTTTTGGCCGCCTGTGCTACACAGTTCAAGAGAACCCAAGGTTTATTTCCCTGACAATATGAAACTGTGCTGTGACAAAAAAGACAAAGCTCTTAATAAAACATACTTAATTAAATGTCTTCCCTGCTTTCTTGACATGTAATAGCTATTGTTTGCCTAACACTAACCAAAGAAGCAGAGGCTGTTTTTTCTGTAGGCCCTGTCATGTCAGTCTTGTTCATTATGTAAAGAAGGACTTACAGCTTCTTCAGACATTAAGCATAATGAAGTCCCTTTGCTTCAAAAACCCACAGGATGATGGTTAGTACCAAAGCTAAATTTTTATTTGGTTTTTAGCTTTCAGGAAAGTACTTATTTGAAAATAAACATTCTGCTATCCTCTCTTTAAGTCTGAACCACTCATTTGTAATTGTTTCATTGACATAGGTCTGGAGAGGCAGTTGGGACTGATCAAGTAGCCAAATTCTGCTGAGGTCAACCCACAGTGTGCTCCTTGGAATACACACCTGGAATTAACTGGTTTCAGACAATCATCTCCAGTGCACAGGGAGATTAACAGGCTCAAGGTACACAGGCAGGTACCAAAAACCCAGCCATTCCTACCCCTTCCCTGTGCCAACACAAACACAGAGGCTCTGCAGCAGCCAGATCACAACCTGATAAGCTGTCAGTTAGTCCTGGGGGAAAGAAAAAGCTGAAGAAGTGGCGTTTTTGTTCTCTCTGTGCTCCTGGAATTGTCTTGCTGTGAGCAGAGAAGTGCCAGTCCCTGAGCAGAGGCTGCACATCTGGAAAAGCAGAAGCACAACCGACTGCCCTGGCAGCAGGTGGCCACTAGTGTGGGTTAGCAGGGTTTGGCTGGATGATTGCACTGCAGCCTCAGAGTAGCATCTGGTGGTAATCTTGGTAGGAGTACGGTGGAATAAATCAAAGAGTTTTTCATCAGGCCTGCTAAAGTAATTTAGGACAGTTTGGGTTGGAAGGAACCTTAAAAAGCCATCTACTTCAATGCCCCCAGAGGGACATCTTTCACTAGCTCAGGTTGCCCAGAGAGGTGGTAGATGATCCATCCCCGGAAATCTTCAAGGTCAGGTTGGATGGAGCTCTGGGCAACCAGAGCTGTTCCAGTACACTGTTCTAGTATTTCAGTATTCTCATTGTAGAAGATTTCTTTCATCTATCTAGTCTAAATCAACCCTCTTTTACTTTGAAACCATTACCCATTGTCCTATTGCTATAGGCCCTGCTAAAAAGTTTGTCCCCATCTTTCTTACAAGTACTGAGAGGTGGCAATGAAGTCTCCCTGGAGTCTTCTCTTCTCCAGGCTGAACAACCCCAACTCTCACAGCCTTTCCTCACAGGAGAGGTGCTCCAGTTCTCTGACCATTTTCGTGACTCTCCTCTGGACTTGCTCCAACAGGTCCATGTCCTTCTTATGCTGGGGTCCCCAGAGCTGGACGCACTGGAGCACTCCAGGTGGGGCCTCATGAGACTGGAACAGATGGGTAGAATCCCCTCCCTCGACCTGCTGGCCATACTTCTGTTGGTGCAGCCCAGGATATGATTAGCTTTCTGGGCTGTGAATTCCCAGAATTGATTTTTAATCTCAACCAGAAAGAGCTGCTTTTTTTATCTCTGAGTCAACCATGAGGTGCTGCTTACTGTATCAATACTATCCTGAAGATATTTGAAATACGGTATGCTAGAAGAAACAGTAAGTTTTTCTTAGAATAATTTTACCATAATAAACCCCTTACAAACTCATTTTCAAGGTCCTGCTGTGGTAGTCTCCCCTATATCACAGCCTTAACTGAGCTGCAGAACATAAAGAAAAGAAAAACTGTTTTGATTTGGTAAGATACATGTGTCCTTTCCATGGCTGTATTTAAGCAGTTTAGAACATCTTCTCTTTAGAAAACGCTGTTCTGTGTGTTGTTTTGTCTGGTAACTTTATGGTGTGAGTTCTCTTTAAATAAATACACTTTAAGTCCCATTGTTCCCTGGAGGAAGACGAGGCTCAGCAGAGCATTGTTCTCCAGAGCATTCAGCCTGCACAGGCAGGCACAGAAGGAAAGGGTTCATGGTCCCTGTCCACTGCTGGATTCCAGCTCCCATCCCATCCTCCTCATTTGGCAAGTTCAAGGTGTAAAATAATAGAAAAAAAAGGAATTTATTGTCCCCATCCATTTGTTGGTCTGAGTATATTTTCAATTCAGAGTACTTTGGCTTACCTACCCTCAGGTGCTTTGCAAGAAATGCAGTTTTGGAACTTTCTTTGCAGATATTTTCCTGAAAATCACTGTCTGTTTAAGATCTGATTCTGATCTGATATATTGAGGTGCAAATTAGCAGCACCCTTGAAATTCATGCACATTTTGCTGTAATACCAACGTCAAATCAGAACCATAACTTTGTACCCACATGTACAGTAATGTGAATGAAGACTTTAAATCAGAATCAACTGAAAAAAAATTAGAATTGGGCTTAATTGTCTCCAGAATTTTGTTAACTGTGGATTTGTTCCTGCAAATCTGAGACCAGCAAAAGTCCTGTTTTACCCACAGTAGAGTATTCGGGAAGAGGTCTAATGTATAACTGTAATTATTGGTTCTCATTTTCCAGCTAAACCCGCTTATCGTAAATAAACGGAGAGTATGGGTTTCACTTGTTTTCTGCATGAAAAGATTAAATAAATGGAGAGTATGGGTTTCACTTGTTTTCTGCATGAAAAGATTAAATAAATGGAGAGTATGGGTTTCACTTGTTTTCTGCATGAAAAACAATACTGATAAACATAAATATGTAATCTAGGTGGACAGGGGACAGTACCAATGCTGTTATTTTAAATAATTTTCTATTTTTATTTTGTATTGAGAAAAATTCTTTTAATCTCCTGCCTGAGAGCAAAACAAATTGTATTGCCTGAGCAGTAAAAATACTGACTGTTGATCTGCACTGCTGTTCTCAGTTTTTAGTGCTATACGCATGCTCACAGGAGGTTTTGCTTGCAGAACTCAAGAGATGCCCAATATATGATCACTACAACTGCTTATTTCTTGACTTTTGCCTGAACATTATGCACACAGCGCACACCCTCTTAAATAGTATGTTCTGCCACAGAAGAGGGAGTACAGTTTCTGTTATGTATTCAGAAGTGAAATTAAGGAGAAAACGTAAGTGAAGAGCTGTTCTGCAAAACAGAGATGACAGAGTTTACCTCCAGGAGATAGTGAGAGGTGATTAATGGTGTTCATTCACCTTCAACTGGATACAACAGTAAATGTTTCCTACAGCGTTTTGACCATGTAAGGCCATTTCAGACATATGGATGACATTTTTACAGATACTAGAATATCAGGAGACAAGACTTTGGGATCCTGTTTATTGTGCAGTGTGGAATACAGTCCTATGCAGTGTATGAAGCTAAGGGTTCCCTATAAAATATCAGCAATGTATTCAAGAAATGAAGATTTTTAAACCACCCTTTTTCAAATTCACTCCTTTCAGAACTGTGAGTTTCCTTCTGGACTAATAGTAGACTCCACTGTCTTTTATGTGAATTGCTCACACATTTTAGATTCCTTTTTTCTTTAATTAAAAAAAACCCAATATATATGTAATTTATATAGTGTCTGTCCCCTGTTAAGTGCTTGTTAAGTCCTGTACAAAACATTCACATTCGAGAATTTTATTTTACGAAGCCTATGAGTGTGAACTCACAGGAGCAGCATCTGGAAGTGAGTATAGTGCATCAGTGGGAGATTTGGAGTTCACTGCAACTACTACCAGAAGTTCTGGGAAAAGCTGTATTTCTTTGCCTGCTTAGTTTCATGAGACAGTGAAGCTGGTGTATCCAAAGGGGATGCTTTAGACTAAGGGTCTAGGCAGATTTTATATGTGAATTCCTTATTTTAAGAAGTATCTTTTTCTAAGTACCTCTTAGATGTATCCCAGGTCTTTTTGCAGAACATAATTGTTGGATTCAACTCTGCACATGAATTTCTTCAATAATAGATTACATTCCCATTTGTAAAATACACGCTTTTAGAAATGAGGAAGGTTTAAGTGTTTACTGGAATTGCTTTTACACTTCCAAAAGAATCATTCTTACTGAAAGGCCATAGGTTGCATATAAGGTAGGAAACCTGGAAAAGGTTCAGAGCTCCTAAGCAGAGGTGCAAGCTTTGCCCATGTCTTGATTTTTTATATCTTTCCTTACTTCCCATGATTTTATCCTCATCTTTTCCACCTGCAGAGGTCAGAAGCCACAACACCAGGCAATGGTGTCCCAGTTTGGATAAGTACGGGAACCAGGCTCATGTGGTGACATGAATCTGCAGATCAGTTTAGACACAGCCATAATAAAGTGGGAGCCTCCTTGCCTGGCATGCACTTCAGCTAGGTAGTGTGGATGTGTACTGTTGTTCCAATTATTTTTTAAAAAAAAGTAAAAGAGAGAAAGAAAGAGCAGCTGAAACACTTCATATTTCTCATTTATAATGAGTAGGGCAGAGAAGCTTTAAAAGGTAAATTTATCATGCTTGGACATAGAGGAGAAAAATAATCAAAACTTGGCAGTATTATTTTTTTTCCCTATAGCAGAACATAAATGTTATTGTGCAGGGGGAATATCAGGTAATGAGAAAGCACATAATTAGAGCTGCGGTGTTGGGACAAGAATAAGTAAGCAGTCCCAGAGCTGTTGTGGATTTCACTGATCTGTGCTGGTTTTAGGAATCAGTGGTGCTTTGACTACAGAATTATTGGTTATTTGAAAAAAAGGATATTTAAAATTGTTTTTCATAGAGAGCTCACAACTTTTCACCTTTTAGAAGCTCCCTGACACCATTCAGAGAAGCACTAAGTTTGGTTTTCATCTGGATGAATACAATTACCTTCCATCTCATGCTGGTGGTGTGCTTTCCAAATGCTTTTTTTGCCAGTTGTGTCCATGACATTTTACTTTGACTTGGGGGTGGGAATGGAGAGCTGAGCAGCAGGGAGAAAGAACTTTTTTTACATAGCAGAGCTTTTAGTCCCTGATTAAAACATTTGGAAAAAATCTGCAGAGGGAATAGCACAGGAGGAGTTCCTTTCCACTTCTCAATTCCCTCAGCAACTCATTTTTGTCACACTCCCATGTGCTTTTTCCATGAGACAGAACAATTGCCAGCCATTGTGTGTAAGGTACTGTGGGATCAGAGGTACTTAGTTATGGTATGTAGGGGTATTAATGGGCATTAAAATACCTGAAATTTGCTGAATGCTCTCAGATTTGATATCTGTCCTTATCTACATGAACAGTTGGCTTATGCAATTTTCTGGATGTCATGTCCCAGTAGCTACAGCATATTATACCTTGGATTACAGAACATTTCTTTACTGTTCTGTTTCCTTGCTATCCACCTCCACATGACTCCCAGTTTATTTTATGTGGTTGTTACACAGTAAGCATGTACCATAGCATTCACCTGACCAAGAGAAATGATAATTATCTGCAGTACTGCAACTGACCGAAGAATAACATTTTGGAGGAGTTATCATCTTGATCCAACATTTAAAAAGACCCAAATCTTGCAAGAAAAACCTCAGAGAAAAAACAGACACGTTATTTCAGCCTTTGCCTGCACTTGGTCATTTGCAAGTGAGAGAAGAGGTGAGATGAGGAACACTTCTGAAAAGGCTTTGGAAGAACAAAAAGTGCGGGAGAAATCGGAGGCAGCATGCTGAGCCACCATGTACAGATGGAGGTAGACGAACTGAAGGAAAAAGATCATAGTAGTGATTTTTAAAGAAGAAATGAGAGAGATATTTTCTATTCTAAGAAATCTTGACCTGCTAATGGGAAGCCATCTCCTTCTTCACAGAATTCCCAAGAGCAGGAAGATTGCTGCATTTAGTAAAAAACCTTCACAAAACTCCATCTGCTCCAGCACCCTACTCTGTAAAGCTATCAAAAGGTTCCTACTAGATTCATTTTATGTCTCCTGCTTCCTGTAACTGGAATAAACAGTAAATAACTGATCTCTGTCTACTAGGTCCATGTGACTCAACGTTTGTAGACATCTTTTAGGGCCTAAATTGTTTTGGTAATTCCAGGAACTTAAACCATTCCCCTGTACTTGGTTATCTTTGTTGCCCCTGTTTGAACTTCTGGTAATGGCCTCCTGAAAAATCCTCTTGAATATTCCACATCTACTCTTTCCAAACTCTGATGTGTGTGTGTGCCTCCCCGCTATCCACTTCCCCTGCAACCTTTGGCCAGAACATACAAATGCAGGAAGGAAGAATGTATGTGTGAGAATAGTTTTGAATTTGCTGTTGGGTGGTTGATTATCAGTGTCTTCTAGACAGCTCCTCCTGAGCTCCTTCAGGCACAAGAGCACAGAGGCAGGCTGAACTCCTGCGTATTGTGCAAGGCAGAAGGCAAATACAACCGTCCCTCAGACTTTCCAAGAGCTCTGACTGCTTCTTCCTCTTTGCTGAGACTCCCCAAATACTTGCTGACTTCCCAAAGGTATCTGGAACACATTTACCTAAAGATGTGCCCATATGCCATGCCTGGCCTGCTCTGACATAGTTGGAGGAACATGTGCAGTACCAGTTAATTGTCGTAGTTCTGAGTCTTC
Source organism: Cnemophilus loriae (assembly GCA_013397755.1). Lineage (NCBI taxonomy): Eukaryota > Metazoa > Chordata > Aves > Passeriformes > Corvidae > Cnemophilus > Cnemophilus loriae. The sequence continues at coordinate 318,794 of VZTF01000012.1, forward strand.
AACTAGAGAGTTACAATTGCATGTGCCTCCTAGTGCTGACTTAAATTTATGAGAAATGTTTCCATTGCTTTTTTTTGGCTCTTTTTTTCTCTCATCCTTTTGCCCTAATTATACTTATGCCTTTTCCCTTTATTGTACAGCTTCTGACACAATAGAAATTACTAGGATTCACAGATGTTTCTTGGCACAAATCGAAGTCAGTTTATTGGGACACCCCTTTTAATGGTGAACCTTAGCAAACTATTCACCTCCTAATTGGCTTTCTCAAAAAAACCTACCAAAATTTTTTCCCCTTGAGTGACAGCCAGGTTCAGTACTAATGGCAACACTTGCTCAACTGTTTCTAATCAATGGCACACACAGAAGAATTTAAATGATCCTGCCCAGGACACTGGGATGATGACAGATGGGCAAGATATATTCATAATTGTGTAGGAACCTTCATCTCATTTCAAATTAACTTTCCATCATATTTTATTGCCACAAATAATGCCAGGATAGTAGAAATGGAAAATATTAGTAGAGTGGGGAAAATATTAGTAGAGTGGGAAAAATATTAGCTTGTTTTTCCAGTTTGTGTTACACATGTGGTACACATTCTGGTTTCTGTTTCAAATATTGACCACATTTTCAGCAAGGCTTGTAAATGTATCTTGGCCCCCTACTACAATTGCCTATTGACCAAGAGTTTTTATAATTAACTCTAGCTTTTTTTTTTTTTCTTTTTTTTTTGTTGAGCAGTGATTTTCTTGCCAAACTTCTGGAAGATGATGAGAAATCTCTTTTTTTTGCACTAGAGTCTATGCAAAAGCTTCTAAGACAGAGATCAACAAAGAAGAGTTTGGGCAAGTCTTTCACATGTCACCTTGGGAACATGAAATTCTGAAACAAGAAAATAATTTTTAAAACTGTGAACAAAATTGTTGAGTTACATTAATGAGCACAGGTACAATATCTGAATTTTTATGCATGTTATTCTATTTGAACAAACTTGATTATATTTGGCGGTGTCACTTAAACCTAGAAGATAGTAAAATGTGTATTTTGACATTTCACACATCAATTAGTAGATAACTCACATAATGAATATTCAGAAAAATTTAAGCACCAGCACTGACAATGCGTTATTCATCTCCATGTCATCTGGAAACAAACTGAATGCTATCTTGAATTAAAAATAATTGAAGACCATGGAGACCATGCCTGTGGTATGGGCTCTAGACAGAGAGAACAGTGCTGTGGCACAAAACTTACAGCAGGACCCTGGCTTTAATGAATAATTTAGTTTTCTGTCCTGCTGCTTTCTGGCACTGTCAGGAGCACTCCTGACTGTGGTGGCCTGTTTGATTTCGCAGTGCAGACAGATACCGGGACCCGAGGAACTGAACAGGGATGGCGAAACAGCTGTCAAGTGTTTAACTACTTTCCATCACTAATTGTGACCCGGGGGTGAACGGCTTCATATCACATTACCAAATCCTTGAAGCTTAGGGAATGTTTTTTTAAACTTCATTTTAGTAGGGGAATTTCTATGCCTGGCTTGGCTACTCCATTAAAATAAAAGGAATAATACAGCTCTTACTTCCACAGAGAGGTGTGCTTATCCTGATGAACTTGCTGGTCACTTTGAAAGAATTTTATACTGTATGTTGACACACGCCACTGACTTCTAATGCTCTTATATTTGACTGCCTTTTCATTTGCATCATAAACCTATTATGTTAAATACTTACTAAAAACGAAGTCTTTAAACCGGGCAAAGAACATACACTTCGGAGGCAAGTTCACCTTTTACTACTACTAAGTTCAATCTTTCCGTTTCTAACACAAATTTGAACTCCCATTGAAAAAAAAGAGGAAAGTCTAGTTTGAAATGCACGTGAAAGTTTTAGCCTTCACTTGCTTGCAGTAAAATTGAGTTCCCTTATTGACTGAACTTCTTATGCATACCCTAATATGACCACACACTGTTCAACTTTTTAGAAACAATTTTAAGTTCCAGTACAATTGTATACTAAAGGAAAATGCAAATCTTCATTCATTTCAGAGCACGGTGGAACCTCAAAACCTTTTATTTACCCCCTGGATAATCGCGACTGCCTTTTCCACAAGGACGCTCAAACTGATTTTCTTTCCCCCAATGTAGCATCCTTCCTTTAGCTAGCACAGATTCGCAGCACCTCTTTCAAGAACTACATGCTACAACTGCCACCAAACAAGCCCACGACTAGGTCGGCGGCGGGAGGGACGCCCGAACACGCAGATGAACAACAGCCGATTCTGGCCAGCGGAGCGGAGGGAGCGCGGCCGCGGAGCTGCGCCCCGGGCGGAGCGGGGCGGCGGGCGGACTTACCCGGCGTAGGGGCCGCGGTGGCCGCGGAGCGGTAGCGCAGCCTGGAGGCAGAGCAGACAAAGGGGCAGGAGCCCGCGGAGCGGCATCGTGCGGGGCCGCGCCGGCACCGCCGGCACGGTCACCAGACTAACAGCCACCCCCGGCACCGCCGCCGTGCCCGCCCCAGGTGGCGGCTGGTGCCGCGCACGCAAAACCGGGGCCGGGGCCGGGAGGAGCGGGGCGCTCGGAGGTGTCGCTGGTCGCCAGCGGCGAGAGCAGAAAGCCGAGGGAGGACGCCCGTCGGCCGCAGCCCCTCCGCNTGAACGCGCAGTCAGTGGCATCGGGGCATTATCGATGAGGTTTCCCCGGCTGGGCAAGAGCTGAGGCTGATGAGAGGGCAGAGACACACTTCCATGGAACAACGAGTGGTAGAGAGTCCATTAGGAACCATAAAGAGACGAGAAAGTGGGATTTCAAGTTACCGATGTGGTCAAAAATCTTGGGTCTGAATAGTGAGGATGGAAGAGACACTGATACAATAGAGTGAATTAAAGGCTCAGTTTATTTTTAAAACTGGACTTTTACTGTCTCTTCCACAGTGGTGAGGATGCAAGATCCATGTAAAGATAAGTCATCAGAGCACTGAGAATAACAAGGAAAAAGGGAAGAATTTTGCTGCAGATAACCGTAGCTTATAGAAAGCGTGGAGTACCTGTTAAAGAAAATGTAGGTAAAAATCGAATGCCAATATGGAATGAATGGATAGCCCCTTTGATACCTTTATGTTGAATTTACTAAAAAAGAGCAAAAAGTGTTTCAAACCCAACTGATTCTCAGCCTCTCTGAGAGCAAAATGAATGAGTGGGCTGTAGACAAATAAAACCAGCTGACATTTGAACGTGTGAGAACTACTGTAAATCCCTGTTAATGCTTCAGAAACACAGGGAGCCTTTTGAAAAAGGACTGTATTAAACCGCGCACACTTTGTGTTCTCTGGCTGAAAGACAAACAAGCATTTTCCTTTGTCTCTTTTTCATACTGGCACCAAATCTGACACTAGTTGCGTGATGGGGTCTGGAGGTGGAAAAGACTTTGTCCGAGGCAGGATTATTCTCTGCTGTCTGGTTATTGGTGTTCTCTCCCTTGAGCTTCCCATCCCCCCATAACATACTCCACTTCAAAATCTCAAATTTATTTCTGGTGAGAATATGCAGAGGTGACTGTGTGTTTGTGTGTGCTTACATGCTGTACATCTCTTGTTGAAAACATTTTCCATTAATAACAGGCAAGCCCCCAAATCTGTTCTGTGAATCTTCAGCCTTACAATAAATGCAACTTCAACTTTAAAAACATCTATTTAATAAAATCTCTGCTCTCTATTGAGAAGTGACTTCAAAGACAAAGTTGAGTAACTGACTTCTGAAGGGCATGAGTATGATATTAAACAAAAACCCACCACTTTATTACACATTTACTTTTCTTACTGTGTATCCTTGCTACACCTGAAGTGCATCGGGTAATACACTAATTTATTTAAATGTTTAAAGGTGTAGTTTGGCTATTATTCTAAACTATTTGCTTTCCAGATGAAAACCGTGGTCTGTTGGAGTTAGTAAGAATTTTACTTTTGGCAGCTGTTTGTAGAATAGTTTGGCTATTATTCTAAAAATTTTACTTTCAAGAGGAAAACTTGGCTCCATTTGATTTAGGGAGAATGTAATTATGGGCTTCTGTGGCTGTAGGTTTCAGTCTTAAATCCTGCCTTTCTGCAACATTCCCTGAAAGTAAAATGCAAGAAGGTATAAAATAGAAGAGGAATTCAAGTACCAAAACCAAACAGTGAAGGAAAGCAACACAACTGGGAATAAAGACTCAAAAAAAAGATGACGCTACCTTTGTTAAAATGGACTACTTCTGGCAGTTTAAAATACATTTAAAATGTAATTTTAAAGTACACTTTTAGAGCCGTAGAGGAAGAAATAGCTTGAAAATACCGAAAAGGGCTTTAACGGAGCTAAGGATAGCGAGGCGGACACAGGCCCGTCAGTGTCTCTTTGATCCATCAGTTTAAATTGTACTGTGTTACAGGGCATACTGGAGGAAGGGCTGGAATTCTGTCATTCTGGCAGCTAGGAAAGGATTAAAATGCTGTAGTCAAGCCTGGAAGTTACACGTGTGGTAAGTCTACTTTCCTGACAAGATGGGGCTATCAAACAGCTAAGCAAAGGATTTGAGACCAAGAAAATCAGAGTTTCTTTTCCTTCTCTTCTTGGAACAGAAAAGAGAAATTGCCAGCACCTACGGCAGCTTGGTAGTGATAACAGCTTCGGATGGAACAGAAGAGAGCAAACTGAGATATGGTTTCCCTCTGAATGAATCAAGTTGTGAGATTTATCACGGCGTCCTACACTTTACAAGGAACGCAGGCTGCTGAAACAGAGGCAATTCTACACAGCGTGGAAACAAGAAAGGCTTCATTTAAGGTGAGTGGGCAGGCAGCCTACATTTGTTACCTAAACTTTGGAACATTAGAATATCGGGAAGAGCTGAAAAAGGCCATTAGCTTCTTATAAGCATGTTTTATACCTTTGAGTTGTCCCAACTCTGACCTTCATGAGAAGGTTGCATTGGCTTGAGTAAACAAGCCTTGCTGCACATTTGTTAGAGACGTAACAGTTCAGAAACAGAAGACTAAAGAAGGTTTACATTTTCTAGTTTAAATCATACCCATTAATGATAAATTAGACTAAGCGTGTTCATGTTGGCATTTTCTCTGTTATAACTCATTAAAAAAGATTAAAGTTGATTGAGTGCAATGTCCTTTTCAAGATCTGGTCTCCATTTCTTTTAACTCCCACAGAGACCTTGTCAGATGAAGGACAGTGAAAGCGGCTCTGCTGATTATGTTCTAGATTGGGTTTGTGGTCTGAAAGAACAAATGTGGTATAATCCATGCATGAGTGCCGTGGCTACTTAGCCTTAACTAACCACCCTGTGTAGTCAGAAGTGTTACTGCAGCAACAGAGAGTTGATAACCTGAGAATTTCCCACTCCCAGGGGTTGGTTATTCAGGTTGTGCTGGGCTTTGCACTGTCAGAGGCAGGCTGCTGTTGGTACCTGGGACAGTTTTGTTACAATGAACTGGTGCTTGGCATTGCTTTGGAGGGTATGCAGATGTAATTTTCTTACTAAAATGAAGTACAAGTATCTTTAGAAGGGATGGCTTTTGCAATTAAGAATCTTGACATTCTGTCTTCAACTTACTTTGGGGTGCTATATTACCATACCTGAATAATTTTATTTGAATTTGTGTCAGTGGCACAGAAGTTTTATAAAATGGTTAAATTAAGTGAAAAAAGGGAACAATTGCACTTAGAGAATTTCTGTCTTCTGCTATTATTCTGTTATTCTGCAGGAGGACAGGAATACAGGTTAAATATTCTTTTCTGTTTTGTAGAATCGAGAGATATTTAAATACGGGTATGCTTTAGAAGCAGCTAAAGGAAAATAGGTGTATAATAGACAATTCATCAGCAGATCAACCCTCCATAGAAGCCTTTAGGAACCATACTGATAGATAACATCAGAGTACAGTATTACAAACCTGATGAGTCTATTTCTTAGTATAGTTTTAGTCTTGGAAAGACTGCTATACTGTTGTTTGTAGGTTTCTTTATATGTATGGAATTCTTAGAACTAACCATAGGAGAAAAAAATCTTTAAAGGCTCTGCAGCAGGCACCATTGTGAAGAAAAGCTTGTTAAGACACGTGTGGCAACTTGGTTTAAAACTTTTGCCAAAGTGTTCTGAAAGAAAAGAAGCATTGCTCGTAACAAATACAAGGTGTATATAACTGGATAAACAAATTGCAGTGTGTAGACTTTGTCTCAGATGGCTCTACCCCTGCTAACAGTTAAAGAAACAGTGTGAAAAATATTCCCTATATCTGAACTTACAGGATTTTTATTTGAGTGAAAATACAGCCTTTTATTAGGCAAGAGATTCCTCTGTCTTTTCTGTTCTGCTGAAAATTTCATGCTGGGAGAATATGAGGATGGCAATTTAAAAATTTCTTGCGCCTCCTACACAAATCATGTGTATTTACTTTCTGTACAAATGATTTGTGTGTAGTAACACATTGCACTTGTATTGCACATTTCTCCATCCTTCTCTGAATTTCTGTACTTTACAGTAGTTAAAAATCTCAGCCTTCCTCTAACTTCATGTAACCAGTATTTTGGAATTGTTTTGCAGGTGGGCATACTAAGATGTGCGGAGGCTGAATAATTTGTCCCAAAAGTAAGAGCAAGTCTTTAGCAACTGTAAGTCTGGCATTTGGATTTCATGACTATAACCACTCAAACATATGGAATTTGTGAATTTGTATGAGATTGTACTTCTGATTTAAAAGACAAACATTTTAGTTCCCAGAGTCTCAAACTTGTCTTAGTGTACTTGGGCTTAGATACAGTCCCACTTCTTTTGCTGCAGAAGTAGTGACATATTCCCAATGAAAGATTTTATGTTATAAAATCATAGAATCATAGAATCATTGAGGTTGGAAAAGACCTGTAAGATCAAGAAGTCCAACCATTAACTGAGCACTGCCAACGCCATTGCGCGTTCAGTATCTAGTTTTAAAATACACATTATTTACTATCATTGGAGACCCAGTAATAACTTTTTACAATGTTGAGAAGAAAGAAAAATGATAATGATGTCTATTTTGAAACACTGCTAGAAATCTTCTGAATCAGCACTGCTCTATAGTTGCTACTGCCCACAAAAGATGGCAGGTGCCCAATATTTATTTATAGCAATTGGCATTTGATATATATATACTATACGTGTGAAAATATTGAGAAGGAAAAGGTACTTCTGGAAGAACACATTCAGTACAATGGTGTTCTGTGTGACTCCCCAGACAACTCCTGGCTGCAGACATTCTGCAGGGAACTATTATTATATCTTCTGGGAGGAAAGGGAATATTACGTAGAATATTGTACTGGTGGTAGGTGAAGCAGAAACTACGGAGTTGTTAATTTATCTGTCAGCTGCACTGGCATGAAAAGTGTCTTTCCTCCTCCTCTCTTTCTCACCCTTAACATTGCCTCATAATTATCAGGTCATTTTACCATCTGTGTCTGGAATGATATTTTGATTGTCCTCCTTCAAATTTGGATGCCTCAATAGCTTGAAACTATATAATTAGGTAGCATGTACTTCAGAGCTTTATGCAACTTGAATGCTGAAAAGTGCTGAAAAGACTGGGAAATATGAATGGTGAAAAATACTGGTATTACAGAATTCTGTCAGTCCTGAAACATTAAAAAGCCAAGGAATAAAGTCTAGGTCTGGTGAAATATGTCAGAGGAGGAAAACAAGGGGAACCCCAAAAGCATATTTAATGCAAGCATCCTTGGGTCTTACAGGCAGGCAACCGCACAGTGAGATCACTCCACCTGTCTGTCAACAACTCCTGAAAATGTGGATGCGTGTGAGCTGTGCTATGAGAGGGAATTGTTTCAGTGGGGAAATAGAGAACTGCCAGAGCCCTGAGGGCACTGCTGGCCCTACCTGCACCTGCCCAGGGCTCCCCAGCCCTGCCCACAGCCCAGGCCCCCATGTCAGCCCCTGCCCCAGTGATGCCACAGCAGAGATGGTCTCCACCTCCCCACAGCCCTGCCTGGCAATGGGCCCCTACAAACCAGGCCCACATCCTGGGGCTGGGGCTGCCTGGGGAGACCTGAATGCTCCCAGCCCATAGGGAGCTGCCTTTTTCTGCTCCCTGACATTACAGGTCTGTTTATCCTCTACAGCTTGGTTATCCTCTTCACTTGGCTGACACAGTGAAGGCACACATAGCCTGGCAGCTCAAACCAGAGGCAAGCAGCTACAAAGCCAGAAGAGGCAGGGTGGCAGGAGCTTGCAGATACCAGAAGTTGCACTGTAGCCATAAATATGGAAATACAAAGCCAAAAAATAATCTGAACTCAACCCCCCATATTTTTGATTAACATCCTACTTGAATTTTACAGCCACTGAGTCATTTTGACCAATATTCTATTGACTTAACAAGAATTGACTTTACAAAATTTTGATTCAGGAAAGAACTTCACCATGAGAATTTTTTAATTTCATAATTTCATCATCTTCTGGAATTTGTGGGATCCATATATTTTCACTGAAAATTCATCTCTCGTAATCTTCTGTTTGGGGGGGTCCTTCCTTTAAATGTGATTGTTTAAACATTTAATTGAAACATTTTAAAGAACAACCTGTAAAACTGTAAAACTCTTTATGAAGAGAAAGTATGGAAAATAGTTTGTTTAAAGAAAGAAAAAATTGCTGAAGATGCCCATTAATGTTTTCATCCAGGGCACACCAAGCATTGTTTTCACCTGACATCCATGTTGGTAATGCTGTTTCACAGAGCATGACAGCGCAGGAAGGACACGTGATACAGTTAAAGAACATTTTAGATTACAGTTTATTTTTTTCTCTTTGTCATTGGTAGACAGAGTTATCTGAATGTGGTGTCTAAGCTAGTCCTTATAGTACATGATCTGAATGCAGTATCTCTTTTTCTTCATTAGATCAAGTACCTAGAGTTTTATAACTCAGGTAGCACGTAATCTTCACTCATTGCTCTCTTAAATGTGGTGATTTCAGGCATGACAGCAATGGCTGAGACAAAGATGTGCGATTTTTTTTCACTTTATTTTTTCTTGGATTGATTAAAATTCCCTTCATAAGCAAATGACACCCCCCACTCACCCCCTGCCAGTGTAAAAATGTACTTATCTCTTGGTAGGCTGTTCCACTGTTGAGGAAACAAAAAAAAACCCAACCTGGAAGCAATATATTAGGGAAAAAAAGGGTTTTCAGCTGTTATGTTGGTATCCAAAGAGGTTAGCACATGAAAACACAGAGAAGGAGCAGACAAACAGAGTAGAAAATACCTTTACCCCTTAGAAGCCTGTTAAACTGTTTTTCTTCCCTGAGTACTCAGTCAGTGGATGTCGACTTGTTAACCAAGTGTATACTTTTGCTGTTGTTTCTTAACACTATTAAAAGTGTTTCACATATCATCCTCCAATCTCTGTGTGACTGTAGAAGGGGGATAATCCTTTGTGGTGACATTTAACTCAGATTATATGTACAGCTGAAGTATAGTAGGTAAGTTCTCCAGGTAAAAAAAACTCGATTCGGATTCATTATCAGCTCGATTATTCTATTATCAGTTCAACTATCTTGCTAAACTCTAAATGTTTGTTTGTTTGTTTGTTTGTTTGTTTTTCCAACTCAGGTAGTGTCCTGCTTTCCTGCCTGCAACTTGTGCCTGACATACCAGAAAATCAATGAACATTTTTGAATCTGGGCTCCATAGAGTGAAAACTCTCCTTATTCTAGGATACCAAAAGAGAGCTGTGGGACCTTTTCTCTGGAAATGAATTACAATTTCTGCCCTCTATTAATGCAAAACTTAGTAGTGAAGATCCATATGAGCTGTCAAGGATAGTTTTTCCAACTAACGTCTCCATTAATGTGGAAGTATTTTGGTGCGATACCATTTTGCGTTCTGTCATGCAGCTATCACTGGATATAAACAAGTGACTGCATCTGAGAATATTGTTGTTTTGAAGAAAATACAAAATTAGTCTGCATCTACTTTGGTCAAATTTTGTCAAATTGGTTGATATATCTGATAGAATTAGACCATCCATGCACCATGGAAACTGTTTCCATAGCAAAAAATCTCTTAGCTCAGAGACTGTTCTCCTGGATTAAATCCAAGGATTTAAATTGATAATCTAGAGCTTTCTCTAGCAGCTAGAAAGGTCAATACTTATGAGGAAATTGCCACACAGCTCTCTGAAGGTTGTACTATCCCACTGCTGGAATACATTCTTACCCTCAAGAACAAGAGAAGTGCCATGATGTTACCCTTCATTTCACACATCTTTGATGGTCCAAATGCCAACAGGTGGTTTAGAGGCAGTGGCACATTCTGCCAGTATCTTCAGCTACCTGCCAAAAATACAGATAATTGATGTCATAATAGAGTCTTCCTCTGTAACGCCTCAAAAAACTCCCAGTTACTCTACTGTAGAGAAATTACTTTTGACCCATCTAGTGAGGGTAGAGAGAGTAAAAAGCATAAATCAATAGTCTTTCACAATAGACACACCATTACCTGTTTGAAAGCTGATTAAGAAAGAATCATGGAGTCTTGAATATTTGTGGATCAGTACATTAATAAAGCACAGGAAGGACACTGATTAGGATTTGTTAAGGGCCAAATGAAAAATATATGTTATTTCCTAAACACCTCTCCAATAAAAGAAAATAAAAACTGTATTGAATGGAATGATCTTTGAGAATAATTTGTTTTATGGCCTGAAGACATCATTCAATGATTTCTATTTCCCAGGAAATAGGACATACTGCCTAAAAGTTCATCCTGGTTCAGTAGTGAAATAGATGCAGCGATTAAAAAGGAAAAAGCAATATGTAACAAGAAAAAAAGAGAAATATATACCAGTGGGTACACATATTCTACACTTCATAAATTCTGAGTTATAAGAGGATTTAAAACCATCAGGAAGAAATTAATGACTGGCAAGCCTAAGAACAAAAGGGTTTAAATATATCGAGTACAGTGTAAATCCTAGTTGTGGCAAAGAGGCACTGCTTGATGGTTAAATTATTAATAATAATGCAGAATTAATGTAAGTGTTCAACAGAAAAATCTGTTCTGTATTTGTGAAGAAGCAAGAATTAACATTATAACCTAATACCTCAGGAGAACTGAGAATCATTTGAGCAGTGATCAAGGAGGACCATGAACAATATCTAATAAGGGATAAAGAAAATATTAATCATCATTGCCAGAGAAGCTGTATCCTGACCTTTCATGATTTTAGATAAAGAATGGATCTCTGAAAAGTTTATGGAAAAGTCAAATCCTGTTCCATATTATGTATTACAAAGCCAGAGTAGCTGATCCAGGTAAGGTTGTTGGTCTGACAAGTCCTAGGTAAGACAGAGTGGTTTACACAGGCAATCAGAGAAAAAAAAAATCTGAGGATTGGAGTGAAAGTAAAGTTAGTCAGTATGGATGGTGAAAAAAGGTACTTCAAAAGATTTAAATCAAATATATTTGACACTTGTTTACAAGCATAAGCTACCCCTCTGGGAGCTGCGTTTATTGCCATGTAGGTGCAATATATTCCTTTTCCTACCTTTTTAGAAGTACAGTACACAATTTCATATTGCTCAATGTTCTGAATAGCACAAATCAAGAATAGCTGTATGCAATATCAATAAATTGCAAATTCGCAAGTTAAGAGACAAGTTAACAGGTGGACAAAGGAAATCAGGGTTATTAGGAAATTGTAATCGATGGGAACCATCTAAGCAAGGCTCCATAAGATATATGTAGTAAGTCTGATCTACTAAACTGAACCAGTGCAAAAAGCACAGGAACAGTGAATTAGAGAGAATCATTTGGGTGGTTTAAGTTCAATATGATACCTGTAAATGGATAATTTATAACATCTAAGACAAGTGTCCTCTATTTGCTAGGACCCATAATAAATGTGGAAGGAACCATCAGCTGAAGTGGTTTAGTAGCAGATTGGGACTAGCCCTGTTCCCATGACCAGAGGCTGCTTGAACTCTCAATCATAGAATTAGGTGTTGAAGTGGATCTTGGAGATCATCTAGTCCCAACCACTCCTGCCAGGGACACCTCCCACTAGACCAAGTTGCTCAAGGCCTTATCCAACCTGATTTTGAAGACCACCAGGGTTTGGGTATCTACCACTTTCCTGTGCATTCTGTTCCAGTGTAACCACCGTCAGAGTAAAAAATGTCTTCCTAATATCTAACATAAATTTCCTGTCTTTCAATTTGCACTCACTGCTCCTTGTCCTATCACTACAGTTCCTGATGAAGAGTCCCTCTCTGGCTTCCCTCTAGGTCCCCTTCAGGTACTGGAAGCTTACAATGATCACCCATTGCATATAAAATATCAGTGTGAAAGAAAAATTAGTAGATGACAAAAGATGCCACAATCTTTTTTTTTTTTTTTTTTTGGTGGGTATTTATCATGCTGTTGGAAGGCAGTGGCTAGAATCTGAGGCCAAGAATCTGAGGGATTTAAGTTTTTGACTGGACCTCGCTGCTAGCCTGATGATGATCCTGCACAAAGTACATCATCTTCCTCAGCTTAAGTTTCCCTGTCTAGAGAAGAGGTATAATGATACTCACCGTTTTCAAAGGGCGCTTAATGAATAGTGAAAAGTGCCAGCTCGTCTTACTGACTCTGTATTGTTTTAACTACAGCCCTCTGAGATGGATGTAGCTGGTAACTGCTCTAAAATGTAATTCTGATAAAGAAACACACCAACAAAACACTTGATGAATGTAGAAGTGAGACTCAACCAGCTTCAAAGCACACCTGGAAGAACTTCACTGGGGTTAGAAGTTTGTAGACTCAATTCCACCATTTTTTTAACCCTTTTTAACTCCATTTGATTACTGAGCTTACATGTGTGTTTGAACAGTCATTCTCTGAGAAACATTTTAGCTTTAAAAGCTTAAAAATCTGTTCTGCTTTAGTTCAGAATCCTCTCTATATCTCTCAATTTGATTTGATCACCTGATAAACAAAATGTCAGACATATGTTTTTTAAACTGATTCATTAAGAAGGCTATTCTGATCCACAGAAACTATTTACTTCAACCTCCTGCCATCTAGTGTCAGAAATGACACGTTTGCTCTTCCTACAACTGATGCAAGTTCTGGCAACTTTAAATCGTGCATTCCAAAAACTATAAAATATCCCAGACTCATTTTTTTGTCAGTGTTTAGCATGTTAGCATGATAAAAATACGTGTATGTTTATATATACATATATTTGCATATATGAAAAAATATCTTTTCTCTATTGATTCCAAAGTATGCACTAAACCCATGCTTTCAGTCTTTGAGATCTGTTTGGCATTGAAACAAGGTGCACGTTTGTGCTTGAGCAAAGCATAATTTAAGAAAACCCTATATGGTCAATAAAGTAAGCATGCATATTTTTGTGTATATGCAGGGGGTTAATCTGAAACATATTAACCAGTGCTCAGTAAAATGTACTTTGCTAGCTTCTTCACTGTCTTGGTGGTGTCTTGAGACATTCTGTTGTTGCAGCAGCCTGGGTGAAGGTTTTGGAAGGCTTCCACATCAGCTCCTAGCAGACTGGCTTCCTCACTGAAAGACTGGCCTGCCAGAAAGAAAAGGAGGCAGGCAGGAAACTCCTGAGGCAGTGTGGTCAGTGCTTCCTTTAGTGTGAAGGGCATCCTGTTAGAACTTCCCATTCCTCAGTGTATTCGTTCACTCTAATTGTCCATTAGTTTTCAGGTCTTCTAGTAATCTATGACTACATCTCTTTTTCCTCACTCTTTGCAGTGAGTGAATCCTTTGCAGATTCCTTTGAAGTTCCTCTCTCTTTTGTCCTAGCTGGCTTTTCCAGTTGCCTCCCGAACTCTTATCCTCAGGTGATGACATTCCATTCAACATAGCAATTTCTGATTTCTTTTTTTTTCTTAAACAATTACCTGGATGCTTTTTATACTAGCATTTAATATAATAGTGTAATATACCGTCATTAATTAATACTAATACAATTTAATATGATAGACTTTAAACACATTGTTAAATGCAGATGTTTTTTCAGGTATGCACCCACACCTTACTTGGCATTGTAAATGAAACCAATGAAAATACCTGAGATTAGAAAAAAAGATTTTTGTGTACCCAAGTGTACCCAAGAACACTGGTACAATTGCTCAAACTACCCTTTGATCTTAGCAAATAAAGGTTAGCACTTACTGCTTTCAAAATGTCATGTCTTAGTGTCCAATGTCTCAGTGATAAATGGCAATTCAACTGTCTCACTCTTTTTCTCGGAGAGGAGGGGTTTGTTGTTCAATTTAAGGCTCCATCCAAACCCATTAATGTCTGTTTTAGGAAGTTATTAACTGGGAGTGTGTGTGGGGGTGTTCAACACAAGACCTTTTAATGGGAAACAATGTGGAGATAACAATATAGGAATGATAATGTTTTGCACTCTTTTCCTCCCCCAGAATTGTTTATTTTAACATTTGTTGATACAGTTGCTAGTGTAATGGCTATTCCTTGTGTCTGGGACCATTTGTGCAAATAATACTTTAAGTACAGTAAAGTGAGTAAGACGGAACACCGATGAATTGTATAAGGATTTACAGGTTACATTAAGAAACTTATTGGGAAAAAAGTCATCCATGGAGCCAGCTGAATTATCTCCACTATAATTGTGTGTAAAGTTACTGACTTGTTACCATCTTGTTTTCAAACCTAGTGTTTTCGAAACTCTTTATTCCCACTGCCAGCTCTGGGAGTTACAGATTTGAGCCAAAGTGTGACTGTCACCTGAAACAGTTGATTTAAATTACTGGTAGTACATCTGTGCAGCACTGAAACTCTATGGTATGATCATTGCAGTTGTACCTGAGATAACATGTCTGTATCCCTCAGTAAAGAAACTGATTAATGACGTGAAATTTAGCAGCAAAAAACCTGATGTCCTGAGTAAGAGCACACGGAGGATACTCAACTAGATTAATCCCCCTTCTCTTAGAGTGCTGGATTTCAGGAGGTTCCTAACTCAGCCATCTGCTCAAAAGAGGCATATATATGAGGTGAGACCAGGGCTTTATCCAGTTACATCTTGAAAATCTTTAAGAACAGATACTGTGCTTCCTCTCTGGGCTACCTCTTTCCCTGTCACTGTCCCTGTAGTGACAAAGATTTCATTTGTATGTTTGAGCTTCTCTTGTGTCCATCTATCTGGTTTTTTTTGTGTTCCCACCATGCACCTCAGTATTAGCCTGTCTCTGTCTTTTCAGTGATCTCCTTATAGTTACTGGCAGAGGATTATTCAATCTCCTCCAAATCTGCTGTTCTCCAGGCTGAAGGTCCAGATTTCTCAGTCTCTTCTCATAGGAGTGTCCCAGGCCTTCAGCATTGTGCTGGCCCTTCACTGGATGTGCACTGGTTTAATTTTTGTGTTTTCTGTATCAGGGCCCTAAAACTGGACACAGTATTCTAGATGTCATATAGCAAGTGCCAAGGAGAATGATGACTGCCCTTAATCTGCTAGCTACCTGCCTGTTAACATAGTCCAGGATGCTGCTTCCTTGTGTACTTACTAAACTTTGGATTGACAGACCTTTCAAGTTTGTTGCCACTGTTTCACTCCTATTTCCGGTCAGAGAGTCCGAGGTGAAAACATGAAATAACATTGAAGGATATATTTTGGTTTTGAGGCAAGGTGACCTGGCACAGTGGCAAGACAAACTCCCTTAAAGTTTTGACAGACTCCCATTCACACAGTATTATTGCACTGATTAGCTCCTCTAACCCTAGATATTTGGAAAATAACACATAATTTACTTCCCTTAAAAATTTATCTCCCTTCGAACTTTGGAGGTTTATACATACCAACCATACATACAGATATATATCTGTATCAAGACTATGTTTTAACACTTATGCCAGTCTGTAAAACTCTTGTGATGAGTGGGCACATGTCAATGTGCTTTTGTGTCAGGGAGGCTTTGTGGGAAGGAAATTAGAGAATTAATAGAGTCACGAATCTTCCCAACACTTGTGATGGAAGGAACATATAACAGGCAAGGATCACCCACAAATTATTCCTTCCCCTTCAGCAAGAGGAAATTGGAAGAAGTTTGTGTCTAGACAAAGCCACAGTCTTTTCTAGACTGCAATTGGACAACGTATTCCATGTTCATCTCATTTCTCAAGCCTGTCTAAAGGCTGACGAGGAGCAGCACTGTAGAGAAAACCAACATCAGTGCTGAGTGGTATTTCTAGCCTGTGACTTTTTCAACTGCTCTTTATTCTGCACTTGTCACATGGATTTTCTTTGAACTGAGAAGCAAAATGGATAAACATCTGTGTTCAAACTAAACTTCAAAATCGCAAAGTCTGTTGAAAATGGAGGTGGGATGAGCTTTCCATTAGTACATTCCTTCAGTCTAGCAGCAGGCAGACTGATACCTTTTGCGTGTTCTGCTCAACTTGTTTACCTGAACTAAAACTCGCAGTGCCCTATTAGTTATGTAAATAATGTCTGGCATTCAGAAACAGGATATGCTTCTTGGATTCCATGGAAAAGGCACAGTGAGCTTTTGACAAGGCACCACAGAATCTCTGGTTAATTTCCAAGCACATGCAGATAAATCTATTTCCCTTAAATTAAAATGATGGCAAATGAGAGTACTTAGCACCTCATTTAGCCTGTGTATAAATAAGTCCCTCATGAATTTTAAGAAGACTGGTTTCAGTTCTATATATGTGTACACACAATTTCTTTGCTACGTTCACATTTTAGCACATGAGAAATAAGTTGGTAAAAAGTTTTTCTGGAACTGCAGTAATTGTCACTGGCAACCATTTTTTATTCAAGAGTATTTAGATGTCCTGTGACACTTGAAGGAAAATCCTCAAAACCAAAGGAAACAAAATATCAAAATTGCTTTGAAGACCACATTGTCGGCTGCTGTAGGAACCTAAGATAATGAGCTGAGGAGGGAGCTACATCATGCTGCTTTTATACGTCATGGATAGCTGTCAAATTAATTATTTTAATCTTCTTAAAAAGCTTTGCCAAAGAATGGTTGCATTAATCCCTATATCTTTGGTTTATCTTTTTGTGGGAAATATAATTTGCTATAACTAAATAGGGTCTAAACAGGCTATTTGGGTTACTTGAGTAAGACTTCTACAGGAACTGTGGACCTTGAAATTCTAACTTAAGAAATATCAGTGATAGTTGAAAAGGACCTGCCAGATGCTTTTGAAATGGCATAGTGTTTCTCGGAATCACTTTAGTCTGTATAATTGGTTGCTTTTTTTTTTTTCGGAAGAAATGGCACTAGCACTGAAGTTAAGGGGTTTGTAGAGAAATGTAATAGCAGAGAAAGTAGAAGTGATAGAGATTCTTCAGGGGTCACTAATGTGTTGACTCCTTTGTAATCTTATCTTCTTTGATGGAAAGTGATGGAGCAGGTTGCAGCTTTGAACATGATGAAAAGTCAGTTTGCTGAGTTGTTTAATCAGTTCAAAGGATCTGACAAAGAGAATAAGACAACAAACAGGCAGATGTTATCACATGCTGAAAGCTTGTTAGAAAGAAAAAAATTAGCAATCAATGTGTACAAAATCTTAGGAATCCACTTATTGCCTGAACAGTAGAAGTAGGAACTGAAATGAGAAAAACTTGTCAAAGGTGTGCCATTTGCTTTACATTCTGGTATGACTGTGGAGAACGCTGCAACGGCAATAGAGATTTCCGTTCCACTGTTGCTCGACAGTTGTCTAGGATGTTTCGATGAAATGCATGGAATATTATCAGGTAGGATTATTAATTTGATTTAAAGTCACTTGTGGTGATTAAAATAAGGGAAAAATCCCCTAGGCTGCTTCTAATGAGTTATAACCCGAATTTTAGATGAAGATCAGTACCACGCCTTAAATGAGACCTTAAATTAAAGGAACCAACCACAGTCGTTTCTCATTCTGTATTGATAGGCTGTCATTCCAACTACAGTCATTTCTCACTCTGTATTGATGGGCTGTCATTCCAGCTGCTCGACAACTGCAGTATATCTTATCTCTAATATATATGGGAAAAATTCCAAGAATCATCGAAATATTTTAAGGCAATCCCATGAATGTAGGTATTCTTGCAAATACCTCTGCTATTATCATAAAATCACTTAGACCACATCTAAAAATTCTTACATTCCACAGAGAATTAATACATGATGTATACATATGTACACTGCTTACTTTGCAATAAGAGCTATTTTGATTCTCTATCACATCAAGTTCCTTCATGGGAAGCATTTAAGATGCCTTAGGATGTGTGTGCATGGTTTGGAGCACCAGGATTTGCTAGCATGCCATTGAGGCTTGTATGGGTCAGCTCCTCTGGATACTATATGTGGGATCAGGATCTGGTCTGCTATATTTTATCAAGTGATTAACCAGATACTGGAAGTATTTCCATCCAGTTTTGTCACTTTTCTGTTGGAAGTGGCTGTGTTTCAAAATCAGTATATTCGTTTTGTGTTCTATAAGCTGCTTAATTTCTTTACCTGTAGGCACTTGCAGTAGAAAAATACAGTTTTATAATATTAAAAATATGCTGTAAAGCTTGGGGAATGTATCTTGGCTATTTACCATAACCAAAACATTATGAATAATTTATGCACCCAATCATGAAATGGCCACCAAGAGGTTTAATGAGCACATTTCACTTTAGCTGTGTAAAGCATTTTATTAGTAAGATTTTATAGACCATACAGTTTCTTTACCATCATAACATCAAACTCACAATTTCTAAATTATTTTCCTCCTCTAAACATTCAGGAATTTCCATGCTATGATCATGAATAAGTCTTAGAACATGAATTCTATTGGTAGTACTTTGTTATACTATTTGAGTCAAAATGTGGTAATGACTAAGCTATTGCAGTTGCAGACACAGCTATTGTGGCTGTGGCAGCGTGGAACAGTGCAAACCAGTAAGCTGCTACAAGGCAAAGGTAGCTGAGAATGAGTTCTGCAATAGGGGATCCCGCCAGTGCCTGCAGTATAACTGTGGGATTAGTGGATGCAGACAGGTGGTGCTTTTCCTTCCTCCTTTCCTTTGTTCCCCACACAAGACTTAAATTTATCTAGTTATATACCTCATATGCCCAGAACCAGACATCTGACCTTTTATTATTTTTTTAATATGTTAATCACGTCAAAAGAGGTGTTATCTTTTTCTCCAGCTCTTGTTGTTACATTTCTCTGCAGGTGTGTTGAGCTATCAGGCTGATAAGGCAGCTGTTGTCAGGTAGTTCTGGGAAACTAACAAAATCACAGAGGAAGTCACAGAGACATCATACCCTCAGGTACATCTGATAAAAAATAACGGCTTTCCTTACAAGTCTCCACTATAAGCAATTTGACACTGTCCTTCACTGAGAATTAAACGCATAACTAACAAATATTTTTGAGCAGGCAAAAATAAAAGAACAAATAAAAACATCACAAAAGCTCCTGTTATTCTTCTTACTGTACATAGTGCCTCAAAAGGGGTCTTTTAGATCCTGTTAACTTAAGCCTCACAAAACTTATAACCCTGGGCTTCCTGTGGGACTTTTCTAGAGGGAGATGCAGGGTGACTGAAGTTGGTTTAAGTTTCTGTGCCCAAGAAAACTTTCTTTCACTGCTGAAAAGTGAGGGAGCTTGGAGAGCATAGCCTTCACAGGGTTATTTTAGGTTTTAGGCAATTCCTTTGGATTTCTTCCTGCAGTTTGCAAAGTTTTAATTACATTATGAAATAATTTACCTACTGATCATCTTTCTAGGAATAGATCCCCAAGCTGTCTTTAAAAAGATGCTAATATAGATGCAAATAACCACCGTTATGGATATAAAAATCAGTTAATAACATATTCCAGGTTGGATAGATAGTGACCAACAAATGCCATCTATGTGCTGTTTGGATAACTATGTGAAATGTGGTGGTGATCTTGGTTCGATCAGCCTGAACCAAGGCCTGAACAGAGCTGCCAGCATTGTAAGCCTTTTCCACCCGGGAAACTTCTGTCTAAACTGACTTTAAATGAAGCTCACTGCTGGAAGAGGTCACAGGAGGATGGGACTGATGGATCTTGATAAGATATTGTTGGGAGGTTGGTGTCAGTTATGCTCATGCTGAACCCTTTGTGATTTTACAAAAGAATACAGTCACACCAGGGCTGTCATTCACACACTTTTGTGCAGCTCTAACTTGACTGAAGATGAAGAGAGCGGGAAAAAAAAATTCAACAGATTTCTGACAGAGTGTCAATGCTCTTGTTTCATAACCATATGGGAACAAGGTGGCTTATCACAAGGGAGGCTTCTGGCAATGTAGCTGAATCATCGACCTTGTAGACCTAAGTGCTTGGAGTATAAAGTAAAAGGTGGAGTATGTATTGAAGTGCAGTAATCTTTGTAACAAATATTTATTTGTTTTGGGCAAAGTCCTATTTTTAATTTGCACTGTGCTGAGTCACTGGTATCTCCAGTTGTATAGGATCTAAATCCCCACAGAACTTGTGCAAAATGTACATCATGGTGTTTTTAAATCTGAACTTCTTTATCTCACTAGGTTTTACTTGTGTGCCCTGCTCAAAATGTTAAAAGAACATAAATATTTGCTATCAACATTTTTTTCTCTCTCTCAAATGAAGCTGAACTACAAAGCTAAAATTTTATGTTACTTTGCTCCTTCTCCTTTCCCCCTAATTTTGCCAAGATTTATAAATGAATTATCAACACTAGAAAGACACTCCAAGTATTAGCTGTCTTATACTCATCAACCTCAACCATTCTGTGATTTTGTGATACACATCTGTGGCAGCTGTCTTTTGCAGTAGTCCTTGCGGAGCACAGACCAGCATGACTGAATTAGGTTTGGATGAACAACATGCAACAAGACTGGGAAAAGCTGGGGATGAAGGCTGCTTCACAGCTAAGCTGTAGCAGCAGGCAGAGAGACATGGGGCTCTCTTGGGCCAAGAGACAGTGAAGGTGTTGGCCTGGGTCTGGGGCGGCCTGATTCCAGTTCTGGACTCCAGATAAATAGAGAGACATGGATGTACTGGAGAGAGTATAGTGAAGGGCCACAAAGGTATGAAGGGACTGCAGCATCTCTTCTGTGAGGACAAGCTGGGAGAGCTGGGACTGTTCAACTTGGAGAAGAGAAGGCTCAGGGGAAAACTGATCAATATATTGAAATACCTGAAGGGAGGGTGCAATGAGGGCAGAACCCACAGGTCAGTGGTGGCCAATGCCACAACCAGAGGCAATGGGCACAAACTGAAACACAAGAAGTTCCTTCTGAACACCAGGAAACAGATTTTCACTGTGATGGTGACCAAGGGCTGGCAAGGTTGCCCAGGGGGTTTGTGGGTCTTCATCCTTGGACATATTCAAAAGCTTCCCGGGCATGATCCTGGGTTCTACGTGATGCTCCTTGAGCAGGGAGGTTGGACATGATGCCCTCCAGAGGTCCTTCCAAACTCAACCATGCTGTGATTCTGTGAACCTGTCAGCACATGACTTAGATGGTTTACCTGGCTTTGAAAAGCCATCAGTATGATATGCTGATTTAACAATGCTGCTAAATAACCTTCCAGTTTAGCATTTCAGAGCAAACAGGACTGCCTACTACATGAAACAGAGGATCAGCAATGCAGAGAGCCTCAATAAATCTGTAGATCTCATTTCTCTTATGCATTTCTTTTTCTCTTAATATGAAATAGCTCAGTCACTGTTTTCCGTATTTTGGTTGTCACTTTCCAAATTGCTTGGAGCTCTCATCTGTACAAAGCACTCAAGATTTTTGTCACAGCCTGCTTTTCCCAAAACTCCTGGGAACACCACATGCTATTCTGATTAGTATTCCATCACTTTTGTGAAATATCCCCTTTGAATACACTTCGCTTCTCAGGTTATCGTTTATAGGTGCTGATTTACTGGCACTCATGCAGTTATTTTTACCCTGCCATATTTTCACCTCAGTGGAAGTTAGTGTTTCAAAAGGGTAGAAAAGCTGCATTCTTGATACAGTGGTTGGTTGGCAGTCCCCCCTTCCCATCCTTGGCCACCTGAAATTCAAGTCTCTGCCTCAAAATCAAATTTCTAGAATTTTAGCAAAGTACGATTACATTTTTTTTTTAACGTAGGCAAACAAAGTCTCAACCAATTCTGACTACACAGCTGAATTATTTTTATTGAAATATGGTCCTTTCCTTCTCTTGTCCCTCATCTCCAGATTTCATGCTGGAAAAAAAATCTGAGGGCAAACTGCTGATACTTGGCAAAACTATAAATAATTAAATTCAACATTTTAGGTGAAAAGTGGTAAACTTGATAATAAGTACTGTTAGTGCCATCTACCATAGGAACAAAGCAATGCAGCACAAAAGAAAATTGAGTAAGGCCAATCTTATTTTTTGCTACTGCCATGGAAATCACTGGAATCCACAAGTCTCTAAGGCTCTTTATGGACCCTTTCTTCTGCTGAATCCTGCTTTTGCTCTGATTTTACTACTGCAAGAGAGATCAAACAAAACCACCAGTATTCTTGAGCCTGAGTCCTCTTGTATTAATAGAATAGTAGAGAACAGGCACAAACCAGAATATCACATCAATGAGTGAGTAAGAGTCTCAAAGGGAAATAGAAGAACACTTCCCTTTCTAAAGCTGACCTACTCAATTTGATTGGATGACCAGAGAGGGAAAACTTTCCTGTGCTCATTCTGTAGCATTCCTAGTTGGCTCTAAAAGGTGCCCAGATAAAAGAACTGAACAGTCAAACAGACTTCTATTGAATTTTAAAATTCCCTGAAGTGCATTCCTCTTCTATCCATTCTAAAATCTCTAGCTATTTACTTCTAGCTGCTTCAGAAAGTGAGCTGCAGTGTCTGATGCTGATAAAAGGTATAAAAACATTCTTGTAAATTAGAAATACTAAACTCTGGCAGCTTGTTCCATAAGGAATTATATTGCATAGACATGCGAAATTTGTCATCCTATCCATCTGTTCCCCAACGTGTATTTAAAAATGGGCGATGCCACAAAAGCTAAATCCTGAATGAAGCAATGGAAAAGCACTGCATATTCTGGTTCATGGGAGTCAGAAGAAATGAGCACAGACTCAGCTGGGTAGCAGAAGGGCTGTGGTGGAGACTTTTCCATGCTGTTGGCATGGAGAAATTCTATATCCTTGATCTGCCCCTAGATGCCAGCAATGAATTCAGATTGTGGGCTGAATCTTTGGTTTCACTACAGCATTGGACTCAGAACTGTGTTTTTCCTCATTATGTCTGGAGGTGGTCATGCATTGTAACTGTTTCATCTCCAATACTTTTATTTCCTGTCAAAGTTATGGTCCGAGATCCCTTGATTTGAGTGATAACAGAGTTGACAACATGGATTAAAATCCTAGATTATCAGGATTTGATTTTCCTGTCAAATGTCCATCTGCTTTTTTTGAAAGCATTCTGAAATGCACACTTTTTTGGATAGAGAAGAAATAAAGAATAATTTACCCCATTCTGAAGTCTTAATTTAAAATATGGTGGAAACAATGGATATATTGTTCCTTGACCAGTGGCAGAGCTTGCTTCATCACACTATAGTAAACCATGCTAATTGAAAGCTTCTGATCTTTTTCCTCTCAAAATTAGTTGAAATCAATTAATTGGGGAAGGAGGTGGAACGGAATGTGGGTTTTTTGGACTGGGCTGAATGAGGTTATTGACAGAGACTTGTAGCTATACACTGTACAGACCAAAGCACCCTTCCTGTGGCATGTTTTTGAATAAATCCAATTTTGCCTTTAAAAAAATGCAGCAGACTATCCCACATTCAGAGCTAAATTATACACCCAGCTTTGAAGACTAAAAAAAAAAAAAAAAATCCAGGAATTTGTGAATTTCAGGAGCAGACTGAATTGCAGAGAAACTCATATTTTCACATAGAGCAAACAAAAGTGTTGATGCTCAAAGGATTTTTTTGAGAATACTTGCAGATCCATCTTGCTCAATGTGCCAGCTGTATTGAAGTGTCTCTCTTTTCTGCAGCTTGCATAAAATGTTCCTTCTGGTAGTCAAAATCTGGGTGTTTTACCAGTCTTGACCTAAAAATATGTGTATCATAAATTGACATGAGTTCTAAACTATTTACATTACTTGTAAATGCCTATTAAAAATGCTGTAGACTTTGGCTTAATTTTAAAATACTTGGCTCAATTCTAAAGCAGCTTAAAGCTTTCATTAATTAAAGTGTTTTTCAATTATAATGGATACAAAAAGAAAATTTTGTAGCTAAAATTATCAAGTTCCAATCTATAAGGTATTTTTATGTAAAAATCATAAACAGGTTTTTTGAAGACATGAAGAGTTGTAATTTGAAAGCAAAGCATTGTTAATATATTTATTCCCTGAGTGATTAGAGATCAGTTCTGTAAATGCTTATGCATATTTCTGGGTGTGAATTCCTGTGGACCCACTTCTGTGACGAAAGTTAGGCATGTGGAGAGGCTTTACAGGGCTTGGGAAAACAATCTCCTGGGTACCTGTATATTCTTAGTCTGTTTGATTCCTTTTTTGGATTTCTTGTCTGACAAATCCACGAGAGGGCAGTACACAGCAAGAGTAATGCAGAGGCGTTTTACTGCAGCTTTCTGAAAAACAGCACCCAAATCATTAGATTGAGGAGATTGGTCCCCAGCGTCATTCACTTTTGGTATTTAAAAAAATAATTTGGAGTTGAGTCGGAAAAAATATTTTGTTTACTGTAATTTTAGGTGAACTTTGTCTTCTCGTGTTGAAATCTGTTGTTATACTTGTTTGCTATTTTCACAACTACAAGTTCTGTATAATTATTGAAATTTGAAGCAAACTGGATTTAGAAAGTAATCATGATACTAAAGGTGCTGTGGCCATAATAAAATAAACCTCAAATAAATATAGTGAATTAAAACCTGTGAAAATTAGCGATAATAAACTATCAAAACAAACCCAACAGCTGCTTCAAGACTTCAGATAGAATTAGGCAACTGATAAGTGCCTACAGTACATGCAGTTTTGTACTTGGGTAACAGCATTTTTGACACAGACTGTCTCATCCTATTAAAGGAAACATGAATACAAAGATTGTTGCAGTAGCTGGAACAACTGAACTACTTAAATCTGATTAGAAGTTCTCATTTAGACCCAAAGGCTTGCTGTGTTATATTTCTGATTGCAGCATTTCATTAATTAGTGATGAAATCACCTGTGCTTGTGACAATAGTACACTGGCTATGCAATGTGGTGGTGATGAAAAGTATGCACCTGATTTAGGATAAAAATTCAGCATATCTTCCTGATTGAATTACTTTAATTCAGAGTATTAATTGAATAAAATTTTTCTCTCCTAATAAAAGTT
This sequence comes from Cnemophilus loriae, assembly GCA_013397755.1. Taxonomy (NCBI): domain Eukaryota; kingdom Metazoa; phylum Chordata; class Aves; order Passeriformes; family Corvidae; genus Cnemophilus; species Cnemophilus loriae. Next base: position 344,225 of record VZTF01000012.1, read on the forward strand.
GATGTTCTGAATACTACTTAGCTAATGAACTAATGAAACTAAGGATTTAAGCCAAAGTGGCAAGTGGTCGTTTAAGCATTTCACAGACATAGCAGGTATTTTTGTGTGATGCTGTCACTTTTCCTTCCCATGGTAGAAGATGTCACACCTCATTTGTCACACGTTAGGCTTGAAGTTTACCTTCAGTGGGAACAAGCATGGAAACATTTCTATAGACGCCTATCAGAGGTTCCTAACATTAGCATTTTCAACAACGTCTGTGTGTGCACTGAACATGATCTGGCTCCCTTGTGCAGTGGCCAGTTTATCCTGTGTGCTGGGCTCCTGCCTGTGGATGTCACAGTAGGCATGATGGCTGCATGGCCTGTCCCATATAGAGCAAGCTGCAGGTTGACCCCAGTTATTTATATGTGCTCTGCATGGAGGTGTGCAGTGTTTATTTTTTATGTTTACTTCTGGCGCAGCACAATTTGCATGTTAGTACAGAAAGCAGTGACTTGTAGAGACAGGATATCAAACTCATCCTCTCTGGGAGTCAGGTACACTGAGCTCTGGGTGCAGGGCTTTAGCCTTATTTTCAGAGTTTGATTATGCTGTTCGAAGGTATAATTTATCCTCGAATTGGAGCTCTGCTCAGTCCTGAGAGCAGCAGTAATAAAGATCCTACATGTTGCAGCTTGCAGATGGAGAAATAACTCTGTTTCTATCACTTGCTGCAGGGATGTGGGTTTGTGTCCCATTGAGCTTGTTTGCATCCTCTTCCGCTCCAGGACCCAGCCAAGTGCATGTGTAAGGGTGTGTGTGCTTGAGGGTAGATAAACACCAAAGCACACACAGACACGTATATACACACATAATCACACAGTGTCATATTCCCTCACTCTGTTTTGTCATGCATATAGAAGGGAAGAAGGATGGGTGTTCAGACAGGCGGCTGTGAGCACGTGAAGCATGCATGCATGCAAACCCCTGTTTCTTCATAGGTGGGATGAACAGAGCTAAATGCAAGTAGAACTGAATGGTAGAAATAAGAATGTTCTCTTTGAGAATGAAGAGATTAAAAATTAGTAAAAAGCCACAGGAACTGTAAGGATTGAGTGCAACTGAACAAGTATGTGGGGAAAAAATTAGCTGTGTGCTTGTGCAATTAAAGCAAATTAATGCTAATTTCTGCATGATGAGCTTAATGGCACACAGTTACAGGAAAGAAGAAGTGATGGTGGAAGTAGAATTTTTGGTAGCTGTGTGTGAGCTCCATAAGGAGACCTGTGCTTTCTCTGGAGTAGGACAGCAGCCGTGAGAGTGGGGGCTTTCAGGATGAGTATGTAAAACTTCTGGGCAGAAATGTAAATGCCTTTCAGTGTCCCTCTGTGAAAAATACAGCATTTGTTCTAGGGGAAGCAGGCTGAAGGATGTGTGTAGTGATCCTGACCAGAAGACCATATTATATCATTAGTAAGCCACAAAACAGCCAACCTGAGCAGGTCAGGGCTGTGCCATGCTGTGCTGGACGTGCAGCTTTGCCTTCAGCTTGCTGCTGTGCTGCCTGTGTCCCTTGGCTTCAGGACAGACCGAGCCCATTCCCTGTGAAAAAAGAGCCTGCAGGCAAGTCCCACCATGTACCAGCGATTATGCCACCGGCATGGCCTTGCCTTTATCTAAAGGCACAGCAAGAAGTTCTCATGTGAACATCCTTTCTGTTTGATAGCAGAAATGACGAATAGAGTTGTTTTCTTCCAATAAAATCCTATAATAGCTCAAATTACCAACATTCCATGGATGTTGTCTGCAGGATGCACTACATGTGCATCAGAGAATAATTCAATGCTGAACATTCAGAGTTGCCAGCAGCAGACGGGACATAAAATTACCTTTATTTTTCTCTCATTATAGTGTGATCTCTAATAAGTAGAATTTTAAATGATACCTTACAGAGTCCAAGTGCTTTCTTACTGGGATCATAACAGACCAGGAACTCTTTATGCAAAACAAGGTGTCAGGTGAGAAACTGGCTGTACATTACCTGGGTTTTCTGAATTATATCCTTGACCTTCCCAAAATGAGTGCCAAAACTTTTTGAGAAAGGCATAATTGAACTCTTTGACAACTCTTTGGAATTCTTACTACAGAATTATATTGTTCCACAATGCTAGGTTCAGTTTTCTCCTTTTTTTTCCCCCAAACTGGTGATAAAACTGAAGGCTTCGGTGTTACGGCTTGTAGGCATCATGAGCAGGAAAGGAAGTGTTTAGCTCCAGCTGGCCCTGTTAGTCATGAGAGGACTGCATGGGGCTTGAGGTCAGCATAAAACTGTATAAATCCTGTGAACTACACCTGTAATTTTTCCCTTGAAATTATCTTCTTTAGTAAGAACAAGATTCTCTGAAATCTTTGGCACAATTAATTGAAATTGTGAAAAGATAAATGACCATATTAAAAAAAAAAAAAAAAAAGAAAATAAGTTTTCCTTTGATTTTTGGACCAAAAAGATAACAGTAGGTTGTAGCTGAGAATTTGACTTTTATAATTTCTTTGAAGGTTTCCATATTAGTAATTCTTGGTAATTTAATATTTTCTTGATGTTCCAAGACCACAGTTTTAATTCACTTTAATCTGTGTATGAATAATTGAGCAATAGCTTTTATATAGTGTTAGTCCAGTAGAACTACTGAGTGTTCCCAAGCTATTTACATGAAAGAAGAACAGTTCTGACAATAGAAGATGATTAATCAAAAGAAATTGTAAATTACGTATGACACTTACTTCTTTTCCTTTTTCCTCAATAACTGTTCAAGTGATATTAAGTAAGTGACATTAAATAAGGAGAAATAAGTTAATACAAGAATTCCTTATGAAAATCAGATAAAAATAGAAGCGATAGGATATTGTATTGTTTGAGACATGGTTTAATCTACAGACTGTTGATAGAAATCATTCTCCTAAACATTGTTGGCAGTATAAGTAGAATGGATGGAACATGTTCCAAAAAAAAAAAAAAAACAACCTAAACAACTTTTCTAAGTCATTCCTATTTGAAGTGAGTAAAGAAATTAGTATCTGAGGGTGAATGTGTTGAGATGGCAGTTTTATTTTTATCGTGTTTTCTGTGTGTGGAAGAGATACATTGAGCGAGAGAAAAAAACAGACAAATAACCAGGAGAAGCCAAGACCAATCCTATGTTTGTACAGTTGGGAGTAAGAACAGGAAAGGAGTAAGATCAAAGCCTCATGATGCCATACTCTTAATAACTGTTGCATTCATGATTACCAAGGCTATCATGAAGCAATGATTGAAGAGAAAGAGCATATATTTGATTAAACTCACTGATATGACTGGAAAAAGTGAAAAATCTCTTTTATTTAGACACATTGAGCCTTTTTCAGCTGTCCAGTTCTGTGCTGAAAGCAACTGCACTTGTAGCTGAAAACATACAACACTGATTATGGCAGTGAACTATTAGGTCCATTCACTTCTAGGTTCAGAATAACCTAAGCAAGGAATTTTACATAAGGATCCTTGTACTAAACAGGACAGAGAAGTTTACTTTAGCTTTGTTTTCATAATAAGGAAGACTCTTTCCTTTAGATTTAGAACATAAATTATCCCTACAGGAGTTATGTGGGAAAGGATGATTTTGCTTCCTGAATAGAGCTGTCTTTTCAACTACAGATATATGTGTGTGCCTTTCTGGGCATCAGGAGTTTTTCTGTTGCTGTGACTGAAAGTGAATAGTATTTTAAAGCTGCATCACAAATCAAACTCTGCCTGTTCTTTTGTGATTTGTGAAGTAAATTTGAACTCCTTTCACTTGAGCTAAGAGATGTTGGGTTCAAAGTAACACTGAAGCCATCAGTCTATGCAAGGACCTCATGTGACGCAGTATGATGTGGTTACGGATGCATGTAAGGGCCATAAAGTTGCTGAGTCTGCTAGTGCTGCTAGGTGCCCAGTCTGGAGTTTTATGACTTATTGGATAAGCTCTGATTATTTTGTTGGTGTAATGGGTAAATGATAGCTATGGGATGAATGAATCCTTGACTCGTATTCATGGAATCATGCAATGGCTTGTGTTGGAAGACACCTTTGTGATCATGTAGTTCCAACCCCTACCTTTCCACTAGACCAGATTGTTCAACACCCCAACCAGCCTGTCCTCAAACACTCCAGGGATGGAGCATCCACAGCTTCTCTGGGCAACCTGTTCCAGTGCCTCACCACCCTCATAGTTCACAATTTCTTTCTAATATCTAATCTAAACTTGCCCTCTTTTAGCTTAAGGCCATTCCCCCTTGTATTGTCACTACATGCCCTTGTGAAAAGTCCCTCTTCAGATCTCTTGCAGGCTCCCTTTACGTACAGACCTGAAGGTAAAAGAGTCCTTAGTCTGACTAGCAAAGAACTTTTGTATATACATTGTGCTCCCTTCATTCTCCTTTTACTGTTAATGGCTAGCAATCCAGCACATGGGAAAAAAAACTACTTGGCCAGATGTAAATCTGCATTGTTTCATAATTTTTCCAGGAGATCGTTTCAGAATACTAAGGAAATAGTTCAAAGGGAAAAAAAAATACAAACAGCCAGTAGAATGCCAGCCTTTTCCAAGAAATGTTGATTTTATTATTCTTGTAAACAATCTTAAGAGAGAGTAGATTAAATTAAAAGTGTACAAAAATGAACTACTCTGTGTGTTCTTTCTCTTTTCTTGGTGCCTTTGAAACAATTAAAGGTACATGTTAAAAAGGATGATTAAAACTTATTAAATATAGTGAGCACCTACAGTTAAAACTTAGTTTTTCAGTAGGTTGTTTGGCTTTTCCTGTTTTCAGTGGTTTGTTTCCCTTGAAGTTTTCTCTTCCTTTTTCTTGATGAGTTACTGTACCAAAAGATTACTGTTAGAAAGTATACATTTATAAGACTTATATTATTATTTTCTCTTATCTGAAATTGTAATCAGGGAAACCCAAACCTGACTAATCAAATGCTTATAAGATGTAGGGTAATCAGAAGTACTGGAAAATGATATAATTTTCTCCTTTATTAGTGATGGAAAATTGAATACTTGCCAGCTCTCTACCCCAAATTTTTTTAGACTTTTCACATGAGAAGTATTATCTTGACTTTTTTCCTATGACTCCCCTCCAGTTTTGTTGCTGAGCATGTCATTAGATGGCAAGGAACATCCCTTTTCCCAGGTTGTGTCCTCTCCCAGCATCTCGCCCACCCCCAGCCTGCTTGGTCGTGGTCAGAGGGAGGAACAGAGAAAGCCTTGACCCTGTGCAAGCACTGCTCGGCAATAGCTAAAACATTGGTTTGTTAATTAGCTCCATTGCCAGCCTGATCCTGTATACCCTGTAGAATCTGAAAGCAGCCACTGCAGCTTCCATGCATTTTCATGCTTAATAAGGGCTCTATGGCCTAGTTATTTAAAAAGAAAATAAATCAGAGGAAAGGATGTGAGCTCAAATTTAGTTTTGCATTTATGTTGAAAACATGACTGTTATATGTAAAGAAGAGTGTGGACTTAAAAGCATAATTCAATATCACAGATAAAAATCCATATTCTCTGGGGAATATGCAAATGACATTTGTGCAGTTTTAATTTCTTATCTGCATGTCTGTCCTTATTTGCTCTTCAACTCTTGGTGCTATTAATTTGCATCCATACACAACTCAGAGGTTGCTTTTTTTGGTGAGAAAATGTAAAAAAACCGCTTATTGTTATTTAGGTATTTAAAATGTTTTAGTCATCAGTTTGGAAATATAACCAAAACAAACACATTTTTAAAATAGATGCTTCATTTCCCAGACTAGACAGCACTGGAAGACCTATAAATACACTGCATGTGTCTGTTCCTCTACTGGGAAATCAAATGACGTTAAAATACATTTAGAAGAGCTGTGATGATTGATATCTAAAATGTTGTGGGTTAATTTCCTACACATGTAAATCAGTCTGGAAGCTATGAAAAAATGTGATCAAACAGCATCTGATACATAGCTAATGACCAGAGAGGGGCACCATCACCACTTCACTTGTTTTAATACTTTAGATGCTCTTAAATGTTATTCTGTCCTAATTACAGTTGCTACAACAATATTACGAGATTGGCAGTGGATCGACTACATTTAAGACATATTTTCCAGTGGCATATCAATGATCTCTTGTTCCTCCAGTTGTATTCTACAAAATGACTCAACTTGTTCTCTGATTTACTCAAATGTTCCTCATGAACATTTTTCATAGTTCTCATGTATTTTTAGATTTGTGAACCATGGTGGTGATCATTACAATTTCTGCTTCAAAGCTACTCTTTTATCAATCTCTAGTGCCATTAGAAGACCCCAGCTTCTGCCTTTTTTTCCAGGGTGTTTTTTTTGCATTCAAGGGAGTCATATTCAAATCTTTCAGTAAGCATAAAAATAATTGCACTATCAAAAGTGTTGTTTGCCAGTTTGCTGATAAATTACCAAGGCAAATAAATAAAAGAAAAGGATATATAGAGGCAGAACTGTACCCAGTTAGAGAGATAATTCTGCTACTCATCATAGGAAAATCACTGTGAGAGTGACTGAACACTGGCACAGGTTGTCCAAGGGGTTTGTGAAATCACCATCTTTGGAGATATTCAAAAGCCATCTGGGTATGGTCTTGAGAAACCAGCTTTAGGGGGCTCTGTGTGAGAGGGCACGTTGGATCAGATGACCTCCAGCGTTTTTTCCCACCTCAGCCATTCTATGATTCTGTGAAAGAAAATATATTGGACTCCACACACAACCCAAATCCAAACCAAACAAAAAGCTCCATCAAATTTAAAATGAGCATATTCAGCATAACTCTGTGAAAATATAGACCACACTTTTAAAATGCTCCTGTAGAGACCAATTTATTTAGTTAAAAATTACATAGCACAATTTAATATTGGAGTTGAATTTTACTTCTCTGCTAGAAATATCCTCAGGATGTAAATGTGAGTTACACAGGTAAAACTTGTGTTCAAATTTCTGGAACCCTTAGATGGCTGCAGAAATTTATTTTATTAATGCCTAAAACCTCCCTAATTATTAATTTTAATAAGTACTCTAGAGTTATTCTCACAGAGGTTACATATTATCATGTTTTTGTCCTCAAGGCAGTGACTTTAAACACTTAGAGAAATGCTTAAATTTTAACTGCGGTGATGCTAATTATGCATTCAAGGATAAGTTTAATACTTGATGTATTTAGGAAAGCACTTACACATGGGGTGACAGGTGGATGAATGACATGCATACAAGCACTCCTGTTTGCTTCATGGTTCTTGTTGACATGCATTAGCAACAGGAGGGCCAAGGACAATCTCCATCCTCTACTGGATGCAGCAGGAAACAGAGTGACAAAGGATGAGGAAAAGACTGTGGTACTTAGTGCCTTCTTAGCCTCAGTCCTTAATAGCAAGACCAGTTGTTCTGGGGGTACCCAACCCCCTGAGCTGGAAGACAGAGATGGGGAGCAGAATGAAGCCACATAATCCTGGAGGAAAAGGTCAATGAGCTGCTATATCACTTAGACGTACGGTTCTATGGGGCAGAATAGGATCCTCCCATGGGTACTGAGGGAGGTGCTCACTTTCCATCTTTGATTAGCAATTCCAGCTAGCTAGGGAGGTCCCAGCTGACTGGAGGGGAGACCAAATGTGATGCCCATCCACAAGAACGGGTGGAAGGATGATCCAGGGAACTACAGGGCTGTCAGCCCGGCCTCAGTGCCAGGAAAGGTCATGGAGCAGAGCATACTGAGAGCTATCATGAAGCATGTGCAGGACAAACAAGGAATCAGACCCAGCCAGTATGAGTTCAGGAAAGGTCGTTCCTGCTTGACCAACCTGATCTCCTTCAGTAACCAAGTGACCTGCTTAGTGGATGAGGGAAAGGCTGGAGAGTTTGCCTGTGTGAATTTCAGTAAAGCCTTTGATGCTGTCTCCCAGAGAATTCTCCTGGAGAAACTGTCTGTCCATAGGTGGATTGGGTGGGTGCACAGCTTGCTGGTAAAAAAATGGCTGGATCGCTGGGCCCAGGGAGTGGTGGTGAATGGAGTTACACCCAACCGGCAGCTGGTCATGAGTGGGGCTCTCCAGGGCTCAGCACTGGGGCCCTGTTTAATATCTTTACCAACGATCCGGACAAGGGGGTTGAGTGCACTTTCATTAAGTTTGCAGACGACACCAAGTTGGGTAGTCTGTGGATCTGCTAGAAGGCAGAAAGGGAGAGGGATCTGGATAAGCTGGATCGATGGGCCAAGGCCAATGGTATGGGATTCAACAAAACCAATTGCCAGTTCCTGCCCTTGTGTCACAACCACCCCATGCAGTGCTACAGGTTTGGGGAAGAGTGGCTGGAAAGTTGCCCATCAGAAGAAGGCCTGGAGGTGCTGGTTGACAGCTGACTGCATGTGAGCCATCAGTGTGCTCAGGTGTCCAGAAGGCCCATGGCATCCTGGCCTGTATCAGAAATAGCGTGGCCAGCAGGACCAGGGCAGCAAATGTCCCCCTGTACTCGGCACTGGTGAGGCCACACTTCAAGTCCTGTGTTCACTTCTGGGCCCCTCAGGACAAGAAGGACACTGAGGTGTCCAGGGAAAGGGCAATGGAGATGGTGAAGGGTTTGGAGTACAAGTCTCATGAGGAGACACTGAGGGAACTTGGGTTGTTTTGCCTGGAGAAAAGGAGGCTCGGAGGAGCCTTATTGCTCTCAACAACTACCCCGAAGGAGGGTGTAGCCAGATTGGGGCCAGTCTCTTCTCCCAAGCAGCAGGGCAAGAGGAAAGGGCGTCAAATTGCACTAGGAGCTGTTTAGATTGGATATTAGGAAAAATTTCTTCACTGAAAGGGTTGTCAACTGTTGGAACAGACAGCCCAGGGAAGTGGCGGAGTCACCCTCCCTAAAGGTAGTTTAAAGACGTGTAGCTGTGGCACTTGGGGACATGGTTTAGTGGTGGACTTGGCAGTGTTAGGGCAAACTCTATGATCTTAAAGGTCTTTTCTAAAATAAATGATTCTGTGATTCTAAGGGTTGTGTCATTGGATCCCTACTGGTTTCAAAGAATCATGGCTGAGTAGATCACACAAGTGTTGATTCAAAAGTTGTCTGTTTCTTTCTTTAGTAAGATTCTAGTTATTTTTATCTTTTTATAATTAACCAATTAACTAATTTAAATTAAAAATTGAGATCTGGAGGATGAACTGTGACTGTATGAAGTGGTATTCTTGTTTTCTCCCATTTTCTGTGCATGAGAACAACAGTAGCACACGTGATGGTTGCGTAGCACACATGATGTTTGCACAGCACATAATGGAAAAATCTTGATTTTTTAAGTAATACATTTGTCTTTGTTTATAAATACAAGGTCTATTTACATCTTCAGAGTAGGAAATTTTTGCCACTTTTAGCAAACATGAATAGCAGGGGAAGTAACAATTGTGAAATTAAAACCAAAAACTTTGTAGAAGATTAAATATGGTTAACAGCAAAGTAGAGTCTTCATGTAAATTTAGGCTGGAGTATAGGTGATAAAGAAGTTCTCACTCCAAAGGAAAAAAAGCTTCAGGAGACAAGGACAAGCAGTCATATTATGAACTTTTCAACTCAAACAGTCTTTCCCATGTTGTTGTTCATTACTTTAAGGTTCTAGATAATTTCTATGTTGATTGCTGTGATCTGGACTGCTGCTTTTAAGCACACATAGATTACTTAGGGCAGCATTAAAAGGCAGAAGTGACTGCTTTTCAAGAAAATGTGAACCCACACATGGAAAATGCCTTGCAGTGGCAGCATCACTTATGAGTTTGTGCAATCCCATAGAATCACAGAACAGCTGAGGTGGGAAGGGACCTCTGGATGGCCCTGGGTCCTGTTTTTAGTTTTTCAGATACTGTGCCAATACCTGAGCAGAATATGTAGGTTTTGAGTTGAAAAAGTGCAGCAGCTTCCATGGCTAAATTCTAGGTTAAAATCAGAGCAGATATATTTAGCATTTGGTGGTTTGCAGATGTTGTCTTATTGACTCTGCTTTCTTTTGTGGGAGGTTGAGAAAACAGGAAGGATCACAACAGTGAAGGACCTATAATCTGTAGCAATAGCCCTGCTGCAGCACTACAGAGGTAAATGCAGGACAGGCCACACCAGCTAATATGGCAGCACTGGGGTGAAACAAGACAGAGATAATAAAGCAACTTTTACCCACTTGAACAACAATCTGAGACTAAATTCCAGATGTAAGGATTCAACAAGCGGAAAAGGTTTCCTGACTAGAGAGACTGGGATACTCGGATAGTGTTTGACATTGGGAGCACTGCTGACATCATGGTTTTGCGGTGGATTTGTTATTGTTGAGATGCTGGTGCAGTTTGGGTGCAGGTGAAGGGAAGTTTTGAGGATCTGTAAGAAACAGTGTGGTGAGACTCGTAAGTCTCTGGGGGCAGGTGCTGTGTGTATGCATGTGGGGAGAAATGTCAAGGGCAGGCTTGTGGAGCGGTAGGCTATGGCTGTGCAGAGATGAAGGGCTATTATGAGCAAACTCCAGTGGGAGAATTAATTGCCATAAACCTTTAATTACTGATTTGGGTATTGAGAAAGACAACAAGCATTGAAAGACTTGGGCAAAACACCTTTCTTTCCCTTTTCTGAGGCTTAAGTTCACTCCAGATAGCATTTCTCCCATCTTCCTTGTCTTCACTCCCCTTGTCACTGAAGGTTACTCCCAGTCCGTTTCGTGAGGTGATGGGTGGCAGAGGTAGTTTGGATCACTGTGTAGCAGTTTCCTTCTGCTGCTCCTTACTTCTTTTCTTTTGCTGCCTGTTACATTTTTTCCATTGCTCTGTGCTGGTCTTATCCATGGGACTGTGGTATATTGTTGGCTTATGTTAATGTTGTCCTTCAGAACTCTCAGGTCCTTCCCTGCAAAACTGCTTTCTACCTTGTTGGCTGGCGGTGCTTGTCGATGCTTCCGTGGCACAGGACTTCACATTCTCTCTTGTGAGAACTTCATGGGTTCTTTCTTGTTGAGGTGCCTCTGAATAGCAGCACAATGATCTTGTGTACCCACTACTCCTCCTGGTTTTATATCTTATGAAAACTTGCCAAGGATGCACTCTATCCCACAACTTAGATTATTAATGAAGTGGATGAATAGTATTAGATCCAGTACCAGCCCCCAGATACATCTCTATTAACTTGCCTCCTCCCAGACATTATGCCAGTGATCAAAACCCTGTGAGCCTGGCAGTTTAAAGAACCACAGAATGACTGATATGGGACGGGACCTCTGGAGGTCATCTGTTTCAACCTCCCTCTACTAGGGCCACCCAAGAGCCAGTTGCCCAGAACCATGTTCAGATGACTCTTAAATATCTCTAAGGCTGGAGACTCCACAACCTCTCTTGGTAAGGTGTGCCAGTGCTAGGTCAAGCTCAAACTGAGAAAGTGTTTCCTGATGTTTGGCAGGAACCTCCTGTGTTTCAGTTTGTGCCCATTGCCTCTGGTCCTGGCACTGGGTGCCACTGAGAAGACCTCAGTTGTCTCTGCTTTAGAACAGAATTATCTAGGTTGAAAGAGATCTTTAAGATCATCAAGTCCAACCATCAACCCAGCACTACCACTGTAACCCCTATACCACTAAACCATCACCCAGATTCAGACAGCTCTTGAACACGTCCAGGGATGGTGGCTCCACCACCTCTGTGGGCTACCTATTCCAATGCCTGACCATCCAAAGACTGAAAAAAGTTTTTCTTATATCTCATCTGAATCTCCCCTGTCTCAGTTTAAGGCCATTCCCCCTGGTCTCCTCACTGCAGGCGCAGTAGAAGGGACCAGCCCCTACCTCACCACAACCTCAGGGAGCCGTTGAGAGTGATGAGGTCTCCCCTGAATCTCTTCTTCTCGAGACTAAACAAACCCAGCTCCCTCAGATGTTCCTCACAAGACACATTCCCTAGTCCTTTCACGAGCCCTGTTGCCGTTTGCTGGACATGCTCTAGCACCTTTACAACCTCTCTTCTAATGTATGTGTACATGGATGAGATTCAACCCTTTCCCTAACCAGAGCCTCCTCTTACCCGGGCTACAGAGACCCAGTCTACGCTAAACTGACTCAGATATCTATAGTAATGACACCAGATCAAGTTCCTGTATTATGAAATGTGTCATGTTTTATCAACGAATGACACACAAAAAAGGATATTTTCTACCAAAAGGAATGCAGGCCTTGGGATTTGGAGCTGAACTTCCGAAGTGGCTCAGTTTCTTCATCCAGGCAATGTGATCGTCCAAGGCTTAATACTCTAAATATTACTGCAATAATTCCTTTCATTTGCTTAATAAACCTCAGTTCACCAGCCCTTGCTGGAAGTCCAAATCCTGCATCTGGCATTATTTATGGAATTTATTCAATCAATTTCATTTATTCCACCTGGCATCTATTTATAGAATCAAGTACCAGGGCTGTAACATCACTGTCTCACAGGGAAGCCAAACTGCACTAGCAAGCGGTGTGCAAATCTGTGATAACCCACTGGAACAGCAGGTCTTACAGCTGTGTTATGTATTACCTCCTCTGTAATGTAAAAATAAAATCTTTTTTATTGCAGCAATTCTAAAAGCAATGGAAAAGATAATTATTGAGGCAACCTTATTACTGTAACCAAATAAATTCTGTTGTCTGTGAAAGGAAAACCTATCAGGTATTACAATTTACACATATTAGCATAGGTGTTGCTGTTTAGTCTCCTGTGGTGAAATTCCTGCCAGTGTAGGATTACTGGCCTTTACTGATAATTCTGGTCTACAACAGCAGCAAATTTTGTCTCTTTTCAGTAGGAGGTACTTTGTGGAAACACTGCCAGATATTTCTGACATTATGTGAGCAAGGAAGTGTGAGTTATGAAGGCCCACGAAAACATAAAAGGTGCCAACAAAAAAAAAAAGCCTCTATTGATTTGTGGGTTAGTGGTAGTCAAGTGTGTAAATGGAGCTAATAGGTGGTAAGTACCCAGAGGTGCATGTAGTGAAATGGCTTAATGGTGCTTGCATAACAAATTAGTGGTAAACTCCAGATCTGGTTATTAGTTGACTGTTTTCTGGCCATGTGTCTTCATCATGTATAGTGAAACATTTTTTAAATTGTGGTTTCATATTGTTGACAGAACATGTTTATGTGCTTTTTAGCTGCACAAACATTTCTGCAGTTCCTTCCAGTGCACGGAGCACCTGTCCAGGAAACTCTCTGGAGTCCAAACAATGTTATAGTAGCTGAGTGGGAATTCTTACTGTGGAAAATAAAAATGCTACTTCCACAGGAAATTCCTAATCACCTATTCCCATAGCTGCCATAATGTACTTATTGCTACATGGCCTTTATAGATGGCCATAAATGGTTGCTGATCCACACCTAACTTGTACTCAAATTACTGATTTTTCAGCACTCATAAATCAGTGTGCTGTCACTGCCAGAAACATTTATATCCTATACCTAGCAAGCTTTTGTCTAAGAGCAGCATTATACTGCTGCTGAATGTAAACAGTCCTATTAGGCATAGGGTGATGCTTAGCTAATAAAGGAGAAAAGACTAATAAGAAGAGACTACTGAGCTTCTTCTCAGGTTTCATAGCTGCTTGGCAGAACAAAAGCGTTTCAAAATCAGCATAGTTGGCAAGTCCTGCATTCCATTCGTAAGGAGAAGTTACTCAGGGATGGATGTCATAACAGGCTGAGTATAAGAACAACAGTGTAGCCAGCAGGTTGAGGGAAGTAATTCTTCCCCTGTGTCCGGCACTTCAGAGACTGCTGCTGAAGCACAATACCCAGTTTTGGGCTCCTCAGTACCAGACAGACATTGACACGTTGGAATGAGTCCAGCAGGGAGCCAGCAGGAAGCTTATAGGGTACAAGAAGTGGCTGAAGGAACCAGCTGGGTTTGTTCAACCTATATAGAAGAACAGGCAGGAGTGGCGCTGCTCTCTGTTAACTTTCTACAAATTATAGAGAGATTAAGCCAGAATCTTCTCAGATTTATACAGTGGAAGGATGATGGGCAACAGACACAAATAAGAATATGGAAAACATTGATGGTACATGGGGGAAAAACCCCATAGGAGTGCTGATACACTGGAATAGGTTTCCCAGAGTAGTAGCTACTACAAACTCAGCTGCGTAGCTTTCTCATTATACTTGCTTTGCGCAGGGTGTTTAATCTAGGAGTACTAGAGGTCCTTGTCATCTATATTTTTTTGATATATGTTACTGTAATAATTCTTTACTTCCTTACAGACCCCACTATAGGGATCAGGAAAAAGTATTTTATAACTACAGATGAACCCACACAGATTGGACAAATCCTGTCTGATTGACTTGTCTGGATTCAGAACTGGTTATTATCTGGTCCCACAGCTCTGAGAAACGAGACATAGCCTCCAAATCTAGATTTACCTAGGCAAAGTATTTTTGAAACACTTACATCTGTAGTTGTACATGTGAAATAAAGGAACTTTCTCATAGTCTCAAAGGGCTGCAATCAGCTTGCCGCAAAAACTGGGGAATGTTGTTGTCTTGAACAGTTTCTGCCTGAAGTGCAAGGACTGTTGCTTTGACTGTCTTTCTTCCATCATAAATAGCAATTAGCTAGTAACAAAAATAGCAATGTGTTATTTTTTTAATCCCAACTTTAGCACTTTACATCATAGGCCTTTTCCCTTATAGGAAGGATAAGATAATAAACATGTACCAGGTCCCAGTCATGTTGCTTAATGCCTGAATGGTAGTCACTTGGATCATACCACAAAGATCAGGTTATTTTTTAAAGTGATATATCAAAGTGGTTGTGTTCTGGAAACTAAATCCTGGAAGATAGAGGAGCTGAAAGAATAAGTTTGTCTTTTTTTTAAAAAAAATGTTTCACATCTTTGTTCAATTAGTGTTGCCTGAAAGAAATTTGTACTGCTAGGGTTGACATTTCATAGTTCACTGGGGACAAATGATGTGAATGTATTAATAAAGTCATATATGTTATCATGATAGGTAGAAGTTAAAGGGAAGGTTAACAAGAAGGTGACTCAGAGCAAATTATCATGCTTTATTAAAAGTATTCTACAAACATTTAATATTAATGTCTAATCATTTTATGGCTGACGAACTAAGTATACTTATAAAGAAATCTGTGTGTTTTTGTTTAGTTCATAGATTTTTTTGGCAGTGATTTTTTATTTTGTTTTTAACATTTTCTTTCCTTTTTCTACCTTTCTAGGAAAGAAAAATGCGTTCAAACATGCAGTAAAATGTCTTTTTCTCATACACAGCTAAAATAGATGGGTGATAGTTCAAGCAGGGTTACACTGCTAGTCCATATTTCATCTGAGTCTTTAATGGTCAGTGAAGTTAATGGAGTTATGATGATTTATGTCAGCTGATGATCTAACCTTATATCATGTTGTTTTGTGGTTGAAGCACATGGCTTGGCCTGCAGGGCCTTGTCTTGTTCCCTGTTTGGACAAATGAACCAAAAACATCCAAACATACAAATCATAGTTTGTCTGTGAACTATCTTACTATAAAATAATAAGTTACCACTGTGGTAAACCTACCATTCAGATTTTTTTTTTTTTTTAAATTCTGCTTTTAAAAACAGAAGGTTTTAGTTCTTCACATAAAAATCTAGCAAATGAATACTGGAACACTCTGCTGTACTTGGCCTTGAATTCTGGACATGTTCAGTCCTACTCTGCTTTTCTGCTGATAAGCTTTAAGTTTTTAAAGCCTTCATTTTGGCAGAGGCTTCATCTTCTGACAGCAGCAATCCTACCTAGGGAAGAACAAATTCAGATTTCTCTGTAGTAGTTATTCTTTCAGCTCTTTAACAATGAAAACGCATCAACCGTAATAAAATCCAAATTAATTTTTCAGCTTAAAGTTTTCTTTTCTTAATTGATAGGTCTTGCTAGAACCCTTAGTTCAGAATAGTTTCAAAATAGTTTTTCTGGTCTTGTACTCTCTGAAGGGTTGGAGATGCAAAATATCTGCTTTGGGTATCATCAACCTTAAATCTCTGGAGCATAATAGCAGTTTGTTCTGTACTTTCAACTTTAACCAATGAACTCAGTATCTCAGCTGTTTTTTATTATCTGTGGAAGTTGCTGCATGGCAAAAGGAACTCGGAGAAAAGAGGATCTTAGCTGTCACGGACCTCACAGCACATCATAACTTGAACAGTCTGTATTTACTCTTGGTTTGCCAGAGACAGAGATGGTGCAAGTATTGGTTACTTAAAAGAAAATGTAAATCTTGAGACCAATCAAACGCTTTTTGTTTTGTGCTGGTATTGCCAGTGTGACTTGTGTTCTGCTTACATGCATGCCTAGCTTGCTTCTGGACATCTGTTTTATGTTACACCTCTCCTTGCCTGCTCCCCCCCCTCTCTCAAACACACATTTGGGAGCATAAAAATAATTTCTGACAAAGTACGAATTGAAGTGAGCTTTTTTTTTTGGTCTTGGGCTTTAAGTTAATTGATATTTGAGCATCCTGTATCACTCAATCCAGCAATTACAGCAAAATACAAAATTTTTAAACCAAATTAGAAGTCTTGTTTAGTTTAAGATTAATTTAAGATTTTCAGCAAGTATTGACAGTATCTTACATTGCACATGCTGTGACTAGAGAGATTACTGATCAATTTTACGCTTCAAAAAAAGAATTTGTCCAAGAGTAAGAATATTAAAATACTTGAGAAAAAACCCTCCACCTTTTTGAACATCAAAGCAAAGATTTTTGTTAAATAAAACATTTAATGTATTAACCTCTGAATAACGATAGTAAGTCTTTGCACTCTGAGGGACAAAAGTTCCTTACTAAGTTGTGATAAAAATACCTCTTGTATCAAAGGTATTTCAAGCTGAAAGAGAGCCTTCAAGTGGGTCTAGATGTAATGTACTTGCTAAAATATAAAGGATGCCTGTAAAAGTCAGATACAGGTCTGTCTTACAGCTTGTACCAGCTGATGAATCTAATGTTCTTTCCACCTTCTGAGTCTTTCAAAATAGTTGCGTATGTTTATACAACAGTTCAACTAGTGTTGGAAACTTATTGAGGAGCTACTGCCCTGTGATTAAATATGAACAAACAAATGTGCTACAGTCTTTGGAGAACTTGCTGTACATCAGCTAACATTATTCCTGAAAGCTCTTAATTAGTTTCTTCATCTTATGAGATTGTTTTCATTTTTACCCTAAAGTAAACTGACTGGAAATTCATCACACTTTTCTTTGTATCATGCTTTGTTTATTTGTCTATTAGCCAAAAGCCAAAGAAGTAGTTGAGTTATTTTTCTGTCATTGTTTCCACACAAATCGCTGTTGCTCAATCTCTCTTTGGTTGCTCTGCAGAGATCCTATGTACAGATCAAAAAAGGTGTTTTAATTGATCAGCTATGGCTTCTTTCCCATGTAGAATCCATAGTGATATAAAGATAGCTATCAGCATAAAAGACCTTATACTTCTTACCAAGATGGGTTTTTTGACATTACTTGTATAAATGATATTCCTCTTGTTTCAGCTTGCATAGTTTATAATGAATTTTATTTCAACTTCCTACTGAGCTTTTAAAAAGGTTGCTAAATAGCTAATGTGAAGAAGCTGTAATCAGATGTCCTCAAATTGAGGTGAAGTAATTGTCTGCAGCTGTTCTTTCTGTTCTTCTGCTTAGACATTACCCAAGGTGAGGTTTTAGTTTAAATAGCTTTCATTGAGGTATTTGAACTGGGATTGAATCTTGTGGAGACTGTTTTTATTTTGTAATGATGGCTTCAGGTAAGGGCAATTTCTTCCTGAACTAATCAGAGTTTCTTGAGGAGATCTTGCCATACATTTGTGTTAGTACATGGTCTTTTAATACCAATTTAAAGTCAAAAGATACTTGGACTAATTCTGCTCTTGTCTTGGGATTCTGTGTGCATGTTGGCTCATGTTAGATAACCTTCCCAAGAAAAACCATCTTGTCATTGTAGGACTTGGGTGGCTTTTACTGCAGGATTTCTTAAAGGTAGAATTGATCCCCACAGGGAAAATCAAATACATTTGTTTAGGTGAAGTGCAAATCACCCTTCTTATTGAGAGCTATAATCTCCATATATCCTTTTAGATTTATTTTTTGGTAAATCAGATTTGAATCATGCAGTAGTTCTTTCCATGCTAAGTAAAGCTGAATGTTAAGATTTTGTTTGCTACAGATGTTTGCTAATAATAATTTATAATATATATTTAATAATGAAATTATTAAAAGCCTTGTGGATAGATACACACCATCATAAGAGGCTCCTGGGAAAACTTTGTGGTGAAGTCCTGTGCATTCTTACTTGGGAGAGCAATGTTGTATCAGCTTGGGTTTTGGGAGGGAGATCAGCTTGTATTCAGAATATCTGCAGAAAGCTTTTGATTATATGAGCTCACTCGTTATATTGATGATTATTTTACAGAGAAGATTATAACTTAGTGTGCTTGGGACCATTTAAATGTCTTTGTGGTTAAAGTACCTACATCTTTCTTCCAAAATGCCATAAATGAAGATTATAGAACTGATTATTTTGGTTCATTCTGTACATGTAATGACTTCTCTTTAAAACCTGTGGTTGCAAAGTTGGTTTGGTGTAAATTCTGTGGTGAATGAACAGACAGTAATGTGTCAAAAGTGAACTTTGCAATTTATTTACTCTCCAACACTTACTTCATAACACTTTACAGCTAGTCCCATGCATATTAACCTTTTAATTGCACAGTAGGATACTAGAGCCACCTGTAAAGAAACTGTTTTTATTCTGGTGAGTTTTTTTTAGTGTTTATTAATCACATTTTTTGGATGGGCATCTTAGTAATTCTTAAGGAGGTTTTGTTTGTCTTTTCTTTTTTAATATAAAAAATTGTTTCAGCTCTCTCTGAAAAGAAGACAATTTTAAATTCCCAGCTGGACTGAGGTGTTCTTTACAGTGCTGTAATACAAGATAATGTGCTCTGCAGAACACTTGACTTCATTCTTGTGTCACACTGGAGGTGTCTGGCATTGATATCCATCATTCAGTGGCAACGCAGAAACAAATCCATGCGGTTTTCCCGTAGAGACCATAATTGTCATGGCAGATTATTGAAGTTTAATTGCTATCATCTGTCATGCATGAGATATTTAATATGGAATCTTGGTCCAGATCATCAGATAGGACCACAAAGATGATTAAGGAAATGAAGGATCTCACATATGTGGAGAGGCTGAGGGAGATGGGACTGTTCAGCCTGCAAGGGAGAATGTTCATGGCCAATCTTATCCTAGTTTCTAAATGCTTGATGGGAGACAATGATGAAGAGGAAGCCAGATTTTTCTCAGCAGTGACAGCTGGCTGGATAAGAAGCTATGGGTACACATTAAAAACCATGAAATTCTGATTGAACACAAGACTTTTTTTGGTGGTGTTTTTTTTTTTTTTGGTTTTTTTTTTTTTTTTTTTGTTTTTTTTTTTTTTTACTGTAGAACACTGGTCAAATACTGGCACAGGTTTCAGGTTTCCCGTGGATGCTGTGGAGTTACTCAAAACCTGGCTGGACAACCTGTCCTGTTGCCCTGGGCACTCTGCTGCAGAACAGCTGAACTAGATCTGAAGAGGTCACATCCATCCTAAGAGGTCATATCCATCCTCAGTTATGTGGTTTTGTGTATAGGCCATATGTGTTGCCATATTTTTTTCAACAGGATGCTAAGTAGAAATCCAACTTGGGCCTCAAATACCCTTGGATCAAAATAGTTCTTGTTGCATTCCAGAGTTATAACGTCCCATGGAAATGGTGTAATTTTTCCAGTTTCTCCAAATCAGTGTCTTTCCACATAGGGAGCAAGGATAGCTGTCTCCCACATGCTAGTATAATCAATACACTGATTTACATAGCACTACCAGTCTAAAATACAGAAACAAGTTATCTACTAGTCAAGTTTCCTGGTACATCATAGTGTAAAATCAGCTGTTTAGTTGCTTAAAATGTCTTGTTCAGGCTAATTTTTTTATCTTTTGTCTCTATATTCTACCTTTCTTCTACTTCATCCTTTTTTACTCGGTTCTGGTATAGTGAAAACTACAATTGGAGCAATTTAGCTTTTTTCCTGAAACTAGGGGAAAAGAGTAATTTGCCCCATGTCTTTATTACTTCAAGCAGGTTGTCAGGAAAATTGGCTGAGCCTACAGGCACGTATGTTTTCCATAGATTGTGTCTGGTACTTAGAATAACTTTTCCTATCATTGCACATCTGCTGTGGGTTTTGCTGGGTTCAGTGGCCTTAAATGAGTCACAAAAATCTCTTATGTGTTGTCCCTAGTGCTTTGGCTGGCCCAGATAGCTGGAGCTGCCTGCTTCAGTGAAGGAGCATTGTGTGAAAGCAGCAAGAGTGTAAACTAGGACAAGGATCACTTTGGCTTTAAGGTCTCCTGGCAGTGAGATAAAAACATGTAAAGGGAAGGGATTCTTGATTCTTACTTCTATAGATGATGGAAAAGAAAGACATTAAGATGCTGCTCCTGCCTCTTTTAGCTGTCACCTTGGTCTGTGAGTGTGCATGGGGACTGTGACAACCAATGGCACACAGCTGAAGCCAAGAGCACAGGGGAATGTCTGAAATAAAAAAATGTAGTGGACCCTTATTTCTGCTTTCCTGAAAGAAAGAGAGGGTGCTTTTTGATGGGAAATTTAACAAGCTTGAGGTGTTAGGTTACGACTGAGGGTAGGGTGCCCCTGAAGAAGGGCACCCACACTCGTTTAGGAGTGGGGAAAAAATACCATGGTCTACTCCCATGGCTTTGGATTTTTTTTTCTGGTTATCACATGAGAACTTCATCATGGGGTTCAGTGGGTGACTTTTTCTCGACTTTCCACTGTGGCATCAGCCTTCTTGATGCTAAGCAATTATGAAACACCTAATCTCCTCCATAGGATCAGGGCAGATGCCACAGAACAGATGGACAGAATATTTTTAGTTGGAAGGGACCCACAAGGATCATCAAGTCCAACTCGTAAGTGAATGGCCCAGAGAAGGGCTGAACCCACAACCCTGGTGATATTAGCACCATGCTCTAACCAACTGAGCTAATCTTGGGACAGTGTCTCACTGATGAAGCCCACCAAGAGGATGAAAAAGTTTTGAGCTAATCATCAGACATGTTGTCTATTTTAAACAGGTTTTCTAAAGAAAGAGGCTTCAGTGAGCTGTGTTTGGCTTTTCAACCCATCAGTCCAATTGAACCAAATTTAGCAGGGCCGTGAGGTACTTAAAAACATGAAGTTTTGATTTTCATGAAAATCAGTGTCTGTTTTTGAAATGGACTAGTGCCATATTGAGGAAGGAGCTATGTTGAGGTCAGCAGGCAAGTTCCCAGTCTCATCTGTATGTGCATAAATGCTGAGGAGGATACATACGGCAGAACTGGTCCCAGCAACTGCTGCTCCTTGCCTTGGCTTTATGCACAGGAGCTGTTTGTGTTTGGGAAGGGGGGGATGAAAGCAAGTAGGTCACATTCAAAGAAATAGGCTTTTAATTTTTTTTTCCCCCCCCGCTCTTTGGGAAACTTCCTGTAAAAAGTGTATCCTCTGCTTCCCAAAAAATATCTGAGGCAGACAGCTAGATGATGTCTAGTTATCAGAACACAAATGTCTTTGCTTATTCTCTCCCACTGAAGGACTCCTCTCACTGCCTCAACTATTTCTGCAGCTGTAGAAGAGTTTTACTCTCAGGTTTTCATTTTATTCTGTCCCTTTAGGATGTTGCAGGTTTAGAAAGATAGTTGATATGGAATATATAAGTTTGAAGACCCGTATTTTCTTTCCAGTCACAAACTGAAGAGCTAGCCAGAGAACTTCAGCTTTCATCAGTGGTCTTAAAATTCACATGGTAACGTCCTGACATTTCAGTCTTCAAGAAATCAGTTCCCCTCATCTAAAGTAGCTGTATGCTTTTTGCTAACCATTCAAAATACCTACTGAATAATTTTTTAATCCTTTTAATGTATCATGCAAATCTGATAGGCAGATAGGAAAACTATATAATGTGGAAAGTTTATAGCACTTTGTTTCAATAAACAAACCAACCAGCCAACCTAAATCCCCTCACTATCTTCAAAGAACTTCTCTGTACCTGCTCAGCACATGCTTAGCTGTGTATGTTTGTTCGGGAGAATATCACAGCTCGTATTTATAATACACATTGTAATATACATCTCGTGGGAAGGTGTGGAAGGGGAAGTTGAAATGGCTCTTTGCTGATGATAAAATCAAAACAAAAACAACTGCCGATTCTCTGGCCAGCCAGCTTGCTGGGACATTTTTATAGTTCTTTTACTCTGTTGTTGGAGGACTCCAATTAGCCTCAAACTGGAGCTCGCAGTTTGTGTGTGAAACAGGCAGCTGCTGGCACGCAATCCTCCCTGAAGTTGTTTCCTTTCCTTTTTCCTGAGATTTAGCGAAGGGGGGGAAGGGGTTGGAGTCACATGGATACAAAGCTTTTGATTAATGTCCAAGTCTGTGCTGCTGCGGAGGCTTTCCAACCTCTCAGCTAGCAGGGCGAGCTGGGAACCAGTGACCGCTCGTTTCCTCCAGGCTGTGTCCCCTTCCTGACGGGAAAGGAGCAGGCACTGGGGTGGCTCGTCGCCTCCGGACCTCGGGCCGCCGCGGGAGCGGGGTGAGCGGGGGCTGCGGCTGCAGCGCGGCTGGGGACCGGCCGGAGCCCGGCCCCGCTGTGTAACTTGGCGGGGTCTTTTGTTGTCCTTGTCCGCAGCGCAGCGCCGGGGCGCTCGGGGGAAGGCGCCGGGCTGGGAGCACCGATCCTCCTCGCTGCACCATGACAGAAGAAAGCAAAGGGGAAGGCAAGGGGGAAAGCGGGAAGGACTTGGAGAAGCAGCTTCGCTTACGCGTGTGCGTCCTCAACGAGCTGCTCAAGACGGAGCGGGACTACGTGGGCACGCTGGAGTTCCTGGTGTCGGTGAGCGGCGGGGCTGGGGGGCCCTGGCAGCTCCCGCAGCCGCGCTGGGCGCGGCGGGGAGCGGGGCGGCCGCGGCACCGCGGGACTCCCGGCCGGGAAAGGGTTTTACCCCGAGCTTTTGCTTAAAAGGGAGGGAGAGTAACAGGTTTGGAAACAGCCGAAGAGGGGTCGCGCGTTGCCCCCTACCCACCCCCCGCGTCCCCCGGCTGCACTCTGGCACTGATGATCTCGCACCTCCGCGCGTGGAAAGCGGATGGAGGTGATGTGTTTGGGTTCCCCCAAACCCAAAGGGTGTGGGGGGCTAGTGTTCATTTCAGGGCGCCGCAGTTCCACTACTCGCGACAGTCTTGGAAACCCAGCGGTGCAGTGGGGAGGGAGCAGGACAGAGGGGGTGCTGCTGTGCAGCAGCTGCTTGGCATTAAAGCCACATGTGGCATTCACTCCTGCCTTGTGATACAGGGTCAGCTGGGAAGGTAGTGCGTTCTGCTGAGCTGTGTTGTGGCAGTTTTATCTTCCTTCTGCATTTGACAGTTACTGCTGATAGGATTATTGGTGCCAGGTAATACCCTAGGCAGAAAGGTGGGAGGTCTCACTCTCTCAAAAAGCCAAAGTGACAAATTATTGCAGAGCAGAGGCGGGCAGTGTTTCATTTGTGCCTGATCTTGGTAGCATCACTTTAGGACTCTAATGTGATAAGTATGTCCAAATCAGCTGCTTCTGATTGCAAAAGTTTTCACAGTAGCCCCATCAGACTTTTCTCTCCTCATGTC
This sequence comes from Cnemophilus loriae, assembly GCA_013397755.1. Classification (NCBI taxonomy): domain Eukaryota; kingdom Metazoa; phylum Chordata; class Aves; order Passeriformes; family Corvidae; genus Cnemophilus; species Cnemophilus loriae. The sequence continues at coordinate 368,026 of VZTF01000012.1, forward strand.
CCATTGAAGAGGGGAAATCCTTCCAAGTGCAAACTTCCTGCTTTGCTGCCTTGAGAATTGTGGACTTTCTGCTTATTACCATGAAAGGGGAAATTCTTAAGTTGGCTGTGACAGAGAGAATAAAAGCACGGATATTGGAGTGAAATAAGATCTACAGAGTAGCTTATTTTCTCCATATGTTTATCCTCAGCAGAACCATGAAAAATGGTAAATGGTCAAATATGTTGGTTGTGTTTTGGGTTTTTTTTTGTTTGGTTTTTTTGTTGTTTGTTTTTTTTTTTTTTAAGTTTAGGATATATATTTGAAAAAGAGGCTGTGTGATTACTTTACTTGCTTCCATTTAATGATCAGGTTTTACCTATTTAAAAAAAAAAAACTATTCTAAGCCAATGTTCTTCCATATTTTACCTTAAGCTGCAAACTTGGTGTATTCTAGAGTCTTAGATTTCAGCAAATTTGAAGAATTTGTAATATCTTTAATTTTGAATTCTAATATTTTAGACATAAGATATTTGTGTTCAAACAGTAAGTGCTCAAATTCTCCCAAAGATCAGAATCTGTACGTGTTTCAAGTTCTATCCAGACACTGAATTCAGTAATAAGTCTTTTTGCAGTTTGGATCAAGATGGTCTAAATAAATCATATAGAGAAAGGTAGAAGGGTTGGTTTTAAACACTTGGTTCTACATCAACTTTTCAGATTCATTAATGATTGTGAGCAGCGTTCAAGTGACAGTTCAGAGAGGTAAATCCTTCACAGAGAAACGTCGAATGTTCTAACTATACCTCGGTTTTGTTTGAGGAAACAGCTTCTGAGCTTTCCTTTGGTCTACCTGCTAGGACTGCTGTTGAGAGCAACCGTGGTGGTGGATTTATAAGGGCCACTGGACTAGGGCCAGTATGGAGACCATCACATTGATTTTACGTAAGCCATCAAAACCATCATGGTGTGAGGGGTTGATGTTCCAGTCAAAGTTAAGAGTTAGGCTTCCAGGTCACCTCAGCATCATCACTGGAGCTCATTGTGGTAGGAACCACATTTCCTTTGACTGAGAAGCTGAAGCCAGTTATAGTCTCCCTAAGAGTTTGCTCAGAGTACCTGTAGTTTTCATTGTAGTTAATAGGAAATAGGGTATGATAAATGAAAAAAACCCTGTGCATGGCTAGAGAATGAAGAGGTTATAAGGAGGAAGTGACTTGCTGGTGTGTGTCCACACGGGAAATGCTTTGCTGGTTTCCCTACACTGGAAACATACCTATTATATGCTAGATTTATTTAGGTTCTTTTTTTTTTTATGTTGGAATTAAAGTATCTTGCTCAGAACACGTTTCTGGTTGGTTATTTAAAGTATTTTTTTTTTCTGTACTCCTCTGTGATTGCTCATCCTACACTTATCATCAGTGCAGTGAGAAGTAGCTTGGTTTGTGTGTTCTGTCAAAAGTCTGTAACACTGTAAGGTGCAAAGCAGAAGGTATGATATATTTGTTGCTTTATTAGATAGCAATAGCTGAGTAGTCATTCCCATGGGAGTTCATTCACCTCTTCTGTTTTGGCTTTATGCTGTGTAAATACTGTATATTGTTTCACATCTGCACTCATCACAAAACAAATCTGAGTGGAAAGGTCTGGTTATATTAATATTTTTCTTTGGTATCTCCTGAAGCTTCCAGTAATAAACTGTAGTAGTGTAGTCTGTTGAGACTTCAGTGATACAGAGCAATAACAATTTTGGGCCAATTGCAGTGAGGTATGTAAACATACGTGAGGTGGATAAACTTAAGTCATCCAGTAGTTGCAGCAATGTTGAGGGAGGAGGCATGCACAGGAAATTATGAATAGATGCTTATACTTTTCCTTGAGACGTTTCACTGTAACATTTAGAGTGTCATTGCAATACCTGAGCTTTTGTTCCTTTTAGCATTTCTGAAAAGTAACAAGTGATGGAAGAATTTACTTAAGACACTAAAATGCCTTTTGGAACTACATCTGTAGATGGAGGTTTTTTTATTTTAATAAGCTACAATATTAAGTTTCTGTTATGAACAATTGATACTTTACTGGCTAAATGAGCAATTGGGCTTTTCCTGCTTCTGGATGTTCTTGCTGGTGATCATATCATCTTCTCGTGGCAAAATCTTTGTTTTCCAATGAAAGAGAAGCTGTACTTGCAAGAGGAAAATCTCTTTTTTCTAAACAAAATGCACTTTCTGGAGGCAACAGAAAGCGGCAGTTCGTAAATATTTGCACCATCTAAAATAATTCTGTGTCATCCAACTGTGTAACTAAATAATTGATATTACCTTGAGTACTTATGGTAAAGATGCTTTAAAAAAATTTTTTGACATTATCAATATGCACCTTATCTCTTTCATTCTTTACAGCAAATGACCAAATGTGTATATTTACTGTGGTCTGTGTAAACATAATGAAAATTTCATATGTTGCCCTATAAGCACAGTTAGCCTGGAGAAAAGGAGGGAAAACTTTAACACTCATTACAAGTACCTGAAAGGAAGGTAGTGAGGTAAGAATCAGTCTTTTTTCCCCAGCTAACAAGTGCCAGGGCAAGAGGAAATAGCCCCAGGCTGTGCTAGGGGAGGTGTAGATTGGATATTAGGAAAAATTCATTCACTGAATGGGTGTTCAGGCATTGGAATAGGCTGCCCAGGGAAGTGGTGGAATCGCCATCCCTGCAGGTGTTCAAAAAACGGGTAGATGTGGTACCTGGGGATATGGGTTAGTGGTGAACATGGCAGTGCTGGATTACTGGCTGAACCTGATGATCGTGGAGGTCTTTTTCAACATTAATGATTCTATTCTATGACTAGCTAACCAGAGCAAAACTACATAAACTTTTCTAAGATTCTCACTGGTGCATGATTTTATGCTGAGGAATTTACGACTTTTAATGAGAGTTTTAAAAAAAATAGTTGGGTTTTTTTTTTGTAATTTGCTAAATATTTTCATGTGAGGTTTCATTTACTGTATAATCAGGGTACTCACTTGAATCCCCAACGCAGCAGTAGTAAAGAGACCAGTAAAACTGTGGGTAGAAGCTGATGAGACATTAAGAAGTATTTAATGGTAGAGAGTTGCTAAAGAGTGGCTAGTTTCATTTGTCGCCTTGTTACCTGGTATAAGGCTTAGTTCTTATGGCTGTGATTTACGCTAATTGACTGGCCAGTAAAGGCAAACCAGGCCATAAAGAATTTTAGGATGCATGTACCTATACGTACGTATATATACGTATATGAAATGTACATATATATTTTTTGGAAAGAAACTTTATTTTGGAATAGAAATTGGAAATGTAATCAATCTGCTACGCTTGGTACTTCAGGGGATATCCATGGAAGTAGAGTTTATTTTTCTATGGCAGAGATTGTTTCTCTGGCGCAGTTTCGTGTTCTGACAAATTTGACGTTGATGGGAATAGAAGCAGATGTTGGCACTCCTGTAAGCCTTCCCCACGGCCTCAGCTGGGGTGGCTAGTTAGATCTTGAAGCAGCTGGGGGAAAAATACAAAGCTAGTTTATTATGTAGACTATAGTATGGTTTACAGAGTCTCTCAGTGAATATATATGTATGTTTCTGCCAGTTAACTCTCAAGTATCAGTATGATTTCATTACATCCTACTGTACTATCTTCTGCTTGCACTAAAGTGAAAAAATGGCTAGTTTTCTTTAAATGTGTGCCCTGTTAAGGGAAGCTGAATCCTCGCTTTTCAATGGGTACAAAGAGATATTGTTTATAAGGTTTATTGTGCAGCCTTCTCAGTGTCTGTGTGACTCCTCAGGATCTATATTCCCCTGCTGAACCTTCCCTGTCTTTTGGCTCAATGCATATTTCTCTGATTGTTGAGCAGACTAATTAGTTGGAGAAGTGATTATAGTAACTGAGACTTCAGGTAACTTTCATAGTCAAATTCAGTGTTACTAACCCTAACTAGCAATAGAGGATTTGTGTCATGGATGAAAACTCCGCAAATGGTTCAGCTACATAATAAAGTTAGATGTTAGACTTTCCACAAAAAAAGAACAATTTATAAATGATCATTTATGGCTGTGGTTTGATACAAAAACAATGCGTTTGTGTGTGTTATTTTTGTGTGCATGTATATATATAGAATACCTTAAATTGGAAGGGTCCCATAAGGATCATCTAGTCCCACCCACTGAATATGTTATACATATATCTCAATTACAGTGATGATTAGTGGCTTCATAGTGCTTTTCATAATTGCATTTACATTTTATAAAAGGGATTTAAATGAATGGAAGGGAAGGGTTTTAGCTGGCTGCATTTTTTGATAAGGTTATGTGATTTCCTTTCTCTTCAGGAAAAGAAAAACAACGTTCTATGGCTACTTCATCATAAAAAGTCAAAAGGAAGTGCAAACACAATTACCATAGAAAGTCAATATCTTTTCCATGCACTTCCAATTTCTGCTGTTTTTAATTTGCTGAAGTGTTAACAAAAAATGTGAGTGTGGTATTCTTATTTGACTTTGCTTGTCTATATCAATGGCACCACCTGTGGTCCCTAGCAGAGTAAGGGTAACTGCTTAAAAGCTGTTTATTTCTTTGTAACCCCTGCCCCCAAGGTTGAAAACTCTGCTTTATGGAGTAGATTTGCAAGAAAGATTTTTTTTTTTTTTTTTGTGTGTGTGTCTTTACTAGCTGAGCACAGAGTTCATGCAATGTCTGACAATGCCAAAAAGCGGAGTTTTTTCCAAAGAATTTTCAAGTACATATCTTATCTTGTTTGGAATTGGAGGGATTTATGCTAGACAATAGACAAATGTTTCATACTTTTCAATAGATTTCCTCTTACTGCTCTCAGATGCACTTAGATTATATTCTGAAAAATTCTTCTTTAGGAAGAAAGGTGGTTTGTTTGTCAGTGAAAAGCTTAGAATACTGAAAGGAGAGATCTTTGTTCTGTAGCATTTAAGAAACTTTTCTGTTCTTAAGATGTATTGTAGATTAAGACTTAATCTTCTGAAGACTATGATATGCTTAGAGGTGTTGTACAACTCCATGATTTATCTGTATTTATAAATAACATAATATTTGCAGTGTTCCAGTTATTCCTTTGCTCTGCCTTATAGCTGAGTCCTAACTCTCCTGACCCATGTATTTCACAAATTTGTAGTGTGAGCTGCTAATTTGGAAGAGACTACTTGGAGGGCACCATCCATCAAAATGTCCAGGTTTAAGTTATTCCGTGCAGCCTAGTGCCGTTGAATAGCATGCTGTTTGCAGTGACTTCAAACATTTATGGAGACATATTTTTCATATGCAGCCCTTCAGCAGTAATTTTTGACACCATTTTATAAACACCAAGCTTTAAAACTAGATATTCCAAGGTTGGTTTGTATTTATTTGGTAAGGTTAGCATGAAGAGCAATTTGGTCAATTAGATAAAGTCTTTGTAAAAGTATTACACCATGTGAGAAATTGAAAAGTTCTTCACACTGGAAACCAAAAGGAACTGCCTTTTGGCCAAAAAAATCCAAACCGGCTGTAGTTGACCTAAGATACTGGTTGGCATGATTTGCCAATCTGTAGAAGGCTGTAACCATGTATCTCTATGTGTAGTATATGTCCCTGCTTGGAAAGGAATTGGATTACCCATGAATGAAATATAAGCTTGAGCAAGATAATAAATTTTATTTCAGACTCTACCTTTTAATACAAGTATCTTGAAGAACTTCGTGTGCTTACATACTCATGCATATTACTTTTCAGAAATTTTGTTTAATTATTTTTGGGTTAGGACTCAACTACCTGCGTATTGATCCCGTTTTCTGTTTGGGATTGGGCAGGATTATCACTGTCTTTGGTGAACAGATGGATTGGTGTGGGATTGGCTACTCAGAAGGAATGCAAGAATGAAGATAGCAAAGTGGAGTCACCACTCCTGGAGGTGTTCAAGAGGCGTCCAAATCTGCTGCTAGGTGATATGTTTTACTGGTAGAGTCCTGTGCCTGGGATGGAATAACCCTGTTCACCTCTACAGGCTGGGGGCTAAAAAGCAGCTTTACAGAGGTGGCTCCGAGAGTACTTGTGGGCAAGAGCTGGAACACGAGTCGGCATTGCACCCTTGCAGTGCAGAAAAGAATCAGCATCCTGGGACTGGTCTAGAAAGGGTGTTGCCAGCAGGTCAGGGGAGGTGATTCTTTACCCTCTGCTCTACATCTGTAAGACTTCTGGGAGTCAAGTTTTTGGCTCCCTAATTGAAGAACTAATTTTACCCACTCACACAAGTCTGGTGCTGGGGGCAACCAGCAAGGTGAGGAGGGGCCAGGAGCCTATTGCTGGAAAGAGGCTGAGAGAGCAATGTTTCTTTGGCCTTGAGAAGGCTTGGTGGAATTTTTATTATTGTCTTCAATTCCCCCATGGATGGATGTGTGTAAGATGCAGCCATGTTCCTCTCAGAGAGGTGCTCAGTGGAAGAAGGGGAGGCCATGGAGGATGGGAATTACAACTCTGTGTGAAGGGAAAAAATATTGCCTACGATAAAACTGGTCAAAAACTGGTATAAGTTGCCCAGAGGCTGTTTTTTATTTCGCTTAAAGATCGTCTAGGCATGACTGGACTACCTGTTCTAGTTGACACTGCTCTGTTCAAGCAATTGAGCTAGATGACCTCCTTTCCAACCTCCATGACTCATCAATTTGCAATTTATTGCTATGGCAGGAAGAAAAGGCAGACTGCCTTGAAGTTTCAGCCAGCTTCAGGAGAACAGAATTTTCAGGGTTGCATCTCTACTTTGTTTCCTTTATACTCTGAAATTGCAGTGCAAATGGCCAGTCTGTACTGCTCAGCAAACAATTATTCAAAATTCAAGAGAAAACTCAGGTACAGAGTTTTGGGTTTTTCAATTTCAACTGTGTTATGTTTGCTCAGGAAATAGGTAATCTGGCACTTTTGTACTACTTTGTATTCAGAGATGTCTCATTGCTTTGCTTTCATTAATAAATCAAACCTGTGTAGTTCTACAAATGGGAAACTTAGAGGCAGATCTTGGGTCCCCATGGAAGTTTGTGCCAGAATCAGAAATATAATCTGATGTCTTGATTCCCAGTTCAGTACTCTGACAGCAAAGCGGCCCTTTCCCTTCATATATAATTGATGCTGAAAGAATGGTTGTCTACTTAAAATGTCTGAGAAGCTGCAAGGATAACTGTTCAAAGCCAGCTTCATTTTGTGCAAGCTTGATTGCTCCTGTGATTATCTCATAGGCTGCTCACAGTTGAATTTATCCTGTTGTAGGGATAGAACTGAGAAGTTAGGAGTTGACACTTATTTTGGGTCCCATGAAACCTCCAGATTGTCCTTAGTGCTTTTGGCAGTCTGGCTGCCAAGTCATCTGGCATCCCTGATGAGCTTTCGAGTTCAAGACTGAAGAACATGAAGGGAATGTGTAGGAGAAACAGATAGAACTGAAGTGAGTACTGGAAAAGACAGTAATGCATTGTAGTAAGGTGATTTTCTTTATTTCAGTGTAATTTGTGTAATGCAGGCCCCTTGACAAATTGATAATATCTTGCTGAGTGGAGCAGAATAAATAATCTAATCCTTGACCTTCCTAGGGACGTTTTATATGAATTCTCACTTCAAAATGAAATTTGAATGCAGGTGCTGATACTTGCATCTGAATTTTAAATACATTATATGTATTGCTATGTTTACTTTCTAAATACATTTTTGCCTATTATAATAACTAGAGCAAATGACCAGTATTAATTAAAACAATGGTGAATTTACATTAAAAAAGTGTTTTATAATTTGACCTGTGAAAAAAATTGTTAATTTTCTAAGGCTGTTTAAGAGGAGTCATTCTTAGAGTGAGGGATGAATGTGTTCCTACATGTTGATTTAACAATCCCAGTCTCTTTATGCCTAAATCAAATATGTTGTGACAGAGTGATTGATGTCTGGGATGCTATGAATTTGTGCAACAAGACTGGAAAACCACTTCATTTTATTCCTTAGTATATGTTAAGTTACCTTACCCAAGGAATTTAACCACATGGTGTATCTGGATTCCTGGAAGAAATAGCATGAGACAGGATGCTTTGAGACAACATCCTCTGACTCTGTAGTGTGAATGTGGTCTTTGCTCTAAGAGTCACAGAGGCATTTGGAACTTAAACAGATGTGGCAGCAACTGAAGCTCTGCAGTGTATAAGCACTGCTTTCATTGAAAAGATACCACAGCCTGACAAGGTAGAAGGAAGAAAAAGTGGCCCACACCTGTAGAATTAGTGTTGTCACTTGTAAAATGTTTGTGGCTGAACAGTTTATAATTATCTTTTTATTGTCTGGGAGGGAGAGATATTTTGCAGAAGCCATAGGAAGCAGGAACACAGTAAATAAGTCCTGATTCATAGAATGCCTTCGTAAAAATGGCGAACCTACATTTGTAATGAGACCTGCTTCCTTCCTTCAAGTGTCTGTTGGTTTTTGCTCATGAAAAGTATGATAAAATACTACTTAAAAATGAACTTGCAGGACATGATAAAAACCTAAAATGAGAGGTGTTGGAAGGAGCCTGTGAATTGCTGTGGCAGATTTAGGAAAAGGTCTATCCCTGTGTCCTGATTCTGGCCAGGACAGGGTTAATTTTAGCAGTAGACAGGAAGGGGCATGGCTAGGACTTGGAGATTATTCTATACCATCTCACACCATTGGCAGGGGTGGCGTAAGAGGAGTCTCTTTTGGGGAGAAAGGAGTCCCTTCTGATAAGGGTGGCTGGTGGAGGCAGAGGTCAGGTATTGTTTCCATCTGAATCATTTGCCTCTTTCTTGTGCCCTCTGCCATTAGTAATGTTGCTGTTACTGTTAGTTTTCTTATCTCATTGCTGTTTCCAGTAAACTGTTCTTATCTCAACCTGTGATCTTTACCTTTTGTGCTTCAGATTCTCCTCTCCAGCCCACCACAAGGGGAGGGTGGAGCGGGGGCTGAGTGAGTCAGTGATGTGTGGTTTCAGTGGGAGCACTAAACTGGGGAATACCATTCCTAAACTACAACACACAGTAATTTTTTTCTAATGGTAGGTAATAGCATTACTTAGGGAAGGTTGAACTTCATGACTGGGGGTTGTCTCTCCTGAAGATTGTAGGTGTAGTACCTGGTTACAACTAAGTGATTTGTGAGTTTGATTACTTTATTTTTGTATTTGTGTACTTTTTTGTCATCTATATCTTCTGACTATATATCCCACAATGTGATTTCTCTTGCTCATTTTAAATGTTCTGTCTAAAATTTTGCAAAATACTAGCATCACTATTTTTACTGTTGCAAGTCCAAGTCTAATTATTCCTTTTATGAAACCCCTTTCATAACTTCCAACATCTTACAAACTCCTTTGTGGTGAGTTCTTCTGGTGTCAGAATCATTGATCTTCAACCTGGTTTCTTTCTTAGTCTTTTGCTTACAGTTTTCAGAGGGCAAAAATTAATATCCCCAAATGTGTATAAGAGATGTTTGAGGTACTGAATTATGATTTTTCTTGTACAGAGAGATGTTAGAATTCTATTTATCCTTCCTCTGCAAAGAGTACTTAGAATCTTGCTTAGGCCCTTTTTTCCTCTTCTTACTTTGACTATCAAAAGTGGTATTTTTAGAGATTGGGCAAGATACTTGAAGTATGACTTGTAGCTGCCATTTGCTTCTCATCATTCTGTTTTGCTGTGTGAAGGAGAAAAAGATGTAGAAGAGGGTCTCGGTGAAGGACAAAGTTGCCAACACCAGAAATAAAAACAGACAATGAGAGCTATGATATTACATTTCTGTGCTCTGGAAATAGGAAGGAGAAAATATTAAGAAAAAATAAACTAGCAAGGTAGAAAAGGAAGAGGGAAGGGTTACTAAAATTAGTTCTAAAAATGAAAACTCGCACAAAAATCTCCTTTGAAACGTGGCAAGTATGGGATGAGATTCCCTCATACTGTAGTATATGTGTTAATAGGACAGGCATCACTGGCTTTTGCAGTGTTAAATTAGATGCTGCTTATGGTCCTAGAAGTTAACTATGTTATTGGATGTTTGCTGTGAGTGTGCAGCAGTAAAGTAGAAGTGCAGTGTTTCTTAGATATCTTCAAATACAGTCAGCTTGAGGTGTGAAAAATACCTCATGTTTGAATTTGGCTATTGTATGCTAATTTTCTTTTATTTTATAATAAAATACAAAATTTCAATAATTATCAAGAGATAATTGAGATTTTTTTTTTATTGGAGAGAGCAGCATGTGATCTGTCTTTAGTTAATCTCTTTTATCAGTAAAAGAGACCTCCAGGTTTTCAGAATGGTGTGACTGATTGAACATTTCAAAAGTGATAAGTTGTAGATTGCTTCATAAGGTTGGAAATATTTTTGGCAGAGCTGAGATCTTTCTGTGGCTTAGAGTTACAGCAGAGACATATTAAGTAGAAGGATTGTATCTGTTTTCTCTAAGTGGAAAGGTTCATTTTCTGTTAAGATGTTGGTTCTGTAGTTCAGTTACACAGAACAAAACATAAACACCATTAATAATAATACTGGATTTAATGAATAGAAAATACAAAATTAATTGGTTGTATACCACATTTAAATATCTTGTAATGTACCTGGAAGGATTCTTTATGTGGGCAGGGGCAGAAGAGTGAAGAGCTGATAGCAATAACTTTTTATTTACTTAAAGGTTCATTTATCTCTTTGACACCACATGAGATCCTGTTTATTAAGAATAATGCCTGGAAGTTGGCAGTTATATTCTGTATGAGTGTGTTAATTTCTTCCAATATGCTATGAGGTTGTCCTCACAGGAAATAAAGGGACTTTTTCCCATGTTTAGTTATACTGAACTGTTACAATAGTCAGACCAGACAGAAACAATGGGAAGGAGAGTTTCCTGTTTTCTGCAGACATTGAAGTGGTCTTCGACCCTTACCGAGGAAGATCTTCAGTCCCAGTGTGACTGCACAGAGAACTGATTGTCATTACTGTATGAAGATGCTGTCATCTCTCTTGAAAAGCAGTGCTTCAGTCTTAAATATTTTAAGGCAATTTACTGTCTGTTCTACCCGTCTCGATTACATCTCAGTATTTGCACTTAGAAATAGCAAATTGACAGCAGGGAAAGCTTAAAGTTGCCTCTTTATAAACACTCACATATATTATGCTGTGTTTAGAGTAGTTTTGGATAGGTGATGAAATAAAGTTTGGGCCTGACTGATATCCTCAAAAGGAAAGCAGAGGAGAATACAAATATAGTAAACTTGGAAACTTTTCATAATAGTAAGGGTTTGAACTACAAAAATGAATCATACTTTGTTTTTAGTCTACTGTGCCAGGACAAAATCGGGGAAGTCTGGTAAATCAGCATCTTGGCAAATACACTGATGAAATTTTTATTTGAAGCTGGGGATAAATTATGCTGATACCGCTACAATATAAGCTGTGATTTTCCTTAGGTAGGAAAGGACAAAGAATCTGACTGGCCCCCCACCAAAAAATACTGTGAAAAACTTTTTTGTTAATATTCAGCCTGTAAGTTTAAAAGAGGTTGCTTGTCTTTAAATTTCACATACATGTGTTATAGAACATTCCCATGAGTTGTGGGAGATGACCTTGAGCCGTGATTAAAGATTATTTTAATTGGAATACATGAAGATAAAAGTTTAACAGGAGCTGTGCTACTGGTAGCATTACTTCATAATTTCATTCAGTAGACCAAGCGAAGAAACTTCTTCCAAGTTAAAAAATTATTTTTGAAAAGTAAAATTGTATTTTATAGTTACAGTAGTTTATCATCTATGTTGTACTACCAATTTTTAAGTAATTAAGTTGACTAGTTACGACTGAATCTCATTAAGTTCTTACCTTTGATTTTGTAATGCACTTTTCAACACATGCAATCCAGTGAAATGGAGGTTTTCCAAATTAATTTGCAGGGTACTTTTTCACTAAGAAATATTTTTGATAATGGGATTCTTTCACACACTTTTTTGGGTCTGAGTCAAAATTTTCAGGTGAATTGCTAAAAAGGAATTGCCGTTTATCTTCCAAAGCTTCTCTTCCTTCTCTGTCAAACTTATTTGGTATACAAATGCCACTTTAAAACGGTTATCAATGCAATATTACATAAAATACTCAGTTGTCCTGACGTTTAAACAGATTTTATGTAGATTACTATATGGTGTGTGTAAGCAAGAGATGCTGGCAATTGCTATATAATGAAAAATGAAGGACCAGATGAAGTTTATTTAGGCATCCTATGAGAAATGTGTACTGGAAGTATGCCGGATTAATTAGTTTTCATCTCTATTACAGCAGCATCCAGCACAGAAATTATTTTTCACTTGTAACTTTTCCTAATAAAAAAGCATGGTGTTGGGACCAAATGATATTACAACATGAAGAAATAAAATATTAAAATATGACCACCATGACAACCATTATGCATTTGCATATTGCATGTCTTTGTAATGAAAAATTCCCCATATTTACTTGCCAAGTGCTATTTGGCTTTTGACTGCAAGAACTGTTAGATGTAAAACAGGATTTTGGCAAAACGTTACTTTGTGTCTAATATGTTTGTTCTTTGTACGCTGTTGTCTTTCTTAATGTACCATGGCAGAAAAGGCTGTAATGGCTATTCCATTTCTTTTCCTGTTGTTTTCCAGCCACCAAACAGCTCTGGGATAATATGTTGCTCTGACTTTCTTATTTATTTCTGAAACTCTTAATTTCACAGAGTAAATGTTTCTCATATTCTGACTAGTGGTAATGAATAAAGTATTTACTACAGTTATGCCATGGACTTCCAAAAGAGATTTACCAGTATATCACAGCAATTCTGGTTGCTGACCCTTTATTCTTCCATTTCTGCAAATTTATTTACTTGGTTTTGTCTTGCAGGAGATGGCGGATGGTTGTTGATAGATAACTGGACTTGAGATAGGTGCAACATTCGTTGTCAATAGGGCAGCTGTAGCTTTACTGTGCACTGCAGGTGGGAAGCACATATTTGCATTTTGAATATTCTTACTGTGCTATGAAGTCTTGTACAGTGAAAGATTTGAGGTTTTTTCCTGGTTAATGAAATTAGCATTAACTGCAGATTTGCCACATGCGACCAAATTCCACTTCTAAGGTTTTGAGAGAAAATGAAGCATTTCTAAATACTATTTTTGGCCTTTAAAAAGCCTCTGCCTACTACAATAAACCCCAATATTTTAGGTGACTTCTGTTTTCACAAATTTTTGCATTTAGGAAAAGTGGCTACCAGAAGTGCTGTCAAATATTGACTTTCTATGTAAAGACTTGTCACATCACTTTATAAATTAGTTTCTACTTCAGTAGATTGTCATATACAGATATATCTAACCCTCTGTTCCTAGTGTGTCTTTTGTTCTGATTTACATGCATACCCCAAATATTCCATGGATTTTAAAGCCATGATGAGTCATGACCAGACCTAAGCTCTGAATATGGTTAACATAAATTGTGAGGTAGCCTGATTCTGTGCTCAGGCTAAGACAAAGACTTGAGGAACCAGGCCGCTGGTTAAATCTCAGATTCTCCTAAGATCTCCAGTGCTTCTGGTGCAGAGTGAAAGCAGTTCAGCTGCCAGCACTCTGCTGCTCCCACCTATTCATGTGGGGACAGGACTTAGGCAAGGCACTTCATCTCAGCCTCTGCATTTGACTTGATAATCTTATTCTGTTTTTACTGCTCTTTTAATAACTACTGCTCAGGACTTCACCACCTGGCCTTGGGGAATTATATACTGCTGCTCCTGCCCAACAGAGGCTTTGATTTTTTTAAATTAAAAAGTCTGTGTCTGGTTTTTCCCTTAATGAGACAGAATATCTTTGGTGTTAAGTACTTTGATAACTGAAGAATGAAAATACATTTAGATTGTCCCCAGTTTTCTGTAAGCAAACTTTTACACAGCATACTTCTAGATTTGTATGCTCATACTTATGCATGTCCACTTAACTGGAAATATTGGGAAAACAAACTTTCCTTTGATTTTAGGGCAAGGTAGGGAACAGGCTGCTGATGCCATTCTGATATCAATTTTCTTTTCAGGTTTGTTTTAGAAGCAAATAAAGCTGTGCTAAATATGAATAATAAAATAATTATGACTGTGCAATATATATAAGCATATGTGTTTGGGGGTCGGGCCTAACCTGAGGCATTTACTAGAGGTGGCTATTTCAGCAGTTGTTTATCTAGGTAGTTAACAGACAAAGACAAACTTGGGTAGGAGGCTTTCTGCCTCTCCTTTTTTGCTCAGTTACTGAATTAAGTTAAATACCCTTCCTAAAAGCTGACCAATAGATTTTTCCTTTGTTGTTCTTTGATGGTGTTATCATAGAATGTTTTGGATTGGAAGGAATCTTAAAAATCATCTATCTCCAACCCCACTGCCATGGGCAGAGAACTTTCCACTAGATCAGGTTGCTCAAAGCCCCATCCAGCCTGCCTTCAACGTTTCCTGGTATGTGGAGTCCACAACCTCTCTGGGCAATGCGTTCCAGTGCTAAGTTTGTTAAATCTTCTCAAACCCAGTCTTCTTCTACAGTGAGTAGTCCTTCACTCCCCCAGTTCCTGCTTTCACCTTTTGCAGCTTGTGTAATGTGCCTAGGATACTTGCTGGTGAAGACAGAGGCAAAAAATGTCATTGAGTGCCTCAGTCTTCTCCACATCCTGGTAACCGGGTTACCAGTATCCTTCCTGAGTGGACCCACATTTTCCCTAGTCTTCGTTGCTGGTGTACCTAAGGAAGCTCATTTTGTTACCCTTGAGGTCCTTGGCCAGATTTACTTCTGCCACTGCTTTAACTTTCCTAACCATCTCCCTGGCTGTTTTGGACAATTTCTCTGTATTCTTCTTGGGCTACCTTTCTCTGCTTCCACCCTCTTTAAGCTACCTGTTTGTGTTTAAGTTTGTCCAGGGACTCCTTGTTCACCCATTCAGGCCTCCTGGCATTCTCCCCTGATTTCCTGTTACTGCAGAAGTTTTCCATCAGATTTATCTACAAATTTTCAGCTTTAGGTTTCCACTGAAAACTGTTCCTTATGCTGTGACGAAATCCTTTATTCACATTCAGTTTTTTAAATTTCAGTCTTTTCTGCCTGCCTCTAGTATGAATATAATATGACAGCTTTTGTCAGCTCGCTTTGGTAACTAAAAAATGAGTTCATTAAGTGACCATGAATAAAATACTTGTTTCCAGAAGCGTACTTAATGTCTGTGTTTGTAAAGGCTTTTACTGGAGCTGCTGTACATGCTCAAAAAAGCAAAAAGAAGTTAACATTATCCTGGAACTCTAGTGTCATAATGGAAGTGCTTTGTCTTAGTTTAAATAAATATTTACTTTGAACATCCAAATTTACATTAGCTAAGAAGACTCTTGATGTGTATTGTAGATTGTGTATTCTGATAGTAGTGCTGGATAACACGTAATGGATAAGCATTCTCAGAATGCCAGAGTTATTTGGAGATTTGTCTGTTGTTCATGGTGAATTCAGACTTCTATTATTTGGAACAACTGGAACTCCATCCATACTGCTCCTGTCAGAGGCCCCACTTGCTGTGGGGTGGGTATACTGACAACTGGCATCTGGAGTCATTGCTGAATGAAAGATGGGAGGGAGCAGAGACAGACTGATGAATACTGTGGAAACTGCTACCCTTGCCAATGACAAATTGCAAAATAGGAGACTTGAGTGTCTGGGATTTTATTTTCTTGGCCCAAGCATTTTAAAAATTGTGCGTAACAAAGTTTGAATATGTACCTGTGGATGCTGGAGGCTTTCTATGGCTGTCCTGGGTTTGGTTAGGGAAATAGCAAGAAGGGTAAATGTAATTGTCTCCTAGTGACATGTCTGAACCTCCAGCGAGTTCTTTCTAACGTCGATTGGCCTGCCATAGTGCAAGAAAGCATGATATAAAAGGCTGCTCCACCATTCAGTTGAACAGAATCACTGGTATGAGAAAGTAGCCAGCAGTAATGGTGGGCAGGAAAGAGGAGCAGGCTTTGAGGACCTGGAGGAGATGATTGTTTTTTGAAACAGATGAAGGAGAGGGCTGGTTAATTTTAAGGTATTGCAGGGAAAACACAACAGTGTGATAAGAGAAAACACAGTGCTTCAGGTGTTAACAATATTTTAAATATAAACTGGTGCCTTTCAGAGATATGCATGTGCTCTATGTTAGCGAGGGGTACCTAGACAGTGCTTTATCGATTTACTTTATAAAAATCGCACTCATTTGATCTCATGGTATAGTTAAAGGTTTTAGGGAGAAAAGTGATTTTTAAAGTCCTACATTTTAATAATTTTATAATATTGAGAAAATATGATAATGCTGATTTTGTGCAGCACACTGAGTGGTAACATCGTTCTGTAGGTATTTAAGCACTTAGCACAAATGAAATACTTATCTGTACTGTTTTATGGCCAAGTCAGTAAAGCACAGTACATTTGCTTTTAATAAAGAGATAAGATGCAAGAATAGAGTTTTCTGTGTGTTTTGTCGGGAAACTGACACCTTCATATTTCATAGAATTTTATTAAACGTGAGGGAGAGGCAAAGTGGAGGATGCGGTAGGGTTATTTCCCTAATGTCGGAGAATAGGCTTTTCCTCTTGTGTGCGAATCCAGTCAGCTCAACCAAGTGAAAAGCTTGGAAGCGCTCAGTGGAGGCTAATTAGAAGCCTCCACCATCACTGCCCACAGAATCTGTTTGCACTCAGTGTTCTTGGCACCCTGCACACCGCTGCACTGATTTCACTCTTCATCTGCCACCTTTCTACAGCCATTGAGCCTGTTCCAGTCCAGAGCCACTGGCTCGAGCAGGATTTTTCCAAGCAGTTGCACCTCTGATAGCCTGCACCCTTTCAGTACCAAAACTTAAAGTCGAACTGGGAAAGAATATGACTCTTTTTCCCACACGATGAATATGTTCATAAATGCAGGATCAGGGAAAAAGGGCGTGATAGCATAAATCAACAGAATTATGAGTTGGGAGTGGATGATAGCAGTAGAAATGGCGGGCAAGTGAGGATAGGCAACAAAACCCAATGAATTGTAGGCAGAAATCAGTACATAAAAACACTTGAGTGCATTCTGCATAAAAAGCTTGGACTGAAATTCTGGGTTCCTAGGTCTTCTTGTTTGTTCCTGGTTATTTAGAAATAGTCATGAAACACTAGGAAAATGAAATTCCTTCCTCTGGTAAGCTCCAAGGTTTACTTAATCTATTGCTAATACCAGCTGGTCTTCTGAAGCAGTAGAGACTTCTGCTCTGAATGTAAAGGCTAATGACTTATGCAGAGGTGAGTATCAATTTACATGTTGGAATGTATGTTTTTCAGCTTAAACACAGTTACTGGAGTTGTACTTCACTGCTCGTGTTAGTGCAGCTCTGTTGGATGGAGAAGAGCAGGAAAGATTAGTCTTCATTGCAGTCTCCATACCAGGGACTGGTTCTTGTTGAACTTCTGCTAACTCTGTTACTCCTCTTGGGTGATTTCATTGTCATCATATGTACAGCTTTTTTTCACTGTAAAGTATCTACTCAGTGTTGTAGATAAAGACATAATTTGTACAACAGTGTTATGAGATCAGGGACAACATGGCCAGTCCCTGTTCTTTCAGTTAACCAATATACTAATGCTTACTCTGCTTCCTGCCATGGTTGTCTCTTTGTTTGACCAACCCCATTTTTTTGCAACAGCCAGGGAGTATGTGTTACTGAGGATCTGTCATGGGACGTGGAATGGGGGTGATCACCCTAGAAGTCCATTGCTTTTACAGTGTATCCTCTCTCTCAGCTTTTGGCAAAGCACTTCACACTTCATCTGCAGTGTTGCTGTCTGATGCATCGTTGACTATGGGACAAAGAGATGCCGTATGTGTTGGATGGAGAGAGGTAATGAGGGAAGCTGCTTCTGGAGTCCTACTGGTCCTGTGCTTGGGAAAGGTTCCTCGTATGAGGTAGAGATCAGTAACCTTCCACCTGCTCAAAGTCAGAAGCTTCCTTCACAGTTTGAGATTGATCTGTTGAGGTCTTCATGTAGCTGTAGGTTACTTGAGATGCACTACAGAATATTTTTTTAGTAAAATGGGATGTTTTTAAAAGTAATTTAGCAAAAGAGAAGTGTTTATTCATGAAAGACGTAAAAGCCGAGGAGTTTAATAATACTTATGATTTGAATGGAAACGTATCTGGATAAATTCTTTGGGTAGGCATATAAAAAGAACAGTTCTGGAATGGGAAAACTTAGATATTATATTGGAGAAGTTTCTGAAAAATGAAGTTATAAGCTTGAATTATGTGCTAGGCATCTTAGTATCTTAATGTTTTAAATGGAAGGAAACCAGTAATATAGTGTTCCACAGATAAAGATGTTATTTTGCAGTTCTGCTATTTTAAATACATATTTAAAACTGTTTTGAGAGGTGCGTTGTTAAAGTCAAACTAAGCACTATTTGAATGTTGTTAAAGACTGTAGAACAGAACTAAACAAATGCACATCTGAAACAGACATTGTGATTGTTCTTTGAAATTTTTAATAGCATGTATTCAAAGTCTGACTCAGCTCTGAAGTTAATTAATGCTTTACTTAGTAGCAGCTGGTTATTTTTCCATATTCATTAATATTTAAAATTTAGCATGTTATGAACTTTTTTTGTTAAGTAGGACATCTATTACTAATTTTGAAGAAAATGTGAAATTTTACTAAGCTAAATAGATTTTCGTATTGTTTTGTATGTCCTGAAAACTCACTGGATGTAGTACTTTAATCAAAAGCATGTGGTAGTCCTTACAAATGAATAGAAGAATAGGGATTTTGCTGTTAGAGTAATTGTATGGTAATAAAGTTGTGGGTTTGTTTTTTCTTCTTGATCAGTATGTCCTGACACAAAACCAAAGTCAAACCTTTAAGGACAGTGGGCTGCAGAGTCTCTGGGGTCAGCAGTAACTTAGGAAAAGTATGCAGCAAGGTCAGAGATCAGTTTAGGGGCCCATTTATCAAGGGACTGAGCATGGGGGGCTCCCTCACCATTGGTTCATCAGTTGATTTAGAAACCAGGAGTGAAAGCAGCAGGATGGAAAGCGCAGCTGAGATCTCTCAAGCAGTGCATTGATGGCACTGAATGCCTTTCTGGGTCATGGTCGTTTCACCAGTGAAGGGTTGGTTCCCCATTCCCCCCAGCAAAGGGAAAGGCGAAGGCCCCAGCTGGGGGGGAGGAGGAGTAGGGCATGTGGCTCACGCCGTTTCATTCACAAGCACAGGGATGGCAGAGGGCCCAGACTCTTCACAGAAGTCCTGCACAGCAGCTTTCAGTCTAAATTCATGCCACTGATTAGATGCAAAGTTTCTTTTCATTCATAGCAGCCAATTCGTTCCAGCGAGCAGAGAAACATAACATAAAGTATAGAAAACACAGCCAGCGGTTGCCAGTTTCTAGGCAGATTAAAACCTTTTCGCTGTAGCTGAAGTATGCTTATCATGTAGATTTCCCTCATCTTGACTTGTTTTCAGAGTTAAGCACAATAGCAGAGTGGGCTCTAGTAAGCATTTGGTATGCTTTGAAACTTTGCTGCCTAGCTAATTAATGTGATTTCAGTTTGAAGTATGGGCTGTGTCACTGTTGTTTCTGTAAAGAAAAAAAGCTATGGAGAGTTTAGAATAAAGCTGTAATGATCGGTTTGACTGTAATCAGCTTTTTGTCAAGGTTTTTTTAACCTTGAAAACTATCCATACCTGTTTTCACATGTAACCTTTTTGTGTCCATCTCTAATTAGAACGGTGAAATTTTTAATTTGTGGGCTGGCTGTTTTCCCCCACTCCAAATTATGTTAATGACTGAAAACTTAATTGGAAGACAACTGTTTCCAGTAAGGAAAGAGTTCTGTGAGGAGTTGAAAATATTACAAAAGGCCTTCTCACTTACTAGCTATTAATGCTCTAAAGATGAAAGTAGTCCATATGACTTAGAAAATGAATTTGCTTACGAGCTCTTTATTTATGTGGAGCAAATAATCCTCTCCTGCACTGTCATTGCTTTACTGGGTTTGAATAGGTTTGTAGAGGTAGGAAAGTGAGCAGATTTTTTCTCTACTGTTACTTAGATGAATGAGTAACAGTCACATTTGAAATGCTGTTTTTCTCTAGTATTGTGGCTTGTTTTGCATGATCACTGTGATGTATACAGTCAAATGTTGGGTTAATTTAGGTCTCAGTTGTTTTGTAAAATGAAATTAAAGCCACAGCAGATTAATTTTTGTCTTCTGAGCCTGGACATCCCACTAGCTGGTAGGTAAAGGGTCTTAAAACTTCTTTGGTCTTAAAAAATCACTTTGGTGATACAGTTATGGGTTCAGTGCATAAAAAAAAATTAAGTATTTCAAGGAATTAAAGATGGTGATGAATTAGAAGAAAAGATCTTACTGATCTAAATTCATAGGATGAGCTAAGTACTGTCGTGCCCAATCTTTACTAGGTCTGATCAGAATAAAAGGGTGTTTGTTTATTATTGCTGTCTGAGGACATTCTTCTTCCCCTCTGTTGCACTAAGCTGTCTGCAGTTTCTTATGATGCTTAAAAATGGAAACAAGTCTTCATAATTAAAATATTTGTGTAGCTGTTTTGTTTAGTCCTTGAATATACTCAGCTATGCTAAAGCACAATTGAGAGGTGGTATTTAAATTATTTGCAACCAATAGAAAAGATACTTAGGAAAAAGGACCCCAAAAAGTGTATGAAAACAAAGCAGTGTTTACGACAGTGCCCTGAATGATGATGATTAGAGTATTATTTTTGTGGTTTTTCAAGTGTTAAGAAGTGTTCTCATTGTTAGTGGAACCCAATTAAAAATAATTATGCTCTGGCATTTTCCTTTTTGATACAATTTGGGCTGTAGTGGCTCTCTGTGCTCTACCTTAAAGTTTAGGATATGAATTGGAGTTTAGGACAGTTTTTTTTTGTTAGGTTGGTTGGGTTTTTTCCCCAGATGTGATGTATTAAAGATGTCTCAAAAATGTTAATATATTTGAAATGTAATGTGCCTCACATGCCATGAGTTTTGAATTGAAGGTCAGAGATTTTTGGAACCATATACATTAACTGAGAAAGCTCAGTGTGATAGGAAAATGACCTGATTTTTTTATTCCTACAAAATCCAATGGCAGTTACAGAATTTCACCATTTTTTTGCATTTTCAAAAAATTAGGCTCTGTATGTCCAGAGTTGTTTGAGGATCTTTTTCTCCATTGCTTCATGGCGCTTGAAAAATTACTTATTTTCTTGGTTTCATTGCTGTATAATTTGAAGGTTAAAAATGTGAAGTAAAAGACAAATTCTGATGCAACATTTTTTTTCCTGGTGATGCTTCAAAAAGTTGTAACTTCTTGCGGTACTGCATGGGTCACCTGGTTTTGTACCTATAGGTTGGGGAACAAAATTGTCGAATTTCACATTTATGAAATTTTTCAACCTCTGAAACTTTTTTTCAATGTAACACCCAAGAATTCAAGAGAAAGAATTTTTTGCTTATTCTTGATGACAACACAGTTTCATAAAAGGAATACTTTAATTCCCCAAACTTAGTTTCATTGCTTTTGAATGACGCCTTGGGTTTTTCAAGATGGTCCAGAAAGTCTGAAGACTATGCTATTAAAATTCAATGTGAATCAGAGATAAGACCCATATGTGTCAGGCGTTGCTGACAGACAGACTTTCAGGTGTATCTGTCTTATCCAAAGAAAGTGTTAACAAATGTCTCCAGCACAGAGTTCCCGTGCTCTACAGGTGATGAGGAACGCTGTCTGTTCCTGGTCATCATGCTCTTTGCAAGCACCAAACCTTGGAGGGCTGGGATACAGTTCGTGCTACAGTAAATGAAGGAAGTCCAAATTTATGCTTAAACTTAATGTCTTTGAAATTTTGTCCGTAGGCAGATTATTAGCATTTGTAAGTATGTATTTCCTCTCCTAATCCTTCTGTAATTTCTCTTAGTCTTTTTGCATAAAGTACTCTTAAATATATTCCTTACTGGGTAAATTCCTCCACATAGTTAATTAAACTGAGTGATTTGCTTACTGATAGAACCTGTTTCCAGGAATGTGCAATACATTTCTTACTCTGAAATTTCTGTTTTGTATGTGCTTACTAATTATCAACTGTAGATATTGCAGGTGATGGTGACCTTAGGAAATAAGGTATTTACATAATAGGTATTGATAAAAATGCTCTTTGAACAAATCTGCTACAAATTCTCTTGGTTCTGAGGTGGTAATAATTTATAATGGTTTTTCTTCTTTAGCTCGCAAGAGAGCATAAAAATGATTGTTTTATAAGGAAAGTAATGGCAACTTCTCCTACTGATATTATAAGCGAGCAACAGTAATATACCTTCAACTCCTTCATTTGCTATACCAATCCTCCTTCACACACACACACAAAATTATATATATATATGTATATATGTATATATGTATATATGTATATGTATCTCTTGGCAGCACTATCTTCTTGTGTCAACGAGTGAGTTCTCCTGCAAAAGAGTCTTTGTGAGATAATACCATTTAGCAAGAAATCATGTTATTATCAGAAGGAAGTAGGAGCTACTAGTACTTGAGAATATGGTAATAAATGGTATAAAAAGTCAAAGATAGATACTGGCTGTGCTGCTCTTGAGAAAACACACAGTTAGCTTCAGACTTGAGAGATCAGCTGTGATAAGGGATCTATTCAAGGGCTGGTGTATGCGGATCACAAATCTTCTGCGAAGCAGATTGACAGAATTCTCAAATAGTGGCCCATTATAGGACATATGAGGATTGTAGTCATCATTTGATATTGCTCTTAGAAGTACAGCTCTGTACTGGTTAAGAAGGTCGTAGAAAGCAAGTTCTTACTTTTGAAGAAATCTCCTTTCATTCATACCGATGTTTTGAAAGCGAAATTAAAAAATCTAAGCAATAATAATGCACTATAGAGTTCCCCTGATTTTCATATAAATCGTGAGTCTGACCTGATGCCTGGCTCCCTGGGTGTGATCACAGAGCTGCTGTGAGTGGTGATTTCAAGCCTAAACTAAATTTTTTCTCAGGGCATTGAATTCCTCTATTGTATGGAAAAGGCAAATGGTGAATTTTCCCGTTGCAAAGGCAGCTCTTTCCTGTATGTTCTTACCTGGGATGTTGTTTGTGTGATGAGTAGATGTACTCTGTTTTTCTTTGGATTTTTGACTGTCTTGAAGAAAACCTTCACATCTCAATTTCGTTTACTATTGCAATAGATGATATTTTTCCTGGGGACTTTAAGTGAATTTTCTTAGAAAGAGAGTAAGATTCAGCAGTAGTCTCAAAATGACTTCTCACAGTTATCATCACCAAAAAGTTGTATGTCGCAACCTTATTGACCCTTATTTCTTGAGACTAGGAGTGGATGGGGAAAAATAAAAGGAATTTATGTATCTTGTTACATCAAATATGCTTTTTCACGAGGAATTTCTTCACTGAAGGGGTGGTTAGCATTGAAATGGGCTGCCCAGGTAAGTGGTGGAGTCACTATCCCTGGAAGTGTTCAAGAAAAAACTGGATGTGGCACTTAGTGCTGTGGTTAATTGACAATGTGGTGGTTGGTCAAAGGTTGTTCTTGATGACCTGGGAGTTCTTTTCCAACCTTTATGATTCTACGAGTCTGTGTTGTAAGAATATATTCTGGGAGAATATTATTACCATGGTTATTTTCTTTTTAGATTTACAGAGCGTTTCTTTCTGCTATATCCGTATGTTAAATGTAACCCACAGTGGTCTGGTGTCAATAGGACTGTGATCTGTAATTTTAGGAATGGCCTGCCATTCTAGCCAGTGCTCCCACAGTTCTGTGGAAGCAGTTAATTGGTACTATGATAAAGGTTCATGACTCTGTGACCTGCTTTTTATTGTAAATTCTTAGTAGTTATTGAAGAAAAAAGGAAACCCATGATATTTCCAAGTTAATGACGTAAGAATTGCCGTATCTCAAAACCTTGCTTAATGATCTCTTAATTCCTAAAGCGAAAAGCTTCATATAAAATTCACTTCAAGACCTCACAGAAGTATCTATGAGAAATGTGTGATACTTTATCTTTTGTGTATTTTATGCAGTTTAAAGGAAAATATTAGAATTGGTGAGAAGTAGACTGGCAAGTTCTGCAGTTCAGACTTGCTGCAAATTTTGTCCAAGAAAACACATACAATTAATTTAATTCTGATGCAAGAATTAATGGATTTCCAAAAGGGGCTTTTTCCTGCACCTAATGCAGGCACACTGAAACACAAGTGTAAAAAGAAGGTTTCCAAGCTGTATGCTTCTGAAAAACTGGGACACCAATGGAAAATCAATTGTGCATCAGTTCAAAAACTGTTTGCTAAAAATTATTCGTCTAGGATAGTAAGAGTGCTGTTAAGTTTCTAGCCCCAAGTAAATTCTCACATTGTGGACATTATGATGATTTTCTTCCATTTACTTACTGAGTGATATGACTTACAGTTGTCATATGGTTTTTGCTTTTCCGTCTTTTCTGCAGGAGGGGAAAACCATGAATAGTTGAGTTTTTTTTCAGGAGGGCTATGGTTTGGTGGTTTTTTTTGTTTGTTTACTTTGTTTGGTTGGTTTTTTTGTTTTGTTTTGTTTAAATACTCTTTTTGCTTTGTTTTTGTTAATAAATGACAAAATCAAAGGAATGCGTTCCGCACTTGAGGCGGAAGATAGCCGAGACAGCAATGTGCCTTCTTTCCTGTAAGAACATCAGGAAATGCTTCTTGTACAACCACTGTCTATGCACTAAGATTTTTTGTTTGTTTGTTACTTTTTGGCTTTTTTTTTTTTAAATATGAATTTATAAGATCATTACTTGCAGAGACCTGTGTGCAGCCTAGGGAGCAGAAATGTCCAACGTAGCCACTGCGCTGAAATTTAATAATCTGTTACATCATCAAGGCTGTGTCTGTGTGATTTCGTGAAGCCATATTAAAATTCTGTAGAGAAGGTGGATACCTGCGATGCTTCCACTTTATTTTGCTGCAGATGTATGTCTGCGTTCTGCACGAGCTGGAATTATTGGGCGCCAAGGGCTTCATACCAGAGTATATCTACATTTACGCGGATCTGTTATGGGAATATGGGCCCTAATAAGTATTCCAGATGAACATAAGTCCACATAAGTGGATTTAATGACTTTGTGGCTCTAGTCTTCTCAGTTTTGATTGTCCTTCATGGAAAATTAAGCCATTTATTTGTGTCTTTGCAGAACTCACTTTTTTTTGCAAAGAAAACCAGTTGATTTTACATCTGTAATTGTGCCTTTTTTGCAAATGCGTCGCAGCACCCCTTTTTACTTCTAGCTTCTACAGCTACGATGTGTAGAAAAAGTTACTGAATGTTGCAAATAAGTTGTAGAAGCTCATTGTGTTGTTACTAACATGCTTCCATATGCTCAGTTGAGGGGCATAAACAAGCAAAAACCGCCACCCACAAACAGCCAAAAAAAGGAGGGGTGAGCAGAAACCAGGAAAAGCACCATCTAAGGTTTAGCCCTCTGGGGCTTTGCACATGCTTCTCATGGCTTGTAAGTCTTAAATGATTTAAGGATTGTTTTTTTTCTTTTTTCCCGATGACTTGGTATTTTACTTTTAAGACGTAACCTGGATAATCTTTAAAATTTAATCGATTTAATGCAATGTGCTCTAGTATGTCCTTGACATTGTTTCAGCCAGGAGTATTAGCTACCAGCCTCTTGCTTTTGAGATCTCTGACCTAAAGCCTCTTTGAGAGGAATGTTCTTGTTCTTCTAACATGGAAAAAAAAGAGGTTGAATTCCTGCTTGCATCAGCACATCCTTATTGTTCTGGCTGCTTTCTCCAGCTCTTTTTTTTTTT